>BSBK01001078.1:557500-1145000 GCA_027943335.1 Chamaecyparis obtusa
TGAGACCTCAAAAATAGACCACCAACTAATGCATTACCAGACCATAAATCATATTGTTGCATAGCCTTTGTGAGCTTGTTTTCATTCCAGAACTGTGGATGGACAACCTTTCTTGCCAAGATTTCTAACAGAAGGACCGACTGTAATAGATCCATGGCATTCAAAAAGAATATGGACACTACGTTTGATGGAAACATAAAATGTCTAGATGAAGGGGATAAAACTTCTTCCCCAATTACTTGTCGTATTCCAGAAAATAGTTGGAGAATTAACAGAAAACATCACATCCATTATGATTTCATCAATTTGCAGGGGTAGAACAATTTCATCCACACGGCATAATCCAAATTTGGTAATTTTTGGGCAACAGGGTCCTGTGAAATTGATTGCAAGAATCACATTTAACCCAAGACTCTGATGGCATCAACATGTTCAGACGATGAATATCTGAGAATACTACAACTTGTAGGATGAAATGAAAAGAGAGGTCAATCCCACCTATTATAAGTGCAACTGATGGAAGGTACCATAGTACCAAGGCGTGTATAATAATTATCAAATTATAGTAAATACATGCAGAAAATTCAAAGGACTAAACACCATGTGAATAATGAACTTATCCAATCTCTGTAGTGATTTCACATCATGCGAGATACACCATGCAGCCAGTTTGGGAGTTTGCCATATCCAAATGACATCTTTTTTCTTGAAGCTTGGTGGCTGAAATTGAATTGACATGAAATTCATTAACTTCTCCATATGTTGTGGTAATGATTTTGACTGAGTAGTTAGTTGCGATTAACTCTGACAATCCACTAACTCATGATTAATTAACATTTGCAAATCTATGTGCTGCTCGATAAGTGTCTTTGGTTGTGTTGTAAAGTTAGGGATGCCATTGCAACCTAAATTTGAAAGATAGTTTGCAACTTTGTTTCCCTCTCTAAATATGTGCGATATAGTCACTTTAGAAATTTGATCAATTAAGATCCATATTTGTTGGAGATCATACTGAAGTTTCCATGAAAATGTTTGTCTCTTGATGCAAGCAGTAACTATTACTTGAGAATCTCCTTCGATCTGGACTTGTTGATATTCCCCTCTCCTTACAAGAATTAATCCTGAAAGCAAAGCTTGAGCCTCTTCCATATTATTAGTTCCTGCTGGTAAAGGTTTCATTGTAATTGCAAGCACTTTACCTTTACAATCTCTTAAACATGCCCCTAACCCTAATTTTCTTGGGTTTCCTCTGGATGCCCAATCAAAGTTGAGCTTTACAAATCTTGAATACAGAGGCTGCCAATGCACTGTTGATCTATCTATTTTTGTTTGTGTTCTCCTGATTGGTCCAACTCCTAATGGAATAAATAGTGATTTCCATTCACGAATGATACATCCATCCCATGTAGTGATAATTGGATTGATTTTACATCTACTAAGGCTTGCATTAGTGACTTCTGATATTGATTTTTTAATGCCCTCTGTCACCTTGTGTAGGGATGAGGATTCTTTTCTAAAGATCCTCTTGTTTCTTTCCCACCAAATTGCCCAAATTACTAATGCCAGAGTGCATTTCCAGATTCCCACAAAGAAAGCGTTGGGGAAAAGGATTGGCCATGCGTAAAAAATATCCCAAATATTATTCTATAATGGAGTGAAGTAATTTAATTTTCTAAGAACAAACATCCAACACTGATATGCAAAGGAACATCTTACGAAAAGATGATCAACTGATTCATATTCTTCATCACATAATACGTACTTGAACGGAGGAGCAATACTTAACCTTTCCAACCGATCACTTGTTAGGATCCTATGCTTAATTTCTAGCCACGCAAAGCAACCTGCCTTTGGTAACACCACATGATTCCAATAGAACTGATAGGCTTGAGATAGACTTTTCTCTGATGCAACTCTTTGTAGAAGTTTATATCCTTCTTTGATTGAATATTTACCATTCTTGGCTAGTATCCACAATAATCGATCCTCACAACTGGATACAAATTCTTGTCTTTCTATAAGAATAGATCAAAACAACTGTCTACCTTGGCTATCTAAAGGAAGTTGATCCAGATCTTTCCATATTACTTTCCTTGAAAATAGATAGATTGCATCAATAAAATGAATAACATGATTTCCCCATGCTGATTTTGAAGTTGATACAATTTTTTGAATGTTTGGAAATGTGATTAATGGGGGTTGTTCATTCCAAGAATCTCTCCAAAAGTTAATCTTGTCACCACAATTTAGTTCCTAAGAAATGTATTTAAGGACAATGTCTCTAGAGGAAATCATGAAATCCTAGATAACAGAGCCCTTGGGAAGATCTGGCATGGAAAATATTCTATGTGGATCATTATTATCTAGGTATTTCTATTGCATTACCTGACACCATGTTGATTGTGGTTTACTGTACATTTGCCAAATGATCTTACCACTGAAAGCTGCGTTCCTATTTGATAAATCATGAATACCTGCCCCCCTAATGCAGGAATGTGTGCCATGTCTTGGAGAGAAATAAGTGGAATTTATTTTCATTTGTCATATTTCTTGCCCATAGAAAACCCCTAATTAGTTTTTGAATTTGTACTAGGACTGAAGGGGGGGCTTGAAGGACAGCCAAATAGTAATTAGGGATTGCTAAAAGTACTAATTTAATAAGTAATATTCTTCCTGATAAGGAGAGCCATCTTGCTTTCCATGCCACAAATTTACTCTTAATTCTTTGAAGAACAACATTCCAGTAGCTTGTCTTATTAGATCCCATAAAAAAGGGTATTCCAAGATAAGTGGAAGGCAAAAAATCCTCAGAAAATCCCCAAATCTGCACTATTTTGTCTGATATAGCTTTATTGGTATTGAATAAAAAGATCTTTGACTTTTGAGGATTAATTTTTTTCCCTAAGACATCTGAATATAGTTGCAATATTTTCTTAATTTGCCTAGCTTTTGAAACTTGTGAGACACCAAAAAGTAGTGTGTCATTTGCAAACAATGAATGCATAATGGATAATGACGTACCCTCAATTTTTGCTCCTTTCCACTTGTCAATTAATTGATGATGCTTGATATTCCTACTAAATGCTTCAACCATGATAATGAATAAAGTTGGGGAGAGTGGATTTCCTTGTCTGACACCTTGTGTAGAAGAAAAGAAACCTGATGTTGTTCCATTGATTATAATTGAAAACCAGGCCCTAGAAATACATGCTTTGATCCATTTACACGAGCATTTGGAGAAACCCATTTTCTGAAGGACTTGAAATAGGAAAGTCTAGCACACTCTATCATATGCTTTTTGCATATCTAACTTGATTACAAAGTTGGAGGACTGATTATTGCTGGTGGAATGGAGGACTTCATGAGCTACCATTGCTCCCTCCATAGTTTCTATGCCTGGAATGAATCCACCTTGTTCCAAATAAATTATGTGTGGAAGGAGATGTTGCAGGTGCAAATAAATAGCTTTGGTGACAATCTTGTATGTCAGATTACAAAGTGAAATTGGGTGAAAATCAGAAAAAGTTTTAGGCTTCTTTATTTTTGGAATGATTGCAATATTTGTAGTATTAAAGTACTTGAGCATAGATCTATTTTTTCTAGATTCCTCAATAGTTGCTAGCAAATCCCAACAAATAAATTCCCAACAACTCTGAAAGAAGAGAGTTGTAAAGCCATCCGGCCCCGGAGCTTTGTCTGGAGGAAATGAAAATACTACCTCTCTAAGTTCTTGAAAGTTGAAAGGGGCCATAAGCTTGATATTTTCAGCAGGAGACACCATCTTTGGTATAGCTTGAAGGAGATCATCCACTTGTGAAGGCAGAGGCATTGGATATTATGCTGGAGCAAGAAGGTTCTTAAAAAACTTGACACCTTCATCTCAGATTTGCTGTGCATTAGTTAGATTATTACCCGATTCTGAATCTTTGATTTAAAAAATTGTTTTCGCTACTCACTTTTGTTGGGCTGAAGCATGAAAGTATTTTGTATTTTTATCTCCTTGTTGTAACCATACTTCTCTAGATTTTTGTCTCCAATACTCTTCCTCCCTACTACATAGTTCCTCCCATTCTTGTTGAAGGCATTTTTGCTTAACATAGGTATCATTATCCATCCCATGTTGAATGATGTTACTAAAGATTTCATCCATTTGCAATTTGACGACCTCTTTCAGTTTGATTACATTCTTAAAGACATGCTGATTCCATTTTTTGATTTGCTCCTTAACATGTTTCAATTTCATGGCAAATTGATGCATCTTAGAGCCTGGAACAAGGGGAGCACTGATCCACCATTGTTTTAAAAGTGGAAGGAAATGTGGATGCCACAACCACATTCTTTCAAACTTAAAATAGGATCTATACTAATTTTGATCAACAATTACTGATTGACTGATAGTAAGGGAGATTGGAAAATGATCAGACCCTGGCAATGACAATATCTCTAATTGAATTTGATAATTGCATAATTTCCATTCATGATAAAGAAGAAACTTGTCCAACCGAACTACAATTTAAGCAAATCCAAACCTCCTGTTTGTCCATGTAAACTTGCCATTGATAGGCTGAATGTCCATGAGATCATTATTCTCCACAAATTGTGAGAAATCTTGAATAGTTTTGAGGGGAGGACAAATGGCTCCAACCTTCTCTTCATGATTCAAAATTGCATTAAAGTCACCACCCAAGATAACTTGATGAGAATTTTACATTTGAATTAACTGAGTTAGGCTGTCCCAAGTTTTAAGTTTATCTTGTGTAGAAGTAGGGCCATAAATATTAATCAAAATGAAGGAAACATCAAACATTGACATCTTCAGCAATTGCCAATTTGAGTGTTGCTGAATTAGTTGAACCTGAATTGTTAATGGATTCCATAAAACAGCAAGACCACCAGAGGTTCCAATGCTAGGAGAATGTGATGAAGACCACCTTGGCCATTTAGCCATGGTTTTTTCAAAGGTGTCTTGTGATAATTTTGTCTCCTGTAACATAATAATATCAGCCTTCATAGTTTTAATTAATTGGTGAATCCTACTTTGTTTGTCAAAGGCATTAATGCCTCTGATATTCCATGAGTTTATCTTCATTTCTGACAAGGAGAAATTTTCGTTCTCCTCGTCACTCTTTTGGTAACTACAATTTTGTCATCTAATGTCTTCTGTACACCTGAAGCAATCTCAGTTCTAGTCTTTGATCCCTTAGGTCGACCTCTTGATTTGGGCATCTTGAGAGCATGCTGATGTTGAGAAGGAGACTAAACAATTGAAAAAGATTGATGATGATCAAACAACATCAAAGTGTTCTGAGAGTGTGAATCAGATTGATCCTTGATAATCTCAGTCTCCCCCAAGTTTGTGTCCTCGAAATGGAAAATCGAGTTAGCAGTTATAAATTATTGGTTATACTAATTTAATTAATTGAGATAAATGTGATATTTTTTTATTACTCAATCCAATTCCATCTTGATGTAGAGGGTTGGTGTGTGTAAATTCTTTGATAAAAAAAAATGGATCAAGTTTGAGAAGTTTAGACACTTGTCCTGCTAGCCCCAAGAGCCACGAAAAGATTCCAAAGGATCGAACACCTCCCTAATGGAAAAATTTTATGTGTTTGGTCTAATTGGATTGAATTCAAGTGGATTCAAGTGGTTTCAAGGTTTACACCAACACCCAACACCTCTAACTCTCAATGTCCTTAATCAAGCCTAGAGCCCCCTATTAGCCCTATAGTAAACTAAATGTACTCTTTACTCCAAAATTCCCCAAATAACCTTGAAAAAAAGTTACCTTTTCAAACACCCTTTATCCTCTTATTCAACATACCAAAAAATTATATGATGTTTTTTTGGGCCAACTGACCAAACTCCTAGTTGTACCCTATCAACAAGCCTAAAAGGTGTTCATTTAACAAAGAAATTGTATGATAACCTTAACCCTTGATCTCACAAATTTTAAAATTATTCTAAAATGACTTCAAACAAAGGAAAATCAAATCAATTGGACCCTATGGTCTCTAAAAACCCAAAAGCCCCAATTTGGCTCTCTAAAACCCTCAAATCTAGGGCTTCTCCAATGTCACTTCTCCCCATGCTATTCCACCCAATCAGTGATGGATTCACCTTTCATTTGGTGTGTCTAGAAACTTCATCCAATAAAATACCCTCCTTATTCAACTAGATTGTCTACTGCTATACACATCCAAGCAATTTCACTCAATTTGCATACCCTGTCACGATGATCACCCAGTCTCTTCCACTTTATCTGCACATTTAGTGTTATATTTATAATGTAAAACTTAAGGAAGTTTCATTCCATGATAATAATATCATTATCATTCATGGAATGACCCCCATCTATTATAAATGACCAACCGTTATAAGAAAATACTAAAAAATAGTGACTAGTAGCACAAAAGTATGTAAATAGTAACCAAAAATGAGTTTTAGAACATTCACTAGTGTTTACACTAGATAAATAAAGGTTCTCAATGCATATAATTCCTTTATCAATGAATATAAAGCCTTAAGGATATAGACTAAACATCAAATTACAGAAAACTATGTTTTATTGCTTTCTTCTAGTTGCAATTTATACACCCTAGGCACCTTATGCTGTACAAGAGTTAGATTCAAACGTATAAACCTTGTTCCTAACTATCCCAAACAATTTTGATTGATTTCCTTACTTGTTAAAGATTAAAAAATCCTTAAAATTAAATTCCCTCCAAATTCCTAATTAGTCATTTGTTTTTTAATATTTGAATTTTCAAATTGAACAAAATGGCTTAATTCCTCTTTAAATCCAAAACTCTTGTCCTCCAATGACTTTAAAGGATTTATTAAACATTCTCAATACCTTATAGAATCCCTAGACATCAAGTCCCTATTACATCCATGATTTTATTCCTAAGGTCCTTATCAGGACCTTTAGGACATTATACAAAATTATTGCATTCATTGCCCCCATATGCCATAATGGGCTTCAATAAATTATAGTTGATCATATTTTTCTTTAAAATTTTCATATCTCCTTGATGACTCCTTGGTGACTCCATGTGGTTATTTGTCCTCATAGGTGCCCCTGCACCATACTCCCCAACAATGAAACAATTCTTGTCCCAAGAATGACTCCTCTTCTTCCATGGATGAGTCTAATCCTATCTTAGGTCCATCCTTTGTTTAGAGATCAAATAATCTCCTAAAGTCACCTTCTTTCTTCCCTTCCAACTTGTATTCACATCATAAATTTTTGTAGTACTAAAACATGTGCTTAGATGCCCTCTCCTAGGAAAATGTAGTATTTATTGCTGCTTGTATTGGGACTGTATTCTAGCCCCCATCTTCCTCATATGATGTCTCTACAAATTTTCCATTCCTTCTCCATTTACTTTCTCAAAAATAGGACTACTAATAGTCCCTACCTTCACACATTGCAAGTCCCAAAGCCCTACATCATTATGATTGTCCTTTCTCTTAGAGTGTTGTAATTCAGTATCTAACTTCCAACCAGTATCATGCTTTCTTTGACCCTACACATTCTCAAAAATATGATCCTCAAAACACATTATGATGCTTTCCCTGTTCCTACAAACCAAGGGTTGCAACTTATACCTCTCATTACCCTTATGCATAATGTAAGCATTTGAATAACCATCATAAATGGTTCTCCTAGAACATTCCCATGGTCTTCCTAAGACTATATGTCCATAATTCATAGAAATAACATAAAAAGAACCATGTCCTGATATGCACCAATAGAAAAATTCACATAGGTCCTCTGACTAAACTCTACATGTTGTTGTTGGGTAACCCAAGTGGCCTTATAGGGATTAGGATGGTTAAATGGTACAATTATTAACTTGAATATCATATTAGAAGAAAAAATATTTCTATGTGATCCACAATCTAAAATCATTTTACATAACTTTCCCTTGCATAAACAATTAGTTCTGAAAATGTTTACCTTTGGTTCTTCCAGTTGCTCACCTTGCCTTACCATCAAGAATTCACCATCAAGTTCTGGGGTTTCTAAAAGTGTTTTTGGTTCCTTATTATTCTCATCTTCTTGCATGAGATGTACCCTCCTATCTCTACCTTGGTCTGATTCATTCCACTTAGGACACCTAAATGATTGATGCCCCACTTTAATGTAATGAAAACACTTGATGAACTACAATTGATTCAGAACCAGAATGAAGAATCTGTAATTCAAAGATTACTGAGGAGTTGATGATTAGATATGAAAGATGATTAAATCAGTATTATGTTGTCATTGATGTCAACTAGCTTGACAATACTTATAATGTAAGTTACTATACCAACACATCTGAAGGAAGGTGAAAGAGATGAAGAATAGAAATATCTACATGAGGAAGATGTATATGACAGATGAGGATAAGGAATACACTGAGTAACTTGTTGATGAGCCTATGACTTGATGGAATTGACTTTATTATGTTGCATTCATCTATGATGAAGAATAGAGCTAAAAGATAGAAAGCAGTGTTGTCGATAAATAAAGCATTTTAGTATACACCAACAAAGTGTAGTGTATACTGAGCACAGTATTAACTGAGCTTGTGTTCACCAACACATTTCTTTGTTAACCGAGCAAAATGGAAAGGAATTAAATGATCAGTTTAGCCGATAAAGTGATGAGTTGTAAAGTGTATGAAATTGAGGTAACAGATAATGTTTGTTATGAAGATCGATGGCTAACATAAATCAAAAGGATCTAATGGAGCATATTGAAATGTGTTACTGACACATCAATTGAGGGATCTTAAAGTGGAAAAATCTATGAATATGATTAAGCAGAAAAATTTGATGGAGTAAAAGAAAATGATTTACTTGTCTATATAAGAGATATTGGTTTCATTATGAAACGTATGTTGGAAGAAGAAGATACTACAGAATAATCACATGGAGAATTTTTTCTGATCATACTGGTTAATAAGAACTGAGCTATAGAATAGTTATCGAGCTATAGAGATTTATTACCGACAAACAGTAAGTTGATACAGTATTGAATCTGAAGTGTTATATTGGTCAGAAATATTTGAATGAGCTGAAAATTGATCTGTAAACTGCAAACTGAAGTTGTATTTAGGTAGATCATCTACTATTACATATTTAACCATTGTACACAGTCAAATCTCTTAACTAAGTGGACTATGAAAGTCTTTTGATGTTTCATTCATAGAGTGAACATTGTTATCCTGTCAACCCCAGAGTGACTGCTGGTTGGATGATAAATTCTGGTCTAAAATCCTCTAACAAGGTCACACCTAATAGTGTGTTTGTAAACCTTTAACAAGGTTGGGTCTTCACCGACCTCACTTCGGAAGAGTGAACAATTTTGGGTTGCCGGTCCCAGGTGGTTTTTCCCTTTACAGGGTTTCCACATTAAATCTCTTGTGTTATGTGTTGATTGTGATATTTTTTTGTGATCATACTTTGCATATTACATGTTAGATTTAATCGACAATCATTACAAAGTTTAGATTGTCAATCGGTAAATACATAGACAGTGGAAGTATTTTATGTTTACCGACTTGTAGAAGTAGTAGAATTGTTTTGGACTATACATTTTGAATTGGGACACTAGATAACTGATTCACCCCCCTCTCAGTTATTCTAACAACACTTACCAGTGAAGATACCAATTCCTCTTCCTCCTCCAAGTTAGCCACCACTATAGCCTCCTCTCTGATATGATATGGATTCCTTTCCCTTTTCTTTTTCATTACTATTTTGAGAATCTGAATTTGTCCTTCCACCCCTTCCTCTCATAGCTCCACCTCCTCTATTATTCTATCTTTCATTCTTCCTCTTCAACATTTCCTCTACTCTAACTACAAGTTGGAAACATTCTCTAAGGGTTCCTGGCATATTTAACCCTATCTCATCTTGTATGTTGTATCTTAGGCCATTTATGTATCTAGCCACCTTCTCATCCTCATCTTCCATTCCTCCCCTAATGCATAGGGTGTGAAATTTATTAGTATAGGACATAAAATCCATGTCCCTTTGCTTCAAGTTGTTCCTCCTCATCTTTATTTGGATTGCAAAATCTAATGGTAAAAATTTACTCTTCATCATTGTCTTCATCCTCTCCCAATTTGAGATTTTTTCAACCCCTTTTCTATTCTTTCATTCTGAATGTTGGTCCACCATGTAAGGGTTGTTCCCCTTAATCTTTCTTCAGAAAACTTCACCTTTCTCTCCTCTTCTACATCCTCAAGATCAAAATAGTTTTCTAGTGCTTCTACCCATCCAAGCACCTCTTCCATATCCATCTTTCCTTAGTAGATTGTAAAATCTACATTTCTCCTACCACCAATTCCATGTACTTATTTTATCTGTCAATCTCTATGTCATGTTTTCTATTAGTGTCCAACACTTAGTCATTTTCATGGCAATGTTGATAGGTCATCATTGCAATTGAGCCATCTTATTAAGGTCAAGTTATGTATAGAATTGTATTCTTTATAGTTACCAAGCAGTAGTTACCACCAAGCAAGTCAGAGGTCACCGAGTACTTTAGTAGTTACCGAGCAGTATATATGTCAAGTTCTATAGAAGTGTCAGTGTCGAGCAAGAGTATATGGAGAACAGTTATGATTGAACCTTAAAGACTTCATATGTCGAGCAAACCAATTTTGACATATGTGTTTTTAATGGTAGAAACACCAAGGTAAACTATTTTGGCCGACTTCTATGCATGATTTAATGATTGTTGAGAGAATCAAGGAGTTGATTACGCTTCGTATTTCTAATCATTAATCCCTATGCAATCCATGTAACCTATCAAAAAAAGGGAATGCTTAAGAGGCACAAGCGATGAATCTAGATCATTGATTGTGATCTAGAAGCTTGATCAAATATTTATATAAGGTGATATCAAAACCCTAAAATGTAGTAACATAGGAGATCTCATGTATGTGGAGCTGAGTAGTATTTTGATTGTTAGATGCAGAGGTCGGGAAGAGTGACCGAGCAGAGAAGTGAAGGTTAGAACATAGCTACATTTGATTTTGAGATAAGATAAGTATTGGAAGGAGGAGATATGTAATCAAAATTTATAGTACAAATTGAAGGATCAAGTACTAATACATTCTTGCAAGTGAATGAGGGAAAATCTCTTAACAGAGTGGTCCTAACAGGCCTTTGGAAATCTCTTAGCCGAGTTCTCACTTAGTTGTAAGTTTTAAACCCTTTAATCAAGGTAGATTGTATAAGTCTATAATATCTTAATAGAGAAGACCCCTCACAAGGTAGATCATCTAAAGTGATCCAAACTTTGTAGCCCTAATAGGAACACTTTAATACTGTAGTAGTGAAGATTTATGGGTGTCATCCCCACCCCAGTTTTACCTTTCAAGGGTTTTTGGGTTACCAAGTTTTTGTGTTATGTGTTTCATTTGATGGATGAGATTAGAATGTTAGATTCATTTCTGTATTGAAATTTATATTTATGGCATGCATGTGGAATTATTTTCAAAGTACATAAGTTTGTGGATAACTAATTCACCCCCCCTCTCAGTATCTCACTTTCCCGTAATATATTTCCAAAAATTGGTATCAGAGCTTTGTTCTCTTAGATTAAGTCTAACCACTTGAGAGTTAAGGTCTTGGAGATGGAGGTTTATAAGTTGGGAAAGATCATAGAGAATCAAAAGATTTACACCCAGCTTGCATTGCACTAGCTTGAAGCGGCAAGAGAAGAATTGAAGAAATCCTTGAAAAGAAGGAAAGAGTTGGCAATCCAACTGAATGACACACAATATCAAGAAGAGGATACTAAAGGTCTATTTGATAATGGAAACTCCACTGAAAGTGATGCAACAATAGAAAATCTATTAGAGAGAAACAACTCACTAAATGAAAATTTCATAAGTCTAAAGAGAGAAAATGAAATCCAATCAGTAAGATTATGTGAAGTGATTGAACAAAAAAATAAAGTTGAAGGAGACAAAACAATGGCTGAAGAAGATAAGAGACAAATGGATATAAGACTTGATGAAAGGACATGTGATATGCAAAAGCTGAAAAATAATCAATTGGACATGGTAAACCAACTATTACTTGCAAATCAAGAGTTAAACATGAAAGACATGGAAATCACAAATCTGAGATTAGAGAACAATCAACTAAAGAATGAATTAAGATCTGAAAAGGGACTTAATGAGAGGATGAACAAGCCTAATGAAGATATGAAATATTTTGAGGAACTGGTGAGGTCGCCAAGAAGATCCAGTGACACCTATGGACTAGGACATGATGAACACCTATCATCTATTGAAGAAGGAGAATCATCAAAGAATGAAGAACAGAGAAATGCAAAGTCAAAGAAAAACAAACCTACATGCCATCATTGTGGAAAGTTAGGACACACAACAAACATCTATAGAAGCAAGAATGGTAAGTCCAATCCTAAACCTGAATTCAATGGAAATTGTTTTAAATGTAAGAAGAAAGCACATCAGGCACATGAATGCAGGTCAAAGGTTAGTAATGCACCTACTACACCTAGATTTCAAGGACATTGTTACAATTGTCAGAAATATGGTCATAGAGCAGAAGAATGAAGATCCACTACAAAACCAAAGTGGACAACTAATAAGAAAGATAATGCCCCTAGGAAAGGTAACACATTCAATTGGGATTACAATACATGGTATAGTTATCATTATTATGGAGAATATGGTCATATTAGAGAAAAGTGTGTAAGGAAACATTTTAGAGGTAAATCCAAAAGTTGGATGAGTGGAAGTCTGATCTGTTACAAATGCCACAAGATTGGTCACATAAAAAGAGACTGTAGAGTGCAAGCACTGAGTAATGAAAAATTTAAAAAAGAAGATACTATTGAACAGATAAGGGACTAGATGAATAAGACATGGAGAAAGAAAGAGGAAGCTGGAAGTAGTGGATCTAGTGAGCCTGAGGTCACCCAATCTAATGGATTAGGTGACCACACTACTTCTATCTAAGAAAAAAGGGTATGTAAGGATTTGAATTTTCAAATGTTATACTTTACACTATTTCCTGAATCTAGATGTGTTAAAGTCCATATCTGCATAAGATAAGATGTATTTGGACAGATTTGAGAAAAAATTCAAATTACATAATTGATGTCGAGCATCAGTATTTATGTCTATAGTGATTGAGTTGCCCAGTATGTGTCGAGCTCCTGTAATAGCCAAGATATTATATCTACCGAGCTTTGGTGGAAATGTTAGTATTGACTGAGTTGTGGTTTCAACTGAGTATGGGTATGTGGTAACCGAGTTGTCATGTGAAGGCCGAGACAACTTTATTTCACCTACAAGTGTATGGAGCATTAAATGAAGACCTAATCTAACTGTTTGAGTCTATAAATGAAATATTACTATTCATTCTCATTTCATCCAGTGATTTAAGAATTTTTAGAGTGATTCAAAGGCAATTGAGAAGAGAGATTTGTGTGAAGTTAGTTTGTGAAGATTCTTACAACGTGCCGTCGGAAAACATTGTGAAGGACTTTTGAAACAAGGTATTACCGAGCTACTCAAACTTATCTTTTGAATCCTAAATTGGAAAAATGGCATCTACTTCATCTTCAATAGTTAAAAAACAAGAAAGAGGTTCTAAACATTCAATTAGTAAGGAGTGATGCATGTAAGCCACAAAAATTCTAAGTTGTACCAGAAAGCACAATGAAGGGAGATCTCTTGGGAGCCTTGTCATCAATTCCACTAAATCTATTGATGATACATGATATACATGCATTTTACATGTGCAAGATTAGCAAGATTACAGATTTTGAATTAAGGGAAGCATACAAAAGATTGTGTATCAATAGAGTGTTGAAGGTAGAGCATCAACATATTGCCGAGAAAGGGTTAGTGTGTGCCCTAGATTTCCCTCGCAACTTCAAGATAGAGTGAATTAAGGTTGTTTTAAGTAGAGTACACATTATGCAATTGTGGTTGGAGAATGGGCTAGTTAAGATCACCAAAGAAATCATTCACCAAGTCATTGGTTATCCTATTCTTACTGGGAAGAACAAAATGAGGTGCCAAAGAAAAGAAGTAATCTAGGAAAACACACTGGCAGTATGGAACAAGAGAGGAATGACAATCTCTACGATCACAGATCCTGAGATAGATTTTGTAGTAAGGGTTATAACTCACAAGTTTTATCAGTCAAGCAGGATGGATAGTGTTCCCTGCATTGTAGTAGATCAGGCATAGAAAATTGTGAAGAAATATCATACTTATGATCTTGTTGAGATGTAGCTGAAACACCTTGCCAAGAACCTTACATCAATCAGGAAGGCTAAAAAATCAATGTGTAAGTTTGGTTCATTGATAGTTTGATTATTCTTTTATATGCAAAATAGTTTTCCTAGTATAGGAGATGTAGTATGGAGTCAAGACTGACCTATGACTCAATAGGTTAATGAATTTATTCAATAGCTAGGTGATAATTTTGATAGTGTGATGGAGAGCTACTTTGTTGAATTTAAGAAGAATATGAGGAAGAGAAGTAGAATTCATGTATCCCTAGTAGAAAACACTATAATGATATATGTTTTCTAGTTGATACTGACAATACCTATGTTCAAGTTGTTATGCCTAGGGTAGCATGGCTAAGGCCATTTCCATATGAGGTCAACATAGATGAGACATCAGTAGCTATAACTACTTTACTGGAAGAAGAGATAGATAGTAAAGAAAAACCTTTTGGAAATTATGAAGAAGATAAATCCAACATTACAATGGGGTTAAAGTCTACAACCCTCGAGAGGAAAAGAAAGAAAATAGTCAAAAATCTTGAGAAAATGCTAGGTGAAGGAGAAGAGGAGAATTCACCTCTTGAAATTACACAATGTCAGGGTGAGGACTAGTCTAGTGAGTCTGAAGGGAGTGAAGAAGAGGAAGTAGAAACTCAAAAGAAGGGAAAGGAGATAATGGTTGTCGGTCCCAGTAGAAGGAAGATCCAAAAACAAAAGCTTACTCCTACAAAATTAAGACCAAGAACTAGGGAAGCTTCAACTGCCACAACTATCGATCCCCAAAGGAAAAAACCATAAAAGAACACTAAAGGGGAGAGCTCAGGAAAAAGGAAACACATGTTAACTAGAGTTGTGTCGAGACATCCCAAGAAGAAGCCGAGAAGGAAACTAGTGTTATGGAAGGATGATGATGATGAATAAATGACCAACATAGATGATATTAGAAAATTAAAAGTGGCAAGACATAGGCATCCAACTAGTGTGGATGAAATATACTAGAACATTAAAAGCACAACATGACTAGCAGGATTTAAGTTAATCAAATTTGAAAGATTAAGAAAAGATGATAATGAAATGATTGGAGAAGAAATGATAGAAATGTTATGTAATTTCAAGATGACACCTTTGCAGATAGGGAATCTAATCCCTAATGAACTATTTAGTAAAATTGATGCAAGATGGTAGTATGCCATTGTGACCGAGAGGTAGATAAGAGAAGGCAAACTAGCTCAGATTATGCCTGAATTGTCACCTAAGAAAATAGGAAGATTCATGGAGCAACATAGAAATAGATTTATAGCTAAGTTGAGGGATTGCTTCATTTTGAAGAATAATGTTGAAGAATTTATCACACAGAGTAAATGGATGTGGAAAATAATGTTTGGATTGATAGTTGATAAGAATGCAGGTAAAGGAACATCTAGACATGTTGAATAAGATAATAAAGAAGATATAGATGAGCCTCAGAATGATCTTGAGGAAGAGGAAAGGAAGAAGGTAAAAGAGAGTGAATCACATGATGTGATCACTATTGAGGATGTCCCTAAGGACACACAAGAAAACATCAATGCCTTGATCAAGGAAGAAATAAAAAAACCAAATTCTTACCAAGGCAGCCAAAGATCACTTTCTATTGAGCACCAATCCAATTCTCATCTAGGTACATGATTATCAAAGGATTGAGGGTACATCAACTATTGAATCTAAACCTTCAAGCTCCCACACAGTCACAATTGAACAAAAAGTTACATAAAGTTCAAGTGTCGAGGAACTGGGCAAGCCATAAATACCAACAGATAATGCACCTATCGAGTTAAATATTGAAGCCAATAAAGGAGAAGGAGAGGAGAGTGTAAAAGAACAAGAAGATAAGTCTGCAACAGTAATTTCAAGACCTCATGTTGAGGAGGAAAAGGAGACAGAGTAGAAAATAACTAGGGAGCATCAAGAGCCTAAGGAGCAAGAGGCTATCCAAGGCTTAGTACAACTACCAAGTAGCAACACACCAAAGAAGAAAGTACATCATAAGAAAAAGGAAAAGTCTCTCGGCACACAAGTCACATTAGATGAAGTTATAGTGATTCCTAAGTGAAACAATGATAACTTGAGCTATGAACAAATGCAAATATTTCAAGATCTATTAAAGAAGAAGAGAAATCAAGAAGAGTTAAGGAGAGAACATCAGCAAAAGAATGTACTTCATGAAATAAAAGGTATATTTGTAGAAGCTTTTGAGTTGGATGATGTGAATGAGACTTCACCTATTCTGGAACAATTGGTTCACATTGTTAAAAAGGTAAACTGTGATGAAAATGAAGTGAATGAAAAGCTAATGCAATGGTCAGAAAGAAAGTTTGAAACAAAGGTACTTGAAAGGGTCTCAACTGAGATAGCAGTAAAATAGGTAGAACTTTTTGATCTAGTGAATAACATAAAATAGGTTGTATATAATTTTCTTTCTTTGTACAAGCAACTATGCAATGTTGAAACATTCACTAAGGATAATCAAGAATTGATTGACAAGCTACAGTTAGACTTGAAGTCTACTGGACATTCATTGAGCATGGATGCAATTAGTTCTAGCTCCATTCATTTCACATGACTACTTCATGCACAAGGAAGATTAGCTGAGCTAATGGCTAATGATGGAAGGATAAGAGCCAAATTAATCTCAATACAAACAAGGTTAACACCTTATCTGAAGGTTATGCAGAGATAATTGGCATCGACAAAGGAGTTAATACAAAGAGATCGTCATCTCTCTATTGCCAAGAGTTTGGTTGATCTAGCTACTTAGCTAGAGATCAAGATATAGGTTTTGGAGTCTATGAGATCTGGATGGGATAATACACTAGCAATGATTATGCAGCTCCACAAACCTTTTTTGGACAAGTATTATCTAACCCCTACACCCCAGCAGCTCAAAGTGACAAAAACAAGGTGGAAATGAGTAACACGGGGAAATGGGTCAGGAAATGAGTCATATACTCATGTATATACAGAGATCAAAATAAGGGATATATAACAGAAAGATGACATACTATTTTGTAATGTAAATGTATAATCATTGTATGTCAAGATTCATGTATATATATAGTATAGTCTTTTGAAGACCGAGTCAAAGTATTGGGGGGAGTACTCAAAGTACTAAGTACTATTTTGCTTATACAATGTAAAAGTCATGACAAAGTGTTTTTGCCACTAATGTCAAAGGGGGAGATTGTTGATCCCTATGTCATGTTTTCTGTTAGTGCCCAACACTTAAGTCATTTTCAAGGCAATGTTGGTTGGTCATCATTGTGACCGAGCCATCTTATTAAGGCCGAGTTATGTATAGACTTGTATTCTGTATAGTTACCGAGAAGTAGTTACTATCAAGTAAGTCAGAGGTCGTTGAGTACTTCAGTAGTTACCGAGTAGTATATATGCTGAGTTGTATACAAGAGTCAGTGTCGAGCACCAGTATATGGAGAATAGTTATGACCGAGCATCAGAGACTTCATATGCCAAGCAAGCCAATTTTGACATATGTGTTTGTAATGGTAGAAACACCAAGGTAAACCATTTTGGCTGACTTCTATGAATGATTTAATGATTGTTGAGAGAATCAAGGAGTTGATTACGCTTTGTATTTCTAATCATTAATCCCTATGCAATCCATGTAACCTATTAGAAAAAAGGAATGCTTAAGCAGCATAAGTGATGAATCTAGATCGTTGATTATGATCTAGAATCTTGATCAGATGTTTATATAAGGTGATATCAAAACCTTAAAATATAGTAACAAAGGAGATCTCATGTATGTGGAGCAGAGCAGTTTTTTGATTGTTAGATGCAGAGATCAGACAGAGTGACTGAGCATAGCAGTGAAGGACAACACATAACTACATTTGATTTTGAGATAAGATAAGTATTGGAAGGAGGAGATCTGTAATTAACATTTATAGTGAAAACTAAAGGATCAGGTACAAATACATTCTAGCAAGTGAATCAGGGTAAATCTCTTAACAGAGCAGTCCTAACAGGCCTTTGTAAAGCTCTTAGCCGAGTGCTTACTTATTTGTAAGTTTTAAATCCTTTAATCAAGGTAGGTTGTATAAGTTTGTAAGCTCTTAATAGGGAAAACCCCTCATAGGGTAGATCATTTGAAGTGATCAAAACTTTGTAGCCCTAACAGGCACACTTTAATATGTACAGTAGTGAAGATTTATGGGTGTCATCCCCACCCCAATTTTAATTTTCAAGGGTTTCTGGGTGCCAAATTTTTTTGTTATGTGTTTCATTTGATGGATGAGATTAGAATGTTAGATTCATTTCAATATTGAAATTTATGTTTATGGCATGCATGTGGAATTAGTTTCAAAGTACATAAGTTTGTGGATAACTGATTCACCCCCCTCTCAGTATCTCACTTTCCCATAATGGGTTTCCAACATTATTAGCCTCATGAACCTCCTCTCCTCAAGATCATTTTCTTCCCTATTACCCCTATTTTCTTGTCCTTCATTGTTCTCTTCATGAACCTCTTCTTTCCTAGGTTCTCTCCTCTCCTTTTCCAATGCTTCTATCCTCTCCAAGAACTGAAGTCTTTCTCTTCTCATTTGCCTTTCTTCTTTTTCCCTTGTTGCTTCTAATTCCCTCTTCTCTCTTTCCTTTTCCTCAAGTGTTTCCCTTAATTCCTCTATTTCTCTTTCCATTTGGTTCTTTGGTGCCATGTTTCAAACTTGTGTCTTCTCCCTCTTCAAGGATCTACTTACTAATGCTTTGATACCACTTGATGCGGAGGGTTGGTGTGTGTAAAGTATTTGATAAAAAAATGGATCAAGTTTGAGAGGTTTAGGCACGTGCCCTACTAGCCCCAAGAGCTACCAAAAGATTCCAAAGGATCAAACACCTCCCTAATGGCCAAAGTTGTTTTATTTGGTCTAATTGGATTGAATTCAAGTGGATTCAAGTAGTTTCAAGATTTACACCAACACCCAACTCCTCTGACTCTCAATGTCCTTAATCAGGCCTAAAGCCCTAAATGTCCTTAATCAGGCCTAAATTCAAGTGGTTTCAATATTTACACCAACACCCAACTCCTCTAACTCTCAATGTCCTTAATCAGCCCTTAAGCCCCCTATTATCCCTGTAGTAAAGTAAATGTACTCTTTACTCAAAACTTCCCCAAAGAACCTTGCAAGCAAGTTACCTTTTTAGACACCCTTTATCCTCTTCTTCAACACACCAACAAATTCTATGATGTTATTTTGGGCCAACTAACCAAACTCCTAACTATACCCTATCAACAAGCCTAAAAGGTATTCATTTAACAAAGTAATGGTATGATAACCTTAACCCCTGACTTCAAGACTTTCAACAGTCTTCACAAGTGACTTCAAATGAAGGAAAATCAAATCAATTATACCCCATGGTCTCTACAAACCCAAAAGCCCAAATTAGGCTCTCTAAGACCCTCAAATCTAGGGCTTCTCCAATGTCACTTCTCCCAATGCTATTCCACCCATTCAGTGATGGATTCACCTTTCATTTGGTGTGTCTAGACACTTCATCGAAGAAAATATCATCCTTATTCAACTAGATTGTATACTATTATACACATCCAAGCAATTTCACTCAATTTGCATACCCTGTCACAGTGATCACCCAGTCTCTTCCACTTTATCTACACAATTAGTGTTAGATTTGTAATGTACAAGTTAAGGTAATGTCATTCCATGAGAATTAGATCATTATCATTTAGGGAGTGACCCCCATCTATTATAAATGACCAACTGTTATAAGAAAATACTAAAAAATCATGATTGTCAGACAAAAGTATGTAAACAGTCTTCACAAATGACTTCAAATGAAGGAAAATCAAATCAATTATACCCCATGGTCTCTACAAACCCAATAGCCCAAATTAGGCTCTCTAAGACCCTCAAATCTAGGGCTTCTCCAATGTCACTTCTCCCAATGCTATTCCACCCAATCAGTGATGGATTCACCTTTCATTTGGTGTATCTAGACACTTCATCCAAGAAAATATCCTCCTTATTCAACTAGATTGTATACTATTATACACATCCAAGCAATTTCACTCAATTTGCATACCCTGTCACGGTGATCACCCAGTCTCTTCCACTTTATCTACACAATTAGTGTTAGATTTGTAATGTACAAGTTAAGGTAGTGTCATTCCATGAGAATCAAATCATTATCATTTGGGGAGTGACCCCCATCTATTATAAATGACCAACTGTTATAAGAAAATACTAAAAAATAGTGACTGTCAAACAAAAGTATGTAAACAGTCTTCACAAATGGCTTCAAATGAAGGAAAATCAAATCAATTATACCCCATGGTCTCTACAAACCCAAAAGCCCAAATTAGGCTCTCTAAGACCCTCAAATCTAGGGCTTCTCCAATGTCACTTCTCCCAATGCTATTCCACCCAATCAGTGATGGATTCACCTTTCATTTGGTGTATCTAGACACTTCATCCAAGAAAATATCCTCCTTATTCAACTAGATTGTATACTATTATACACATCCAAGCAATTTCACTCAATTTGCATATCTTGTCACGGTGATCACCCAGTCTCTTCCACTTTATCTACACAATTAGTGTTAGATTTGTAATGTACAAGTTAAGGTAGTGTCATTCCATGAGAATCAGATCATTATCATTCAGGGAGTGACCCCCATATGTTATAAATGACCAATTGTTATAAGAAAATATTGAAAAATAGTGATTGTCAAACAAAAGTATGTAAACAGTAACCAAAAATTAATTTTAGAGCATTCACTAGTGTATACACTAGATAAATAAAGGTTATCAATGCATAGAATTCCTTTATCAATGAATATAAAGCCTTAAGGATATAGAGTAAACATCAAATTATAGAGAACTATATTTTATTGCTTTCTTCCAATTGCAATCCGTACACCTCAGGCACCTTATGTCGTACAAGGGTTAGATTCAAACTTATAAACCTTCTTTCTAACTATCCCAACCAATTTTGACTGGTTGCCTTACTTGTTAAAGATTAAGAACTCCTTAATACTAAATTCCCTCCAAAATCCTAATTAGCCGTTTGTTTTTGAATATTTGAATTTTCAAATTGAACAAAATGACTTAATTCCTCTTTAAATCCAAAACTATTGTCCTCCAAGGACTTTAAAGGAATAATTAAACATTCCTAATACTGTATAGACTCCCTAGACATCAAGTCCCTATTACATCCATGATTTTAGTCCTAAGGTCCTTATCAGGACCTTCAGGACATTATACAAACTTATTGCATCCATTGCCCCATAGGACATTATATACACTTATTACATCTATTGATCATATTTGTCTTCAAAGTCTTCATATATCCTTGATGACTCCTTGGTGACTCCATGTGGTTGTTTGTACTCCTAGGTGTCCCTGCACCACTTCTAGAAATATATGAGCAAAAAAATCCTTAAGTAACTTTAATACAATAGATTTCCATAATATGAGCTAAGAACAATCTCTAAACAACTTTAGTAACTTTAGTAGACTAGATTCCATATATATGAACAATTCTAGATAATTTAAATAACTTAAACTATATTATATAATTTAGAAGTTGATTTGAAATTAGATACATAAATACTCATCACTTTATAATCCACTCATAATAGAATAACCCAAAAATAATTTTTAATTTAAATATTATACTTGCTCATCAAATACAATTGAAAAACTAGTTACTATAATAAATATATGAAATTGAAGTGGTAATTCCACGAGTACCGAAAAGACGGCCACCAAATTCATCATTTTGTCAAGAGAGGAGTTCGAAATTCAAACCAAACTTGTTTTAAAGGGCAGAAGTTGTACGAACGTTTGATATGACGCGCTGATATTTTCAAAGGTGATAAGCTGTGGCGCATTACAATACGACGGTGTCCTTTTCAATTTGAAGTGCTTGACAACAACATCCTCTTTATAAGCTATCTTCCTCCAGACACCTGTCCTATCGAAAACTGTGCTTATCATGGTTAATTAAAGCCGTCAGTCTTGACACGGATTTCTCGTGCAATCACACGTGCGATAAATAAATAATTTAGCATTTAATGAGTGGAGTCTTTGTCATGCCGCGTTGTCACATTTTGACGTATTGGGAATAAAGGCATGCATGTAAATTGCCTTAAAATTATAAATTATAGAAAGCCATGATGAGCATCAAAGTTATAAGATTCTTACTGTTTAGAAATTGGAAATATGACGACAATGGCAACATCATGGAAAGCTAGATTAAAATAGGCTGTTTATAGGACATAGGTCGATTGGACTTAAAAGTACAATGAAATAATTGTGTGTTCGCGTGTTGATGAAGAAGAATCAGATTTGATTGTTTGTTTGTATATAAATTTACAAAAGTTAAATTTCAAAAGATTGGAGGATATGATTTTCACTTCAATTGAGACTTGATGTTTCTATAGAGGGAATAAATAATATTTTGTTATTGAATTTGAATATGCAAGCTTTAATATCATTTACGGACTTAAATTGAACTGAGTTACTTTTGTGTTCAAAGATCTAATTTAAAATGGTGGATTAACGAATCAAAAAATTAGGTGTGATCTTTCTTAATTGAATAGGTGTAATCAAGAGCTAAATTATTTGGTAATATTATACACTAAAAAATCATTTATACACTAGCCATTATAGAAAAACCTAATTAAATTATCTACATGAAATAAATCAAAATAAATAAAATTTACAATTTTCACCATTATAATCATATACTATAAAAAAAATGCATCCTAATAATTTCAATGTTCAAGTTTTCATATTAGTTATTTAATACATTAAGAATATAGGCATCTTAATTTTTATATAACACTCACTAAATATGAATAACACATTATAAAATTGTTACAAATACATAAAGTGTAATGATTGATTAGTGTAAGATACTATTTAAATTGGGATGAGCTTTAATTGTATAAAATTGAAACTAAGAATGAAAATTTGTGTTAAAAATCTTAGAAATCATATTATATGTTAAAATTTATACGAATTAGAATAAAATTGTGTTAAATTTTTAGAAATATATTACACATGTTTAAACAATTTATATAAATGAAAAATATTATAATTGAATAAATTTTTCATTCTTAAAATTCATTACTGAGAATAAATTGTCTAGATTTATAGAAGAAATGAACTAATCACTTGAAAATGAATAAATTTCATAGAAAAATATACATATGTTCAAGCATGAATAAAATAAATCTTAATATTCATTCTCTATAAAATATATTTTTAAAGAAGCTAAGAGTAAATTTTAGGAGAATTTGGAAAAGAGGTTTACAAATATTCAATGTCTAAGTTTAAGAAAAAAATGTACTAATGTTGAATGTTGAATCTTGAATCAAATAATTTTTAATATTAAGTCTCACTAGAACACATTTTTAGCAAAGTTAGGCATACATTTTAGGTCACATTAGACAAGAAGTATACATATACTTTCTAGGTGACTGGAGACAAAAAAGATTACCAATATTGACTATTAAATTTAAGATGAATTTTAGATTAAATTGAGAGTATTTATACAAATATTAAATGTTGAGTCTAGTAGTCAAATTTAATGGTAGAATCTTGAATTAAAAAAACTTTAATATTTACAGTCTCTATATAGTCTATTTTAATGGATGAAGTTAGGTAGACAATTTAAATGACTTTAGGCAAGAGGTGTACAATATTGAATGTTAAACTTTAAGTGACTTTGAAACAAAATTGAGGCTAAAGTTGTACATATATTGAATATTAAATTCATATTTAATTTTGGGTGCATCATATCTCATGTATGTCTAACTCTACACCTATTAAATATTAAATAAAGTACATTGTTATTAAATTTTGAGTGCCCTGCATCTTAATGAATGAAGTTAGATATTATGTAAATGTGAGGGAAGAGAAATAATTGTTGAATGTTGAATAGGTAAACTGCCACATCTAATCTTCAATATATTTTATTCCATCCTTTAGGTGTAGTGTACTCGAATAATAAGATTAAGTACATGCCTTTAATAAATTTGAAAGAAAAATATGTTGTATAGAATAAAATAACACATTTAAATTTAGGTGCATAACATGCAATAAATGAAAATAAATTTGAAGCAAACTAAAGCATCAAATTTAATCATGAAAAATATAAATCTTATTAAAATTTAAAAAAATTCAATGTACTATCGAAACTAATAAGAGATATTAAATTTAGAAAGACGGTTTACTTAAAAGATTAAAAAGAAAAACATAAATTGATTCAGAAATTTACTTTCAGAATGATAAATTGATTCAAAAATTTACTTTAAGAATGATGAATAATATTACTCCTCAACAAAATTTAAAAATTAATATCTATATTACATTTATCACATGTTATGTGATGAAAATATTAGTTTGTGTGTGATACAATAAGGTGAAGTTCCCAATTTTATTGGCAAGTAAATGGACCATTAAAGGTCTATAGGGCGTCTAGAAACTACTATAGAAACTAAGTCTAAGCGTTTGCTTTTTAGAGAGGACAAGTTATATAAGTTCCGTGTGTTAGGGCAGGTCATAATCAACACAGCTGTCTAACTATGTCGGCTCCAAAAGAATGCTGGCACTGGCAAACTATCTTTTCAACTTAAAACACGATTCTTGAGACACCCCATAATGCGTGCCACGCAAGCTTTGAATGACTGCAGGTAGATTAACACCATTAACCACAGTTGTCCAACTTTGCCTCTAATCTTCAATCAGCGCCTATAAATATCAGAAGAAAGAGAAAGGAATATGATATGAAGGAACTTGTCCGGGGTGCTTATAGACAAGCTTAAGCATTGGCAACTGGTGAAAGAGTTATAGCCAAGTAAGTTCTGCTTATTTGGATTCAATTAATAGTCTATTCATGAAAGGTGAAATGTTTGGAAATATTGTGAGATAAGTAGCTTTAAGAGTTTATAATTACAAGATATTCTTATTGTCATATTGTTAAAGATAATAAAGTTTTTAATTTTTTTTTGAGGATTTAGTTTCACTTGGATATCCTTCAGTTTTTGTTTTTTAATCGAAGAGGTTTCTGGCACGAGTGTGTCTGTATCAGGTTGCTAAAACATTTCTGTGATAGACCTTCGCTGATTGATTGCTGGCAGGCTCAGTGCCTCTACTGAGAAGCCCCGTAGATCTGAACCCTCCATTAAAAAAAAAATATATTCTTCAATTTTTTTTTACAATCTCAATATATATCAATGATTTTAGAACTTTTACCAATGATTTTAGATTTTTTACCATCTGTTATGTTGATAATCTACTATTTTGAATTCATTCTGATGAAAATTTCCGCATCAACGTTCTGGGTTGCACTCCATCATCATGATAAGATGTAAAAACAGAATAGCAGATTATCAACATATATTACGTGGTGATGTATGTATGTCTGAACTTTCATATCTTTCTCGTCTTTGAAAGATTCAAGGATGAACTTTGGACGTTGTTTTAGAAACTTTTTTCTGCTTTTTCTTTCTGTTTTAGCTTTGTGACATCTCAGAAGCATTTTATTCAAGTGATCAACAGGGCAGATGGAGGCAAGCACCCATCACCATCAACAAGATTGCTGTGTTAGCGTCAGTTTTCTTCACCTATCTCCGTAAATAGTGGATCTGTCCTTTTTACAGTAAGCTAACTAAAATAATTGCATGCAAACTATTGTTTGCTTCCCGTTGGCTTTCTCTACTTTATTCACCGCAAATTCTTTGCTTTGCTTTCACCGTAGTCTTAACTGCTCATGCATTTCACATAACGGTGGTTTCTTTATTCTAATATATAGAACAGCCAATTTTGAATGAATGAGGAGTTAGTTTTTTCTAATGCTCTGTTTTTCTTTCTGCATTTCTGTAAACTTTCTTTTTCCTTCCTAGCTAGATCACTGTGCAGCTAAAGCTGCAAAATTCTACATTCTGATCATCATTCTAAAAATGTTTGCAGAGATTAAGAAACGCTTTAGAATTATGTTGTGGTAACTTTACCAATAAATTTGCACTATAGTTTTATTTTATCAATAGATGCTTTCATGATGATTCATTCAGACCTTTTTTTTTCTACTTTTCCTTGCAAATTGTCACTTGCATGAATCAAGAACGTGGTTACATGCAGTGCTATAGTAAAATTTTAGTAATAATAAAAAAAAGTGAGAAAATTCAGGAATTTAATAGTCAAAAGTATTTCATTGATGTACAAAGATTAATGAATAATATATTTAGAATGCTTTTAACCTTTTAGAATAAATATTTATTTACTACTTTTGTTTGTATATGAGGTGGTAGGGTGATTCGTAGAGCTGTTCTCTTAAAACAAAAAGGTAAAGAGTCAGATTCTGGGTTCAAATTACATATGGTCTTCCATTCTTATTTTTTAAATTTGCAATTTATGTTAAATGCTAAAATTTAGCTTGAATTTAAAATGGACATCAGTTTGTATTTGCAATTTAGTTTTAATATATGTCATACTTACATTCTAATGTCTATATGAATATATTATTGATCATTCATATATATATATATATATATATAGGTGTGTGTTTCTGCCACAAATTCAGCGAGTTGTTCGAGTTGACTAGTTCTGCAAACCAAAATGAGTAATGATAACTCATAACTCGTTTCTATGACTTGACGAATTATGATCCATAACTTGCAATTCATGCAAGTTGTGGCATAACTCGCCAAGTCCAAGCTCCATGACTCACGTTGGCGTTAGCCCATATTTGCCCAGCAAAAAATAAAAAAAACTGAAGTTATTTTCCAAATTTTTGAGTCAGCCAGACAACACTTTTGTCCATGTGAACGCAATTGATCCATGTTCAAGCACATCCACTTGAAGAGGCATAATAGATTTTCTATGAAGAGGTTGAATGATCTTGTCTTTGTTCATTACAACCTCCGTCTTAGGACCAAATTTTTTTTGGATAGTGACTCCTCTTTGATCACTCTAGCGGAGATCGATCTAGAGTCTGAGTGGCTCATTGAGTCTACTGATCCCTTCTTCACTAAGGAGGACCATGAGCAGGTTGACCAGGTAGACAGAGAGACTGAGGTTGTGGCTATAGCAGAGGAGGATAGAGCATGATCCGACACAGACACAACTGATGTTGATCATTGTGGCACCTCACAGACAAAAATTATGGCTACTCAATCATCCAAGACCTACCTTACATGCCTTTGTAGGAGGAAGACAGACTACTCTAAGGCTGAGGCTGAGGCTGAGCTAGAGCTCAAGCCATAGACTTGTTTTTGTTTACACATGTTTGGGAACATAAATGATGTCATGGATTTTATAAACATTTGGCAATCTTTATAATTCTATATATCTATATTTTCTATTTCCTTTAGCTACAATTTATGTTTGTACTTATGTGATGGATGTATGTGATCAAATTAGCTTCTATTTGATGATGTTATAGTGTCTTTAAGCTTTATTCAATAATGGGTGCATGAAACAAGTTTTAAATCATTAAAAATCTATACATTTCAAGAGTTTTTCCATTTTGTCAAGTCATAGTCGAGTCGACCTTGCTGAGCCCGGGCCGAGTCCGAGTCTTGGAACTATGATATATATATATATATATATATATATATATATATATATATATATATATATATATATATATATATATATATATATATATATATATATATATACATATATATATATATACAAACTAACTTTATCTTTATATTTGTTTTTCAGATTTGTATGTCAACCTCAAGATGATTTTTGTTAATTGATTTAAAAACATAAATATGTATTGATGCCCCCCTTTTTATATGCAAATCTAATTAGTTTAATATTTGGACACATTTTATCTTCTTTTTTCAGATTTTGTATCAAGATCATTTTTGTTATCTGATATGGACTATGATTATCTATTGATGACTCTGATTTTTTATATGAGAATTTAATCAATATATTTTTAGTTAAATTTCATCATTTTTATCTATTTAGAATTTGTATGTTAACTTCAAGATTATTTTTGCTATTGTTATTTGATATGCAAGCATGAGTATGCATTGATACCTCTTGTTTTTATATGAAAATCTTATCAATATAATTTTTGTACACATTAAATCTTTTTTTTAGAGTTTGTATGTCAACTTGAAGATCATTTTTGTTATCTGATATGCAAGTATGAGTACCCCATTGACACCTCTTGTTTCTTAAATGAGAATTTTATCGATATATTTTTAGTCAAAGTTTATCATTTATATCTTTTTAGAATTTGTATGTCAACTTCAAGATCATTTTCGCTATCAGATATGACAACAAAATATAGATTGATACTTTTTCTTTATTAAGATTCAAGAATTTAAATGTATTTATCATACAAAGTTGATCTCCTCCTCTTGAATCCATGTAGATAAATAAGCACAAAGGGGATGGAGTTAAATGTCCATAAAAGTTCAGTTCCATACACTATGGAAATGGAGAATCTTAACTATACTAAAGATGGCACTGTTGATAGATTTGGAAGACCTGTTCTCAAAGCTCGGACAGGTGGTTGGAAATCTGCAATTTTGATATTAGGTACTCTCAAATTTTGTTTCTTTTTTTATAGAGAATACTATATGAATGAAGACAAAAGTTACAAGATAATCTGACAATTGGTCAAGTTGTATAGGTCAATGAGTTTGACTCAAAAAACTACACAGTTGAATTCTGATAGCAATATCACAATATAATTTTGATTAATTATTCATGCAATTCTGATAGCAATATCACAATATAATTTTGATTAATTGTTCTATGCATGATGTTAAGTAGTAAACCAATGATTGGGGTTCTCTCCCACAACATAGGGACACAAATTTGTAAGTTGGTCATACCAGTTATGACACCTGCACATCATGATAAACTGATTCATTCTACTTGTACATGAATTTTACTAGTAAACCAAGGATTTGCCACACTAGCGTTCTTTGGAGTTGGTGTAAACCTGGTTCTGTTCTTGACAAGAGTACTCAAGCAGAGCAATGCATCAGCAGCAAATAATGTGAGCAAGTGGACTGGAACAGTTTATATGTTTTCTCTTGTGGGAGCATTTCTAAGTGATTCATACATGGGACGCTTCAGGACATGCGCTAGCTTTCTTTGTATATTTGTAGGGGTAAGTTAAAGCCATTCAATTCAATTCATTTTTTTCTAGTTTTTGGGCTGATGGCTACAGAAGTGCTTGACATATTTCCAGACAGGCACCTGATGGACTTCACGGGGCATGTGCTTGTTTGTCTGCACCTATTCAAGTCTTTAGTAAGAAAAACTGCCAAATTATCCATGCTAGAAAAATAAATACATTTATGGGTATTTTCTTTACTAAGTATGAACATTTTCCAAATTTAATTTGTCTATGTTAGAAAAATAATATGTGGAGTTGTCGATATAAAATTGCCTAATGCAAGAGGCCCTACCCTGATAAGATATACTAGAAAATCATCTCTTCCTATCATAATAGGATAGTTTTGGTCTGTTTAAAATATGGGGACTGCTGTAAACAAAGTTGCAATGGATTCCAAAAATAGAAGGAATAATATACATAGATTATAGACAATGTGTTAGCCTTACAAAAAGCCCTAACTTTATGTTTCTTTGGCAAACAGGGCCTAGTTCTTCTAGCATTGTCATCTCAACTTCTCTTGTTGAAGCCTTCTGGATGTGGAGATGGCAATATAAACTGTGAAAATGCCACCCCTGCAGCACTTGGACTGTTTTACTTGTCTATCTATCTTGTGGCTTTCGGAAATGGAGGATATCAGCCCTCTATAGCTACTTTTGGGGCAGATCAGTTTGATGAAGAAGATGAAACAGAAGCAAAATTAAAAGTAGCTTTTTTCAGCTGGTTCTACCTTGCTTTCAACCTTGGTTCTCTATTTTCTAACACGATACTTGGTTACTTTGAGAATAATGGCATGTGGCCATTAGGATTCTGGGTGTCTGCTCTAGCAGCCATAATCTCCACCATAGTATTTTTGTTTGGGACTCCAAGGTATAGGCATCACATCCCTGGAGGCAATCCATTACCTCGTATTGGTCAAGTGTTTGTAGCAGCAACCAGAAAGTACAGGTGGAAGCTCCCATCAGATGCAGATGAGCTTCACGAACTATCTAGTAAACATAGTGCTATCAGTGGAAGCCGAAAAATACTTCACAGTGCAGGATTCAGGTTTGTCAGCTGTAAACATGATTTAATGTAGTTTACAAATTATAATTCAAAAAACCAATTTTAAGTTTGATGAATTGGATATTATTTGTACTGGTTTTTGTAGGTTCCTTGACAAGGCGGCTATAGAAACAGGGGATGACAAAGTGGAAGGAAACCCACAAGATCCATGGAGACTTTGTACTGTTACACAAGTGGAAGAAGTCAAGTGCATTTTGAGGTTACTCCCAATCTGGTTGTGCACAATTATTTACTCAGTTGTGTTCGCTCAAATGGCATCTTTGTTTGTAGAACAAGGTGCTGCAATGGATACTTCCCTGGGAAACTTCAATGTCCCACCTGCAGCAATGTCAATGTTTGATATTTTTAGTGTTGTAATATGGATAATATTATACAGAAGGGCACTGGTTCCTCTGGGTTTCAAGATCTCCGGAAATCCAAAGGGCCTAACTGAGTTACAAAGGATGGGTGTGGGCTTGATATTGGGCATGCTTGCCATGGTTACAGCTGGTCTAGTTGAGGTGTACAGATTAAAAGCAGCCAGCAATAAAAGTCATGACACAAGCTCCCTCAGCATATTCTGGCAAATTCCTCAGTATGCTCTAATAGGGGCTTCAGAGGTGTTCATGTATGTGGGTCAGTTAGAATTTTTCAATAACCAATCACCTGATGCACTCAGAAGCTTTGGAAGTGCCCTTTGCATGACCTCCATGTCACTTGGTAATTACGTCAGCAGTTTGCTGGTGACAATTGTAATGGACATTACAAAGAGGGAGAACAGTCCTGGCTGGATACCTTCAAATCTTAACCATGGACACATGCACCTTTTCTATTTTCTGTTGGCAGGCCTCACTCTAATTGATTTCATTGCCTATGTGCTCTGTGCTAGAGGATACAGATGTGTTGCATTTGCCAAAAAGTGTGAACAAGATGAAGAGCAAGAGATCAATTAAGCTGTCTGTGACATTTTAGACAATATCTTCTGTATACAGAACCCACCATCAGACTTTGCATCCTTGGCTCAATCGGGTCAATTCACATCATCAGGACTGTGCTCAATCTAGGACTCCACTGTTTTCTTGTTACTGAAGTTTTATTGAGACTGTACAGTGACTACCCATTTTTCCGGAATTCAATTGGGTCATTTCATATCTCACTAGTTTTTAATCATATTGAGATGTGGCACAACCCAGCTGGATGTAATCTTTGCTTTCTAAAAGAGGAGGCCAAACTCCTTTGTGAGGCACACTAACCAGAGCTATGAGAGGAGATAGATTTGACTCTTGGTTGTTTCCTTGAGTCCATGATGAAGAAAAAAATACATATGTAATGATATCTAGATAAGCATGTATTGCTGACTAAGTGATTAACTTTTTTCCTTCAGAATTATCAAACTATTTTGTCATTCAACAAAATGAGTAGAACTAAATGGAGTTTGATATTTAGTGGTAATATCACGATTCAATAAAATTGATTAAAAATAGAAAGTGACATGTTCATTGTAAGGGAATATAACTGATAAGCTGTCGGGCATCACATGATAACTATGTGCGTCTGTACTCCACGTCTTTGACAATGCTACTTTATAGCTTATCTTCCGTGTATGGAAAATTGTGGCAAGAGACGGGCATGGGATTTTTGAAGTTTTGCTTCTTATAATCATGATGTGGGGCATCAGAGTAAATACAGAGCCGTAGAGATAGAAACTATATAACAAATCTTGTGGTCATAGACGCCAAGTAAAGTAGTACTAACTTTCATCTTGCCGTGTAGAATTGTATTTCGTGTAACTTGCCATCTTATCTTTTGTAGAATCGGATTTCATATAACTTGTTATCTTTTGTTAGCTTTTCTCGTTTAGAATCGGACTTCAGGTCACTTGTCAGGGACTGGCTAAATGGTTGAAAATTTGCACCGGCCATATCATTTCTATGTATGCCATAGCTGGCATTTAGTACTCTCTTCAGCCCTTGTCCAATCAAGTTTGTAGTGTACCACTTCCTGTCACCTTCAGCTCATTGATCACTGTTAATAACCAAATTTTTTTCAAATCCATCACTAGGTATATCAATATATTTCACCCCTCTCATATGAAAACGAAATAGAATATTAGATTTTTAAGGGTTAAGGTAAAATATAATTGTAAAGAGAGTTGATCTGATTATTTAATTATTAATATTATTTTTTAGTGAATACTAATTATTCAATTTTAGTAGAGATCTTATTCGAATATTTTTAATTATTATAAATAGAGTTTAGTTGTTAATAAAAAATATGGTTTTTTTTTGTTTTTGTTTTTTAAGTCAAAGTGTGTGCGTCACTAATATTTTATTTATATAATATATAAGATTGGTTCAAAGGTTCATTTGACAAAGAACAAGAAAGAAAACCCAAAATCACTGTTCGAGTACAGTAAGAGAAGAAAAAGAGAGGGATAACCGCCAATAAGCCTAGCAAACTATCCCTAACCAAATAAAAAAATAACTAAATACATGAACAAATATCTCCAAATATGAAAATGGAGACATCCATATATATACAACAAAGCCCACTTTAGCAAATAATACATATCGATAAAGACTCCAAGAAAGTTCCATTGGCTGTTATAAACTAACGAACATCATATATGATCATCATATATTTTGAGAAATATGAAAAATAATGAACAAAAACCACGACATTATGGTTTTGATTTGGTTTGATGGACAAAAACCACTACATAATGGACAAAAACCATTCTTTAAGTGCAAATACATAGTTTTTGTTAAGGATTAGGTTTACGGTTTAGGATTCAAGTTTACAATAAATATTATATTATCATTTTCATTAGGTTTAAAGTTAAGAGTTATAAAAGGCTTTAGGTTTATGCCATGTTTAGGATTTAGGTTATGAAATCTATCTCAAGTTACCTCTAGATTCATATCCACCTATTATTATATAAATTATTGTGGCATCTATAGATTTGTACTCGTAAATAACAACTTGTTTTTCAAGAAGATAGATAAATTTTCAAAGTAATTCATGTTGTTAGTATTCTTACAAAATATGTTTGTTATCATATAAATATAAAAAATGTTCAATTTCTTTTAACAAATCTTTGCGAGTAAAAAGGAAGATAAACTCATATTCATTAAAATACAAAGCAACAAATGGATAAATTGATAAGATAACATAGAAGAGAGAATTTTCTTAGTTGATACTATCATAATAATTAATATCATCACAATTATACACACACACACACACACACACACACACACACACACACACACACACACATGTTCACATATGTGTGTGTATACATATGCATAGGACTTTATGTTGACATGATGCAAATGGGCTCCTTTAGTTTAAAACCCCCGTCGTGTTTAGCCTTCTTAATAGGCTTGGAAAAAATGTTTGAGGCTTAGGAGCTTCATTTCCCTCTATTTCCCTCCCTTTTCACATGTTTTATTTTTCTAAACTAGTTTAGATCAACTTCCTCGTCATTAGGTTTCCATGGCATCAATTGAGTATTTGTTGAACTACAACCATAATTTTGTACGTCTCTTGCACTTTCTAACCATTTTTTTTCTATTTTTGGACAACATTAACATCTTAAGATTTAATTTTCTTACCAGTGTCTCCATAGTTCTTAGAGACATATGTGTACCATTTGTTTAATAACTTTTTATCTACTTGACCAAATTATATATATATATATATATATATATATATTATTGTTGTGCACTTGATTCTTTACACATTAATATATATATATATTCTTTATTATTTTGATGTAAGTTATGTTTTGTGCATGAACAAACATTTGATTTTTAGGATGTACCCACTTCAAAAAATCATTAAATAAATAATCAACGAAAAAAATTACAACAAAATAGACAAATTAGATGGATCTCACTCTTAACTATCTTTCTACCAAATGATTTTTCAAAATACTAAATTTAACGATGACTTTTTTGATGCACATGATAGAGATTGTGTTATTTTTTTTCTTAAAAAAGTCAAAAATAGTTTTCTTTACGCAAATGATTTTACCTTCTTAATCTTATCCATTTTAAAAAACTTTAGTAATTTAGAAACTAGATTCAGAGTAGTAAAATTCTTTTTTTTTTTTTCACATCTTCTAATTTTGAGTGCATGACTCTCAAATTTCTCTTCCAAGTTTAGGTTTACCTTATTTCAGGAGAAAAAATGTGGTGACTTATACCCTTTTTTCACACAACATCTTGGTGCACTTACCCCTATCCAACAATTGGTTGGAGGTTATTAAGATGGTTTGTGGCAAAGACTTCTTGAATGCTACAAACATATATCAAGTAAATTCAAACATCTCCTCAAGATGTTTTCTCTCTATACTATATTTGGGAGGTACAAAGTTGGATACTCTCTTGTCACTAAGGTAGGTGTTTATCCCAAAGTTTTTGGTGGATGAATTAGATATTGTGGTTTGGGAAAAAATTGGAGTGGGGATCCCATGGCCTTTAATGAAATCTCTAAATTTCTCATATACATGGAGTTGTGGTGCAATGACATGCTTTCATCCTCAATCAAATGAAACAAGAACTAGGGCACCGCCATCACTGAGCCACTATTGGTCAAGATTTTCTAGACCCAAGATAAAAAGCCCTTGAGGAGGTGAAGGACTTTTATTGGTTGATCAATTTTTCCAACCTGGTGTTAGATGGGGACTTTTTCGAGGGTGACTAAAGATTACTAGTCAAGATTCTTTAGGGCCAAGAATTGAAGGATGATGGTGGTTTTGGGTCCCTAGTTTTGATAAACAATAATAATGCAATAGGGTTTCGTAGAATGGCAAATGACTCTGAGTATTTTTGTTGGCAATGACGATTTTTTTTTTTTTTTTTACAGGGCATGGTCTCTAGTAGAGCTCTTGGTGATACATTGACTTGGAGGCTAGAAAACATAGATGGCGACAACCCAAACTCCCAACCGTACATGTGGCGATGTACAAGAATGTCTAGATTTTATTGCGACAATGTAATATTGTAAATGTTTATAAAGTTTAGGAGGTATTAGTATTGGTAGTATAGTAATGTAGTTGCTCATTTTGGAGGTTGTGCATTAGCACATATATGTACTGAATATGTAAATTCCTTTTTTTTTCAATACAACCATCACGTGAAAGCGGTTAACCGAGAAAAAGAAATTATCATTGGGGAAGATTATTTATATTTTTTTATTATGATTATCAATTAAAAAATGATAATATCATAAAATATATTTGTATAACAATTTTTTATAAAATAAGTTGCAAGAGATAGTTGAACTATATTATATTTTTTTTCGTAATTGTGATATAATATTTTATGTAAGTGTGAAATTATAAATTATTGGTTATACTAATTTAATTAATTGAGTTAAATTTGATATTTTTTTATTACTCTATCCAATGCCTTCTAGAAATATACAAGCGATAAAATCCTTAAGTAACTTTAATACAATAGGTTTCCATAATATGAGCTAAGAACAATCTCTAAACAACTTTAGTAGACTAGATTCCATATATATGAACAATTCTAGATAATTTAAACTAGCAATTGCACCCAAAGAAGGTGCAATGGCTATGGCGATAGGAAGATATACTTGGATAATATATATAGATGGGTGAGGAGAAAAATTAAAAGAAGGTGCAATGGCTATGCCGATAGGAAAATATACTTGGATAATATATATAGATGGGTGAGGAGAAAAATTACTTTTGTCTAATGTAAAATGATAATTAACTTAAATCTTATAAGGCACATTAATCATTAGTCCAATATACTGGTGATTTATAATACATTTGTTACTGTTATTTTGAAGACTTAAAAAATAATAAAAAAATGATATCTTTATATTGTTGACTCGAGTGCAAGTGATGTTGTTGATCAATATGCATGCTAGATTCTTAAAATTGACTCATTTTAGTAAGGGTTTTTATCTTGAATTTATATCTTTTTTGCAATATTATCTTGTTGTCTATTTTTCTTTTTTAGGTCTTAGAAGTCTTGCGTTTCACTTTAAGATGACCTTTGTTAAGTCCTAAGTTATATATATATTTTTGAAATATTATCTTGTTGCTTGATCTTTGTGATCTTAGAAGTCTTATGTTTCACATTGGGGCATATTTTGTTAAGCCCTAACCTCTATTTTTTTTCTTTTATCTTATAATCATCTTAAGATTATCTACCTTTGTTTCAAAATATGTATTCTATTTTATATTATCTTATTAAAAACAATGAGGTACTTTTTAAAAATACATTACTGTATTCCTAATATTCCAATTAATTTTGATTTTTTTACTCAAATATGGGATACAATTTATTGTTATTTATCTAACAATATATGAACCTTAAGATAAATGGGAAAATTTCATTGTAACCCAACAAATGATTATTATATATAAAATATTTAATAAAAAGATACAATCACTACTTCTAAAAATAATTTTCATTTTTAAGATATCCATATAATAAGTAATGCATAATTAGTTTCTTTACAAAGATTATTTTTTTTAGAAAGAAATCAAATTATTTATTTGTGCTACTCCTTTGATGACTACTATTATTTTTTTAAAAATGCATAATTAGTTTCTTTACAAAGATTTTTTTTTTTAGAAAAAAATCAAATTATTTATTTGTGCTACTCCTTTGATGACTACTATTATTTTTTTAGAAAGAAATCAAATTATTTATTTGTGCTACTCTTTTGATGACTACTATTATGAGATGCTGAGTAATTTCAGCTCCTGCCATTCTTAAGTAAGAGAAATGCATTGTTATTATGCTTAATGCCATGTTTAGATGGGAACTTGGCCTCTTTTTACACCACTATTGTTATTTTCTTTCAAATTTCTTTTGCATTATAATAATCATTTTATCTATGTTTTGATCTTTTGAAACAATGACACTGTCTTCACATTTTTCATGCTATCATTTCATCTTATTACGACAGTATTCCCTCCAAATGTCATAGTCTATCCTCCTTTATAAACCATGTGATGTTATCCTTGGATCGTGATTGCCTCCTATTTATAAAACCATATAAATTCATAAATGCATCAAGCTTAAAATAAGTCAGATGGATTCTATGCTATGTATTGTGGGCATCTTTAGAAAAAATCTAAAACTGTTGTTAACCCCTCCCGCTCCCATAACAAACTATTTTAAAAATATATAATGTTTCTTGATACACGGTGAGCATGCATGACCCCTCCTAGAAGTGATAAACGAGTGTAATAGGGGCTATTGTAAGGCCCAAATTACTCACATTTTGGAGATTACTTCACCTCTCCTCTGGGTTGGTGTTGGTGTTGGCGTCACTTTCCATTGCTTCCCAGGCTTTCTATCTGCATCGAGGTGGAATCTTGAAACCCTAGCCGCCGCCATCCATGAAAGGCCCTAGGCATAAATAGACTGAATAGACAAAACTGAAATAATAGAATAGAGAACAAAAGAAAAGAAGACCTTAGGGTTCAGAATCATTGCCTGTCGTCGATATTCTCCAAACTTGGATGACATAGATTAACTCGTAAACTTTGTGCTACCCTGAAGTTATGCGTGTAAATTGCAAAATCACAAAGTCATCGACAAAGAATTCTTCATAACTGAAGCGGTCACGAAATAGATGAAAATAAATGAAGCTGCATCAGCACTAAATATGTCAGTATTTATTTTTTCACATGAGACGTGAGAAGTTCCAATTGTCCAATACTTTTTTTAGGGCCATTTTTATGCATACACTATTCTTCAAAGACCATTTTTTTTTCTTTCCCGCATATCTGGCAATCTCTACATCCATCCTGATAGAAGAAAAGAGGCCCTCAGCAGGGGTGACGTTCATGGAGATCTTCTTATGTTGGTGGTTGTATTTTTTAACATTTATCAATGACATTTACTGAATTTGCCACGTGCAAGTCCCTCCTAATTTCCCTGATGTTGATGTTTTTTTCTGAGAACAGAGGAGTGGTTGCGTGTGTAGGGAGATACGCAACCTGCCAGACAATATGGGAAATCATACGGAATGATTTAGTTGTCCTCTGCTGATGCTTCCACAGAAATAGTTGTAGCGGTTGCATGCCATCGACAAAACCTAGTATATTAAATATTTAGTTCATAGGCTCATTATCCACCGGGTTTAAGTTCAACAAAAAAAAAATATATCTTCAAAATATCTAAGGTGCGATGGTTTTATACAGCCGAAAAACCACTTACGAATAAGCATTTTCTGATTGTGAGACAATTCCGGTTGCAAACAACCCCATAGGAGAAGCCTATCAGCTAATAAATTAAATTATTAATTTAAAAATAGATACATAAATACTTATCACTTTATAATCCACTCATAGTAAAATAACCATAAAAATAATTTTTAATATAAATATTATACTTCCTCATCAAATGCAATTGAAAACTAGTTACTATAATTACGCCGAAGCATTTCTTATATAAAACGCATTGGACTAGGTTAAAACATCAACGGTCCACAGGTTAAAAGAGCCTTGCAAGACGATTAAACTAATCCTCATCATCCCTTTTGTTTCCTTGTACGGTTTAATCCAGAACCACATATTTATTAACTCCCGATAGACCCGAGTTAACCCTAGTGAAGTTAACCGCCGATAGACCCGAGCTAACCCTAGTGAAGTTAACCGCCGACTGCAGACGCCAAATTTGCAGGGGTGAGATGAAGAACTATTTACGTGAAGGTAAAAACTTAAACACTTTATAATATTTTTTGACGTCCAATTTGATTTTCGTGCGCTGTCATCGGCCGGTCTGGTAACCTTATTCAATTGTTTCAACACAAAATATAAGGAAGATTAGTAAAGGAATATGCTACTGATAACAGACATTGAAATAAAGTTCTATGTTTCTAAGTTCTCCGACTTCTTTCCATTTCCCAGCCTATCAACGGGGACTATGTCCTGTACAGATTGCAAACCCTGTATTATCTCAACTTTGGGGCAGCCTTGGATTTTAAATTCTTGCAGGGAAGCCAAATCTGCAAAGTTTGTGAGCTCATCCAACTCCGAGCAGCTACATATTTCGAGCCTGCCAAGCTTTACGAGACCAGCAATACCTCTCACATTTTTCAGCATTTTGCAAGCACATATTTCTAAAACAGTGAGCAAGATGCGGATCTCCATTAGTTGGGGATTTGCTACCAGACACAAAGTCTCTAAACTTGCGAGTTTAGAAATTTGGAGGCCATTAGTTATATGAATTTCCTTTAAATATACAGAGAAGAATATCATAGGATGTTATGATATTATTAAAAGAAATCGTAGAAAGCCTGTAGAAAAAATGAAAAGAAAAGGATACTTACAATTTGTTCAGAAAATTTGTTTCCAAGTTTCCTCGCTCCGTTGTACTCGGCTGTGCGCACATATATCATTGAACTTTTGTTATTTGCCACGATTGTTATTTACATATTATACTACTTTCAAATTTATTTTTAAATACAGAGAGAAGAATATCATAAGATATTTAACCGCAAACCGCAAAGAGAGTTGGATTCTTGTATGCCTGTGACCTCTAAGCTGGAAGAAGCAGCACGAAAAGGCAATTCTCTGAGTCCTGAAGCGCGTATTTTTAGTTGCTTTAGGAGATCAAGGCGGCAAACAGATGAGGGTAAATGTTTCAATTGAGGACAACCATCAATCATAAGACTAGTCAAGTAGGGCAAGTTTCCAAGAGAAGATGGCAACCTTGTCAACATCGGACTCCCAATTCTGAGCTCTTTCAAATTAAATAGGAATTCTCCAGATCCGAGTCATCTTTTAACTTCAGGGTGACCGACCGCTTGTACATCTTCTCCACCGCAAACATCACCTGAGAAATGGCTCCCAGTACTCCCAGCGAAACCCTAGCCGCTTTGATTTCCTCGTCTTGCTCTACTCTTCCTCATATATTTCTCCCCTTCATTTGCATTTTCTCACTCCTGCTGCACTCAATATTTCCCAATTTGTCTCGTTTCAATCCAGCACTTTGTAAATTTAGAATTTGAGGAAGGTGTTACGTGGAAGTTGCGGAGAAAAGAGGTCGGCCTGATTCTGCAAATTTTCTTTCCGACGCGACACGAATTTATAAATTTCAACACCACTCGAGAGCAATACGCCACGTAACCAAGGACGAAATTGCTAAGCTGTTGTAAAGCCGTGCCCATGCCCAATGCCCCATGTTTTCCATCACATGCCATCGAGCATTTCAGTCCAATCAACTGTTCAATCATAATAGTAATTTAGTACATTGTCCAAACTGTTTAGCTTTTGTCAAAATAAAACAGTAATGTTAGCTTTTTTTAGTTTCAACTTTTTTTTAATTTGTATTACTTTTTAGCAAGTTATTGATAAGGTATATAAGAAATATTAATTATTTTATATTTTGGTTAAATTATATATTGATAATGTATTATAATTTAATTTTTATACTTATCTTAAAAAATATATTACATTTTTTCTTTAAAATATAGATAATGTATTATAATTTAATTATTATTATTATTTTTTAAAATGTATTATATATATTTTTAGATTATAAATTTATGTGACTTATATTCATTAATTAATTTAATAAAATCAAATATTATAAATATTTATTAAATATTAGTTTTTCTTTAAATTCTTAAATTATTATAAATCAAATAAAAAATTTATTTAATTAAAAATTTGTATTCAATACATTCAATTTTTTTTTCTAATTTTTATAATGTTATAAATTTATCAATATTTTAAATTTAAATGTAAATTTTCAATAGTTAAATTTTAAATTTATGATCTTTATTTTTTTTTATTTAAATAATGATATTTGTTATAATTAGGTTGTTTTTTTTTTTTTTGATCGGTAAAAGGTCGAAGCCCTAGACATTTTTATTAATATAAATAATTATATTACAATGTGACCCCGCTCACTACAGGCGCTGGTAGGAAAGAGCCGGGCTAAGAAAACCTCTAGCCTTGCTTGGGACCATAGGTCCTGACCTTATACAAAAATTTACATGGGCATACCCACGACTCGACAATTGTCGAGATTTGTTAAAATACATATTTTCCGTAGGCATACCCACGGCTCGATACCTATCGAGATTTGTACATAATTTACGTAGGCATACCTACGTCCCGAAAAACTCTAGATCACTTTTTTTAAAATCATGAATTATACATAGAAAGGCTATTAGACAAGGATTACATCTTTTGTATAATTGAAGCAGAGTCTCTGATCCTCCTACTATGTCAAGTATATGTGTTGAACATCCGAATGATAGTCCTTCCTGAAAAAAAAGAAACAAGACAAAATTCCTCCGAGACCAAGGTTAACCTGCATCAAGATAAAAATTCTACATCTATGCTACATAACCTATCTAAGAATATTTGATAGTGACTATGAAGCATGTAGTTAAATACTTTTATTATTGACAATATAATACTAGAAACAAATACTCTTGTGATTAAAAATCCTTACCGCTAAAGATTAATAATTCCTGCCACGAGAGTCTTAACATTTTAGGCATATTTACATCAGAACTAAATATACTCCTCAGTACTATACTAGTGTTCTAACTAAATTCAAGTCATACCTGGCTAACTATCGGAAATAAGATAATAGCAGAGTTCATTATGGGCCTCTAATATTTACGTCATTCAGAAAAAGCTGCAAAGATTTCCAAGCTCCTCAAATTGTAAGGCAAAAAATAATTAGTTTGAACATATGGTTATATATATATGTAGATTATATATATATATAACCATGTGTTCGTACCCTTACTGGATTTGTGAGAACTCAATCTCCCACAATCCCTTTATAATTTGGAACAGACTCCTTGTCGTTCATAATTTTCTCTCATCTGCCCGGTTTATGTCGTTGCATGATCGCAAGGTATTGTTTTAATTCTTGCGATCATGCGACATATGCGGTAAAACATCTGAGAGAACGCTATATTTGAGTTTGGCATCCGTTGAAAAATTCTCAGATTTAAACTTATGCCATCGATCTGGTAGCTTTTGAAACGAACGACCACGATTATATCATCTCTGACAGTTCCTTTAAGACGCAAGTCCCACAGGCTACGTGTCAACATCCTGCTTAGTCACAAAGCATCTTTCTTCCCATAGCGACTAAGCAACTACCATTGATTTGATATCGCATACAAACTCTTTCGGCCCCACCTAGACACGTGGAAGGATCCCACTTAGTCGCAAAGCAACTTCCACACCATAGCGACTAAGCGACTACCGTTGATTTGATATCGCATACAAACTCTTTCGGCCCCACCTAGACACGTGGAAGGATCCCGCTTAGTCGCAAAACATCTTCCACACCATAGCGACTAAGCGACTACCGTTGATTTAGTATCTACAACTCTTTTGGTCCCACGGTTACGTGTCAATATCCCGCTAAGTATTTTTCTTTCCATAACGTCAAAGCGGGAGCCATCGATCAAAAATCTTATGCAACCTCCTTTCGGACAACTTTTCTCGGCCCCACCTCTACACGTGGAAAGATCTCACAAGTTCACAAAAGTATTTGACAGGGATCGCGATTATGCGAGGGCCGTTGGATCCTTTCCTTGTTCCACCATAGGTAAGTCCATTGACTCGAGTCCCACTTGGTCCTCCATTGTCGCATGATCGCAAGAGTGTTATTTTATTCACGCGATCATGCGACCACTTTATCATTGGTGCATGAAATAATATTTAATACTATCCTTGTCGGGCTCGGACTTATAACTTTTCATTATCGCATCTACACTGTTAGCATACGTGGGTCCTGGTAGAGCGCATTCACCTGCCTGAACTCCATTGTCGCATGATCGCAAGGCATTATTTTATTCCATGCGATCATGCAACCGCTCCATGATTGGTGCACGTGGATTCCCAACCTGGCTCATTTCAACATCAAATCATACACCATTTTCACTGTTAGGATCATGGGGACTTAAGGAATCAATTTATACATTCATTTCATGGAGAACATCAATTTCTGCTATTACTTGAAAATACATTAGATCAGTGAATGTTCGGCTTTGCAACGTCAGTAATTCAAACTTATTATTAAGTCCTTCATAACAGCATAACACTATTCTTAGATCCCAGGAGATTCCATAAAAACATATGTCCCTGTCTCTTGAAACTACATTCTTAATTAAGGAAAAGATTCAATTACAAGTTGCCCATTAAAGCAAGTAATAACTTTATTTGTTGCTCAATACATCCCTAGTTCTTATCATACATGTATCCTGTGCTTTCCTCTTTTAGATTATTTTCTGGAGGTGATCAAATGTATATAAATATAGATATACTGTTATCAACATATCTATATTTATATATATTCAACTATAAAAGGTAACAGGATTGAAGACTTCCTGATTCTGATCTTGCAAATCATTATATCTTAGCTTTAGGCATCAGTATATATATCTATATATACTATTACTAGTATATATATCTATATACCTAATATAAACTCTAAATTTAGGATCCTTTAACTTAATATAGGAATACCAATTGTGACTATGTTCCATACTGTATTCTCAAATGCATTAACTGTGCCTCATCTTTTGTAACATGAAATGCTTCCCTGAGTAAAAACAATGCTTAGAAGACCTTGCTAGCTTAAAGTAAGATAAGATGGTATATACATACGTTTATATATATATATATATATATATATATATATATATATATATATATATATATATATATATATATATATATATATATATATATATATATATATATATATATATATATAATGTGCATATATATAAGCGTATGTACATACCATTATCCTATCTGAGGTCATCATTAATACAACACTTAGCAAGGTTTGTTAAGAAGAATATGAATATATGTATATACCTATACATATATTCATATACTCTTACCCATGTCTAGCTATGTAGCAAAACAGTAAAAGTATCCATTGACCCCCTTCCCAGGGGCATCGCCTTAGGGATTTTATTAACTCCTTACAGTAACATAATTAACATGACTTAGTCCATATAATGATAACAAATTAGCTATGAATACCTTCATGTCAAAGGGAAACCGATCATGATTATCAATTCCAAGTATTTGCTCTAAGAGTGTATAATAATGTCACCCATGTATTATGGAGACGCCCTTTAATCTGCTGTTGTGAAAGTACAGTTGCCCAAAATTTTCTTATCATTCCCTTTTTGGCCGCATCCTGTTTGTTCCAAGATAAGCTCAAGTGTCAAAGCCCACTGTGTTTTCTGCCTTTTGGCTCGAAAACCCAGTGTGTTTTCGACCTTCGCTTTGAAGGCTCAGGATGTTTTTGACTTTTGGTCCAAAAATTCTCTGTGTTTTCGACCTCCAGTTAGAAAACCTTATGTATTTTTGACCTTCAAATGCGAAACTCCGACCAAGTGAGTCCCAGATCCTCAAAGCCATGCAAGTGCAGTGGAGATCCGATAGTTGTCGCATAATCTCATGGAATCTTTTGAGCTTTTCAAAGTTGTGCCAGCGCAAAGAAGATCCGATGGCTGTCGCATGATCTCATGGGATCTTTCGACCCCATGAGATCATACGACAACCGTTGATGCGGTATCAGCAAGGATCAGCGGTAGACCCAAGGTGAAGGTCGAGTTAAGGTTAAAAATAGGTCTTGCGGGCCCAGACGTCTGGCGGTTAGCTCCAAGCAATCAACGGGTAGCAACTATTGGCTGGTCGCATGATCGCCCACGGATCTTCCGATCCCATGCGATCATGCGACAAGCCATAAGCGATCACGAAGAGGTTCAAGGTAGGTGATCAGTGTAACAGTTTCAAGCTTGCCGCATGATCGCATGGGATCTTTTGATCCCATGCGCCCAAGTGACAAATCATCTGTGGTCACGGGGGTTAAATGCCGGTCAACAGTCTTGAGGCAAGGTAATGAAAAAGCTTGCAATTGCATGCTGGTCGCATGATCACATGCGGCTTCCTAACCGCATGCGACCATGCGACAAGCCTCTAGCGGTCAAGTAAAACAAAATTCGACGATGTAGCATGGGCCCGTAGATGCAAGATCTATGATGGTCGCATGTTTGCATGGGATCTTCCGATCCCATGCGATCATGCGGCCACCGTTGGATTTTGAGGGCATTTCCTATGGTGCTGTTGTACGTTGGACTAGGTCGGTAGATCTGTGAACTAGGTGTCCTGCATGGCAAGGATGGAATTTTCAAAAGCCAGTCACATGATCGCATGAAGGCTTTGAGCTCTTGCAATCATGCGATGAGTCTAGCTAGGATGGTGAAAAGAGATCTTAAACACTAGAGCGAGAAGAACCATAAACTAACCCTACCTAAACATCATGCTTTCCTCAAGAGGGGTGGCTGAGAGAAAGGGAGGGGATTAGTAGGCTGATAATAAGATAACCAAGTGGCCGGTATTCTATTAATAAATTATATACAATATTAACCACTAGTCTTTCACATAGAATGCACTAGGAATGGAGAGAGCTAAATAGTAAATGTTTGTTGAATTTGTCCTAGAAAAGTTCCTAATCTGACCAAACCTATTTAGGAATAAATGTTGATTAATTTTAAATGCACCAACTCTAAGCCACTGCATTTCTAACGGTCAGTTGGTATTTTAATTAAAAATCCTTATTAAAATTAAATCACATATGTCTAATCTTGTCCATTACCTAATATATATTTGTTCTTCCATGTTGTCTTAGCATGATAAATCTAGGTTATGACTCCATCAGCTCCAAGATTAGCTAACATATCTGCCTTTGTATTACCTTCTCTGTATGTATGCCTAATTTCATGTTTGGTGAAGCTTTCCATCACTAGATTAATCTCCTCTATTTTAGAGTTTAAGATCCAATTAGGTGTTTTTTGGGTATGAATGGCATTTACTATAATTTGAGAATCACCTTCAATTATTAATTTGGAGATGTTAATATTCTTACATAGCTTTAGACCCTCTAGTGCCACTATGCATTCAGCCATGTTGTTAGTGGTGGGATTGATAGGCCTTGAGAACTTAGCAATAACTTTCGACTTCCCATTTCAAATTATCCCCCCAATGCCAGCAACTCTAGGGTTCCCTCTAGATGCCCCATCAAAGTTAAGTTTATACTATCCTTCTTTCGGAGGGATCCACTTGCAAGAGGCTCTATCACTCTTCCTTTTGGATCCCCCTTTTCTATAAAGGGGGGGAATATCTAATTTAGGCCACTTGCTTCTAATTTTGTTATCCCAGCTTTTAAAGGACTCCTCATAACTCAATTTGTCTCTGAGCTTACTGTTAATGATTTCTACTATTGAAGCTTCTATCTTGTTGGTGATTGTATTCCATGATAATTTTTGATCTATGAAGATCCTTCTATTTCTTTCTTTCCAGATTTCCCATGCTACTATAGATGGAGAAATGAACCATATATCCTTATATAAATTGTCTTTAAAGAGAGAAGGCCAAGCTTTGAGGTGGCTGACTAAATTAGATTGAAGAGCTGACTTCCAGCCTAGGCTTTGATGGAGCCAATTCCAGCAGTTCTGAGTATAAGGGCAATTAAGGAGAATGTGATTAACATCCTTAGAATGATTCTCACATAGGGGGCACCTAGATGGCCCTTCAAAACCCAGTTTATTAAGTCTATCCACTGTAAGAATTCTATCTTGCAGAGCTGCCCAAAGAAAAATGCTAGCTTTGGGAAGGCAAGATTTGTGCCAGCATAGATTTAGTGGGATATCTAAGCTATCCATATTCCTCTCCCAAATAATATAATTGTAACCCTCTTTAACAGTATAGTTGCCTTTATTTGATTTAGCCCAGATTAAGATATCTGGTCTACTTTTGAGTGAAGCTTCTCTATCTTTCAAAATTGTGAAAAGGATTTGTTTTTCATGCCATGCATAACCAATTTCTTCTAAATTACTCTATTCATAACCATCTTTTTTACATAGATAATCTTTAAGATAAATGCCTTCAACTCTTTTACATTCTTCCATAAACTCTGGTGAAATTCCTAGAGTGTCTAGGGGGGGATGACCTGCCCATGAATCATCCCAGAAAAGTGCTTGATCCCCTAAACCTATATCCCATGTTAGACCTTTGCTAATAATGCCTCTGCATTCTTTAATAAAGTTTCAAATCTAAGAGCCTTTGACAAGAGTGCGAGATCTGAAGATATTAATGGGGTTCACATCAAGGATATATTTATGAAGTAGTATAGACGCCCATTTGCTACTAGATTCCTTATACATTCTCCATATAAGTTTAGCTCCAAGAGCTTGGTTTTACCATAGGAGATTTTTGATGCCTAGACCCCCCTTCGAGATTGGTTTACATAAGGTATCCCATTTAATGAGGGAAAGTTTTTTGTCTTCTGATGGACCTTGCTAGTAAAAGTCTCTAAGCATTTTATCTAAGTTCTTTTTGATACAAATAGGGAGGGGGAGTACGGACATATGATACATAGGTATGGCAGAGAGGATTGATTTTATCATAGTCACCCTACCTGCTTTCGTTAACCATCTTCCTTTCCAAGAACTCTTCTTATTTTGTACTTTAGTGATAACTTGCTGCCATAGTTTGGAAGATTGGATGCCTTTATCCAAGTCAATACCAAGATATTTGCATGGGAATTTCCCAATATTGTATCCCATAATATTACATATCTCTGATTCTACCTTCAGGGGGGTATTAATAAAGAAGATTTCCAATTTGGAGGGATTGACCCCTTGTCCTGAAGCTTCCATATACATGTTTAAGATGTCCTTAAATGCTCTAGCTTCTTTCCTATTAGCTTGGCCGGGTAGGATTGTATCATCCACAAACTGCTGGTGTGTAATATTTGGAATGTTTTTCAAAGCCTTCAATCCTATGATTTTGCCTTCCATCTATTTCTTAGTGATGGATCTACCTAACGCTTCTGCCATAATGACGTAGAGGAAGGGGGATATTGGATCTCCTTGTCTTATGCCTCTATATATACTAAAAAAACCTTCCGGTGTTCCATTGATTAAAATCGAGATTTTAGGTGTGGAGATACAGTTAAAAATGAGATTAATCCATTGTCTGGAAAATCCAAATGCTTCCATACATTTGCATAGAAATCTCCAGTCTACTTTATCATATGCTTTTTGGATGTCTAGCTTAATAAGCATGCTAGGATCCTTTGTTATTTGGGCCGTATGAACTACTTCCTGTGCTATAATAATTCCATCCAAGATCGATCTATTTGCTACGAACCCTGTCTGTTCTTCTGATATAATATTGGGAAGGAGAGATTTAAGCCTATTTGCTAAACACTTAGAAAGTATCTTATATATTGTATTACACAAGGATATAGGTCTAAAATCCCCTGGCTCCATGCTCTCATTTTTTTTTGGGATTAATGCAAAGAAGGTATTGTTTATTTCATTTAATAATGATCCCGAATTTCTCATTGCTTCTATTGCTTGCCATACCTCCTCGCCAACAAAGTGCCAGCATTTTTGGAAGAATCCTGCTTGGAACCCATCTGGGCCGGGGACTTTATCCGGATGTAACTGAAAGACCGCTGTTTTAACCTCCTCAAGGGATAGTTTGTCATTAATCATCTTATTATCTACTTCTGTAAGTACCTTGGGAATAGTTTTAAGCATTTATTTTTGTGCTATAAGGTCAGTACCTTCTATGTTGTTAAGAAGGGATTGATAGAATTGCAAGAATATTTCCGATATTTGTTTAGTTTCCTCAGTGAGCTCTCCCTCTTGATTCTTAATTTTAGAAATTCTATTAATGCTTCTTTTAAAATTGGTGGTGTTGTGGAAGAATTTTGTATTACTATCTCCTTCCTGGAGCCAAGTTTCCCTAGATTTCTGTTTCCAAAATATCTCTTCCTTAAGGAGGATGGCATTGTATTTAGAAATTAACTCCTTCTCCTTATAATAACTTTGATCATTCATCCCATGTTCTATTACTAAATTATTAAGGTTAGCGAGCTCTTGTTCTAACTGAATTTTTTCTGCAAAAATGTTGTTAAAATTGTTCTTATTCCATTCCAATGCTTTATTTTTAATGATTTTTAATTTAGCTATTAAGCAATACATTTTGGATCCTTTAACCGATATCTGTTTCCACCAGTCCTCTACTAGATTAATGAATTCTGGGTTTTGGAACCACATAAACTCAAATTTGAATGGATTTCTTGTTGGTTTAGTGTCTTCTATAATAGAAAGCCTAATTGGGAAATGATCCGATCCAGCCTCTAGAAGGATTTCTGCAGAATATATCTGATTAAAGTTTTTTATATTAGTCCTAATAAAGAACCTATCCAGCTTTTCAGCAATGTAACTAAAACCTTCTCTTCTATTATTCCATGTATATATTCCATTATTTGTGTCTATGCTAATTAGATGATTATCCATAACCCAGTTGCGAAAATCCTTGTGAGCTTGAGATACATAATGTGAACCTCCAAATTTTTATTCAGGAGCTAAGATGGCATTAAAATCTCCTCCAATCAGGAAAGGGTATTCTGATGCATCATTTAAGAAAAGGTGAATCTCATGCCAAACTCTCCTTTTTTCTTTGTTGTGAATTGGTCCATATATATTGATTAGGTAAAATTTCAAGTTAGACTTTAGACTTTTAACTTCTAAGGCCATCCAGTTACTGTTATTAGAAATTGGTATGCCTACAACTTTACGAGGGTCCCACAGTACTGCTAATCCTCCTGAATGTCCTGTAGATGTAACAAATTCTGATTTCCATATGCCAAGTTTCTTACTAATTTTAGTGCTTTCCTCCCTGTTGAGTTTGGTTTCCTATAATAATATTATTTCAGACTCAAATTTTTTTAGATATCTCTTAATTAATCTCTGTTTGTTAGGGGCATTTAATCCCCTAACATTCCAAGTAGTGACTTTCATTTCTGCTGGGGAAGGTACTTCCCCTTCCCTGTGTGCAAAATTTCAGCTATCTTTTTTTGGCTGCCCGCATTACCATCCATTGTTCTTAATTCAACTACTAATTTCCTACCTCTTTTCTTTTTAATTCTGTTAATATTAGGGGAACTTAGGCTTCCTCTATTCATAGCTATTCCCAATTGCCTCTCTTTATTAGTAATTCCAAGGAGACCCTCAATAGAGTCCTTAACTAGTGTAAAGTTTTGATTTGAATTAATGATGGGGTTATCCTACTTGTCTGAACTATTCTGTTCTAGTTCAGTCCGAACTTGAGTTGTTTCCTTATCTATAAGCTCCTTTCCATATGATTCAAATATATTTTCTGAAAGGTCCAGGTTTAGTGTTTCCAACTCTAATGGGATAGAGAATGCATGGTTCTCCCCATTTTTATGGGTATTCTTAATTGTCATGCAAGGGGCCACATTCCTGGAATTGATAATATCCTTACTTTCCTCTTGCACTATAGTTGAATTTCCTAGAACAGGTTTGTCCTCTTTCTGCACTATATTTTCTACATCTAATTGATTTGATACCATGCCAAGGTGGCCGAGGGGGTATAGTTTGAGACTTCCTTTATAGGGATAGTGAGATAAGTATGTTGAGTGGCAATAGAATCCACTTTCTCATTATCTTCTCGGGTAATATTCTGTATTAGATTGATTAAAGTATCTTTTTGATATTTCAATTCCTCGCGATCGCAAATCTCATCCATGAACATATCCAAAAGTTCATCTGTAAGAGTTTCTCCTAGCTTATTATTCTGATTATCTTCTACTTTACTTTTTTCTTCATTCTCTTTAGAGGCTATTGAGTCTAAACATAAATGTTTCAGATGCTGGACATTACTAAAATCTTCCTCTGTTTCTTTGTTGATATCATTGTCCAGCTTCTTAATAGGTGAAGGAGGTAGTAGATTATCATAATAATAGCTAGGCTCTATCGGGGAGGATATTACATTTAAATGAGAGCATGACATTTCTATGCTATCCTTTGAAATGTTCCTAAGAAGAAAACCTCCTTTATCCTTTAAGAAATTTACCTTTATATTATTATCTGGATATAACAGTGTTTCTTTACTATGCTTTTGATTGTAAGTATACAATCTGTTATCTATCTTTGGATTTTCTACAAAGTCTTCCAGCATCATTGGATTTATAAATATGGAATTCGAATTGAAACTAAGCTTAAGGGGGGGGATATACTTCTTGTGATAATTTAAATTAATTATTAGGATAGCCTCTGCTTGATTATGTTTAGTTTTAGCAATTCTTTTAAAATCACCAATCTTATTTCCTATGCTTTTAAGAATCTCAATATGATTACATTCTAGTGGTAAATTTCTTAGTAAAATTGCTTTTTCTACCATGAAATCTGTTACATTTATAGGGTTAAACAGAGGAGACCAATTGCAAACATAAAAGGGTATGTTTCTGTATTTCAAGGAACCTACTCCTAATATTTTCTCTTTAAGGCTACTGGATAAGCAATCTACAAAAAGGAAGTTATCAGCCATGATAGTAATACTTACCTCAAATGGGATTGTAGATGTTAGACCTTCTATTATGTCTTCAACGTGAGCCCCTATTCTGGTCCATTTGGAAAGGAAGCCTCTGTCTGCAAAAGCAATCTGGTTTTGCAAAATACAACTTTCATCCACTATCATTCTAATATGATTTTGGTCATAATTTCCGCTTTCTAGTGGAAGCTTTTTCTCATTTTTTACAAAACATCTGTGAGGCGGAGAGTACACCTTCTCATAAGACTTTGATAGAGCAAGGATAATATCTTTATTACTTTTAGTCGGGATAAGGAATTTCCTTTTCCTTGATTTCTCATTGCTCCTCCTACGATGAGGAGGGCTGTAGGCATTCATAGATTTGTGTATAGATTTGCAATTGAAAAATCCCTTCGGCTATTTATGCCCTATGGTTTTTACAGGGGGAAAAGATAAATTTTCCATATTTGGTTGTGATGACTCATAATTCATCTGCGGTTCCTTCCATACACCCCTTTCCCCTTCCAAAACCCTATTAGTATGTTGTATCTTTTTGCATGGGGTTTGGTCCTTATTTAACAATTCAAAGGGATTTTCCAAAGTTAAAAAATTGTTGTTGCGCTTCTTATGGTTAGATTTCTCTGGATACCTAGCTTTCACCACCTTCCATTCTACGTTACTCACTTTTTCCACCCCGGAGGACAACTTAGCTCCTAGAAATCCACCTCCCCCCATCGCAGATAGAGGATCATCGGAGTTCTTAGCCGGAGTAATCTTGGATGCCAGAGCCTTTGTATCCCCAGGATGATCCCTCCTTCTTCTTACTTCTGACCATGAGGCTGATTGATTCAATATGCAAGCTGAAGGTGCTTGAAAAGGTACCAATCCAATTTTCCTTTGCTCTAGATTGCAATGATGTGGAACATACTCAGCTTTTGTAGATCCATCTCTAAACTTCCCCATTTTAGCATATTTGGTCTTTGCAAATAGGGCAAATTGTTCATTAATTGACTTGACTGAGAATACCTTATACTTTGATTTCTTGTTGCAATTCACAAACCCTTTACCTTTTGGATTTACAGAGTCTGAAACCCTAGCTATATGAGTATCATATAGTAGAGACTTCCTTAGGTTTTTTATCCTTGTTATCACACTCTTCATCTTGAGGCTCCGATATTTTACAGGGGGCCGAGGCCGCTTCTTTAGCCACATGATGATCCTTCTGAGATTCTGCAAGGCTTTTAGCTTGCTGTTTAGCGATAAAACCATCGAGATGCTCATATGCGGGATGCAAATGATGCTCATCCGGCCTCCTGCACTCCTTATGTTTATGGCCGTAGGTCTAGCAATTAAAACAATAGCTGGAAAACTCCTCTTTCGCGCTGTTGGGTTTTGGATCAGGGTTTCTAAAGGAGCACGCATTACTATGGGCATGAGCACTCGCAAAAATTCACTGGTGATGAGCAAGCCCTACTTGCATCTTCCTTCTCTGCAAAGCACACTTTCGCTGAATGCAAATTTTCTTCATTTCCAGAACTATATAATTAGGTTTTATTCAAATAGTTTATTAATAAAAATTTACCACTACCAAAAACATCTTGTTCACAAAGACTACTATCATCTAACTACATTTTTTGAAAGAGACATCCATGTTTCATGAGTAGAGGTTCATAAGAACTTATAAAACCAATGAGGCTTTTGAAATTTGTAAACATTATCATCCATGTTAATCAAAATTAATTTCCCTTTAACTAACTTCCCTTATTTACTATCAATCAAATAAATTTGACAAATTAACTTCTCTTCATTTCTCAATAATTTAATTTTAAAAGAATTTACAAATATTATTATCTCTGTAAAATGAAATAATTTTAACAACTAAATACTATTGATATTTAAATAATGTTCCTTAGAAATTATATTATAACTAAATTAACTTATATTTTTAATTAATTATTGTAAGTTGATTATAAATATTCTTTTGTGTTACCAAAAATATATTTAAATGTATAATTATTAATTACATATAATATTTTAATTACATTCAAAATTTACATATGATAATTTCAAATTAGAAATTATAGTCAACATTAAAGAGGGAGCATTTTTTTTAATGTGTTTGAAGCATCATTTTTTTATATTAATTAAAATTTTGAATGAATCAAGAATCAATAAAATTTTATTATATCATTAAAAAATTTAAATTTATTAGATAACATTTTTGTTAAATTATCATTTCAAATAGTAATTTATATATAAATATAAATATTTATATTGATTATAATATAAATAATAATTTACACTTTTAAATTAAATAAATAAACTTAACTTAATATCAACATATAATTAATTTTTATTTAATAATTAATCATAAACAATTATAATATATTGTAAAATTTAATCTAAATGATTAAAAATATCTATAAATTTATATTTGATTAGTTAGTTATTTTGAATTAATAATCTAGACTAAAGATTATATATATTATAAATTTCAATAATAATATGAAATAAATTATAATACATTATCTACATTTTAAATTTGAAATATATAATTCAATTAATATATAAAATAATAAATACACAATAAATTGTTAAATAATACAAATACAAAATAGAAAATTAAAATAAAAAAATCTAAATATATAAATTGAAAAAAACAACAACTTAACATTTATTCGGCTTACAAATTGCATAGCAAGTTGCAATTAGTAGTAAATATATGAAATAAGAAATTGGAGTGGGAATTCCAGGAGTACTGAAAAGACGACCACCAAATTCACCATTTTGTCAAGAGAGGAGTTACAAATTCAAGAAGTTGTACAAAGAGTTAAGTTATTTAGCAATATTTACACTAAAAAATCATTTATGCACTAGTCATCATAAAAAAACTAATTAAATTATCTACATGAAATAAATCAAAATAAATAAAATTCACAATTTTCACCATTATAAGCATATACTATAAAAGTTGCACGGGAACAATTTTGATATTCAAATTTTCATAATAGTTATTCAATACATTAAAAATATAAGTATCTTAGTTTATATATAATACTAATTAAATATGAATAACAAGTTTTAAAATTGTTACAAATACATAAAGTGTAATTATTGATTAGTGTAAGATACTATTTAAATTGGGATAAGTTTGAGTTGTATAAAATTGAAACTAGTAGAATGAAATTTTTTGTTAACAACTTAGAAATCATATTATATTTTAAATTTATATGAATTATAATATAACTTTATTAAATTTTTGGAAATATATTGTATGTTTAAACAATTTATACGAATAAAAAATAATATAATTGAATAAGTTTATCATTCTTAAAATTTATAAATGAGATTAAATTGTCTAGATTTAATAGAAGAAATGTTAATCACTTGAGAATGAATAAATTTAATGGAAAAATATACCTATGTTGAAGCATGAATAAAATAAATCTTAATATTCATTCTCTATAAAATATATTTTTAAAGAAGCTAAGAGTAAATTTTAGGAGAATTTGGAAAAGAGGTTTACACATATTCAATGTCTAAGTTTGAGAAAAAATAAAATAAAATTGTCTATTAAATTTTAGATAATAATAGGCACTTTTAATTTTGAAATATTGAATCAAATAAACCTTAATATTTAGGTCTTATATAGCATTTTTAGTTGATGAAATTTTGTACAAGTTTTAAGTGACTTTGGAAAAGACGTATACAAATATTTTAAGTTAAATTCTAGGTGAATTTGAGACAAATTTAAAACTAGAGTTCTACAAATATTGAATTGTGATTTGAAAAACGTATACAAATATTGTGTGTTAAATTTTAGGTGGATTTGAGACAAATTTGAGACTAGAATTGCTATAAGAAATGTTAATCAATTGAGGATGAGTGGATCTGAGTGAAAAATATGCATATGTTGAATCTTGAATCAAATCATTTTTAATATTCAAGTCTCACTATAACACATTTTTAACAAAGTTAGGCATATATTTTAGGTGACATTGGACAAGAAGTATACATATACTTTAGGTGGCTTGAGACAAAAAAGATTACCAATATTGACTATTAAATTTTAGATGAATTTTAGATTAAATTGAGAGTATTTATACAAATATTCAATGTTGAGTCTAGTAGTCAAATTTAATGGTAGAATCTTGATTAAAAAAAACTTTAATATTCAAAGTCTCGATATAGTCTATTTTAATGGATGAAGTTAGGTACGCAATTTAAATGACTTTTAGGCAAGAGGTGTACAATATTGAATGTTAAACTTTAAGTGAATTTGAAACAAAATTTTGAGTGCAATGCATCTTAATGAATGAGGCTAGGTATTACGAAATTTTGAGGGCCACATTTAATTTCAATATATTTTATTCCATCCTTTAGGTGTAGTGTATTCCAATAATAAGGTTAAGTACATGCCTTTAATAAATGTGAAAGAAAAATTGTACAAATGTTAAATAGAATAAAATACTACATTTAAATTTAGGTGCATAACATGCAATAAATGAAAACAAATTTGAAGCAAACTAAAACATCAAATTTAATCATAATAAGTATAAATCTTATCAAAATTTTACAAAATTCAATTTACTATCTAAATTAATAATAGATATTAAATCTAGAAAGACCGTTTACTTAAAAGATTAAAAAGAAAAATATAAATTGATTCAGAAATTCACTTTTAAGAATGATAAATTGATTGAGAAATTTAAAGACCACATGTTATGTGACGAAAATATGAGTTTATGTGTGATACAATAAGGTGAAGTTCCCAATTTTACTGGCAAGTAATGGGCTATTAAAGATTTATCGTATAAGATTTTGCAATCAACTACTCATCTATAATGAATTGAATGAAGACGTTCTATAGGGCGTCTAGAAACTAAGTCTAATCGTTTGCTTTTTAGAGTGGGCAAATTATATAAGTTCCCTGTGTTAGGGCAGATCATAATCAACACAGCTGTCTAACTATGTCGGCTCCAAAAGAATGGTGGCACTGGCAAACTATCTTTTCAACTTAAAACACGATTCTTCAGCCACCCCATAATGCGTGCCACGCCATTTACTGATTATTTTCTTGGGACCCATTTTGACGCAAGCTTTGAATGACTGATAGCTTAACACCATTAACCACAGTTATCCAACTTTGCCTCTAATCTTCAATCAGCGCCTATAAATATCAGAAGAAAGAGAAAGGAATATGATATGAAGGAACTTGTCCGGGGTGCTTATAGATAAGCTTAAGCATTGGCAACTGGTGAAAGAGTTATAGCCAAGTAAGTTCTGCTTATTTGGATTCAATTGTATTCTATTCATGAAAGGTGATATGTTTGGAAATATTGTGAGATAAGTAGCTTTGAGAGTTTATAATTACAAGATATTCTTATGGTCATATTGCTAAAGATGGCAAAGCTCTTAAATTTTTGAGGATTTGGTTTCATTTGTAAGAGTGTAGTTTTTTATCAATTTCATTTTGTTGGCTTGTTTTATAGTGGGAAAGTTTTAATCTTTAATATATTTTGATAATCTTGAACTCTGGAAGATTCAAGGCTGAGATTTGGACTTTTTTCTGCTTTTTTCTGCTTTTCTTTCTGTTTTAAGCTTTGTGAAATCTCAGAAGCATTTTAGTGAGGTGATCAATAGGGCAGATGGAGGCAAGCACCCATCACCATCAACTGACAGATTAAAAAATGGACAAGATTTCTGTGTTAGCGTCAATTTTCTCCATAAATAGTGGATTTGTCCTTTTTACAGTAAGATAAGTAAAGCTTCTGTAATCAATAACTGATGCATTGCATGCAAACAATAACTATTGTTTGCTTCCCGTTGGCTTTCTCTCTACCACTTTCATCGTAGTCTTAACTACTCATGCATTTCACGAACAGTGGTTTTCTTTATTCTAATGCTCTGTTTTTCTTTCTGTATTTCTGCAAACTTTCATTTTCCTTCTAGCTAGATCATTGTACAGCTAACGCTACTGGCACCTCACAAATACAACTGATGTTGATCATTGTGGCACCTCACAAACAGAGATTATGGCTATTCAGTCATCTAAGACCTACCTTACATGTTTTTGTAGGAGGAAGACATGCTACTCTGAGGTTGAGGCTGAGCTAGAACCTAAGCCATAGACTTGTTTTTGTTTACACATGTTTGGGAACATAAATGATATCATAGATTTTATAAACATTTGACAATGTTTATAATTCTATATATCTATATTTTCTATTTCCTTCAGCTACAAATTATGTTTATACTTATGTGATGGATGTATGTGATCAAATTAGCTTCTATTTGATGGAGTTATAGTGTCTTTAAGCTTTATTCAATAATGGGTGCATGAAACAAGTTTTAAATCATTAAAAATCTATAAATTTCAAGAGTTTTTCCATTTTGTCAAATCGAGCTGAGTCCGAGTTTTGGAACTATGATATATATACAAACTTTATCTTTATATTTATTTTTCAGATTTGTATGTCAACCTCAAGATGATTTTTGTTAACTGATATAAAAGCATAAGTATGTATTGATGCCCCCTTTTTATATGAAAATCTAATTAGTTTAATATTTGGACACATTTTATCTTCCTTTTTTAGAGTTTGTATCAAGATCATTTTTGTTATCTGATATGGACTATGATTACCTATTGATGACTGATTTTTTATATGAGAATTTTATCAATATATTTTTAGTCAAATTTTATCGTTTTTATCTTTTTAGAATTTGTATGTTAACTTCAAGATTATTTTTTCTATTGTTATTTGATATGCAAGCATGAGTATGCATTGATACCTCTTGTTTTTATATGAAAATCTTATCAATAAAATTTTTGTACACATTTAATCTTCTTTTTTAGAGTTTGTATGTCAACTTTAAGATCATTTTTGTTATCTAATATTCAAGTATGAGTACCCCATTGATACCTCTTGTTTTTTAAATGAGAATTTTATCAATATATTTTTAGTCAAAGTTTATCATTTTTATCTTTTTAGAATTTGTATGCCAACTTCAAGATCATTTTCAAATATGACAACAAAATATAGATTGATAGTTTTTTTTTATTAAGATTTAAGAATTTTTATGTATCTATCATACAAAGTTGATCTCTTCCTCTTGAATCCATGTAGATAAATAAGCACAAGGGGATGGAGTTAAATGTCCATAAAAGTTCAGTTCCATACACTATGGAAGCAGAGAATCTTAAATATACTAAAGATGACACTGTTGATAGATTTGGAAGACCTATTCTCAAAGCTCAAACAGGTGGTTGGAAATCTGCAATTTTGATATTAGGTACTCTCAAATTTTGTTTCTTTTTTTTATAGAGAATACTATATGAATGAAGATAAAAGTTACAAGATAATCTGACAATTGGTCAAGTTGTATGGGTCAATAAGTTTGACTCAAAAAATTACACAGTTGAATTCTGATAGAAATATCAAAATATAATTTTGATTAATTATTCATGCAATTCTGATAGCAACATCACAATATAATTTTGATTAATTGTTCTATGCATGATGTTAAGTAGTAAACCAATGACTGGGGTTCTCTCCCACAACATATGGACACAAATTTGTAAGTTGATTGGTCATACCAGTTATGACACTTGCACATCATGATAAACTGATTCATTCTACTTGTACATAAATTTTACTAGTAAACCAAGGATTTGCCACACTAGCATTCTTTGGAGTTGGTGTAAACCTGGTTCTGTTCTTGACAAGAGTACTCAAGTAGAGCAATGCATTAGCAACAAATAATGTGAGCAAGTGGACTGGAACAGTTTATATGTTTTCTCTTGTGGGAGTATTTCTAAGTGATTCATACATGGGACACTTCAGGACATGCACTAGCTTTCTTTGTATATTTGTAGGGGTAAGTTAAAGCCATTCAATTCAATTCATTTTTTTCCAATTTTTGGGCTGATGGTTACAAAACTGGTTGACATATTTCCAGACAGGCACCTGATGGACTTCACAGGGCATTTGCTTGTTTGCCTACACCTATTCAAGTCTTTAGTAAGAAAAACTGCCAAATTATCCATGCTAGAAAAATATATAGATTTATGGTTATTTTCTTTACTAAGTATGAACATTTTCCAAATGCAATTTGTCTATGTTAGAAAAATAATATGTGGAGTTGTGGATATAAACTTGCTTAATGCAAGAGGCGCTACCTCGATAGAGAGATACATAAAAAATTATCTCTTCCTATCATAATAGGATAGTTTTGGTCTGTTTAAACAATTTGTATTGTTGTTTAAACAAAGTTGCAATGGATTCCAAAAGTAGAAAGAATAATACTCAGAGATTGTAGACAATGTTAGCCTTACAAAAACCCTAATTTTATGTTTCTTTGGTAAACAGGGCCTAGTTCTTCTAGCATTGTCATCTCAACTTCTCTTGTTGAAGCCTTCTGGATGTGGAGATGGCAATATAAACTATGAAAATGCCACCCCTCCAGCACTTGGACTGTTTTACTTGTCTATCTATCTTGTGGCTTTCAGAAATGGAGGATATCAGCCTTCTATAGCTACTTTTGGGGTAGATTAGTTTGATGAAGAAGATGAAGCAGAAGCAAAATTAAATGTATCTTTTTTCAACTGGTTCTACCTTGCTTTCAACCTTGGTTCTCTATTTTCTAACATGATACTTGGTTACTTTGAGAATAATGGCATGTGGCCATTAGGATTCTGGGTGTCTGCTCTAGCAGCCATAATCTCCACCATAGTATTTTTGTTTGGGACGCCAAGGTATAGGCATCACATCCCTGGAGGTAATCCATTACCTCGTATTGGTCAAGTGTTTATAGCAGCAACCAAAAAGTACAGGTGGAAGCTCCCATCAAATGCAAATGAGCTTCACACGTTATCTAGTAAACATAGTGCAATCAATGGAAGCCGAAAAATACTTCACAGTGCAGGATTTAGGTTTTTCAGCTGTAAACATGATTTAATGTAGTTTACATATTATAATTCAGAAAACCAATTTTAAGTTTGACAAATTGGATATTATTTGTACTGGTTTTTGTAGTTTCCTTAACAAGGCGGTTATACAAATAGGGGATGACAAAGTGGAAGGAAACCTAGAAGATCCATGGAGACTTTGTACTGTTACACAAGTGGAAGAAGTCAAGTGCATTTTGAGGTTACTCCCAATCTGGTTGTGCACAATTATTTACTTAGTTGTGTTCACTCAAATGGCATCTTTGTTTGTAGAACAAGGTGCTATAATGGATACTTCCCTGGGCGACGCAGGGGCAGGGTAGATACAAGCAGAATCAAGAAAAATTAACTCCACTTGAATCAACAAGCCCTACTCATAGTTACACAATGGAAGCAATCTAATATCGCATGAAAGAAATGAAATCACAATGGATATGAGGCAATCAACTAGCAGCAACAAGAGAGAATTTGTATTATTTCTTTCAACATGCCCGGCTGTGAGGCCTTTCGGGTTTCGGCCTTATACAATGAAAATTATGAAATCAGTATCTCATCTTGCATCCTACCTTTGTCTCCAATGATTTATATTGATAATTATGTTCTTACTACCTTCTTTCCTACCTTCTATATCAACCAAGACTCTTTATATAGCCAGCTAAGCCACAAGTCGGCCAGTCAGGCATTTAATTACAATATAGGTCCAGTCTAGAAGATTTAAACCAAAACTAATGAAAGAGTGATCACCAATTGATGTGCCTTTGGATTTAGGTCCACACATGACCCAAGAACATTCCCTTAACTATGCAAGGTCCCATTTCATCACATGGAACCACGCAAGAAGAAACACTCCACGTTTCACATGAAAACTGGTAGAAAATAGGTCCCCGAGAAAAATGGGCATAACTTTTTACTCATAATGAATTAGGACTTGCGCTCTTGGGAAATGATATTAATTTAGGTCCTCTTAAAGTCCTTAATATTTCAAAGGCTGATTCCTTAAGGATCAACATCACCACTACGCACAATCAGCATCAAAACTGCAAGAAAACACGGCTCTGACGGCAAGGAAAACAACTATAACTATGAAACAGTCCATCCAATATTTATGTGCTCATAGGAGAAGGTCCCCAAATAGGTCCTCAAAATTATGTAAGATTTTCACATGATGAAACCAACAAATGCAAAGATTATAAAGAAAATAATAGAAAATAGGTACAGAAATCAAGAAATGTTTTTGGTTGATGCAAGATTGCTCAAAGACCCAAGATGCTCCTGCATCAGACACCTAGGGTAAATAAAGAACTGATGTCCACATCAGGCACTACTCATATTCTGACCTGAATCATAAAGATCCAACTCAGCTTGTGTAATCCATGAACTGTCTTCAACTGGCTTGTCTTTCCACTGAACTAGATATTCCATGTAGTCTTTTCCTCTTGTACTTTTGCTCACTCTTTTATTCAAGATCTTATCAATGTTGTCTTTGTTCTTCTTAGGATAGTCCATATCATCTTCAATCTCATCATTTGATTCAAAGTACTCAAAGATATCGGTAATGTTGAATATAGGTGATATATCCATGTCCTCTGGTAATTCCACTTTATAAGCATTTCCATTGTCAAACTTCTTCAGAATTTTACAAGGTCCAAATTTCTTCATTTTCAACTTGTTGTAGGTACCAATTGGAAATATATTCTTCTTAAAATGAATCATAACCTCATCTCCAACTTCAAAAGATTTATATCTCCTTCTCTTATCTGCTCTCTATTTGTATTTCAGATTATTGTCCTCCAAATTCTTTTTGACTACATCATGTAAAGTTCTCATGAATACTGCAAAATCCTCAACTTCAACACTTCTTCTTGTCTCAATAGGTAAATCTCTCAGCTCTGTGGTTCCCTTAGGATGAAATCCAGTAACAATCTCAAATGGTGTCCTCTTAGTGCTTCTATTCACAAAATTATTATAAGCAAACTCTGCTTGTGCCAAAACTAAATCCCAATTAGCAGGCTTCTCTCCAACTAAACATCTCAACAAGTTTCCCAAACTTCTGTTCACAACTTCAGTCTGTCCATCTGTTTGAGGGTGAAATGTAGAACTAAACTTCAACTCAGTATTCATCTTTTTCCAAAGTGTTCTCCAAAAATAACTAGTAAACTTTGTATCTTTATCTGAAACAATAGATTTAGACATTTACCATTCAATCTTACCACTTCCTTAAAGAATAATTCAGCTACATGCAATGCATTAGATGTCTTCTTACAGGGTATGAAATGAGCCATCTTAGAAAATCTGTCAACCACTACCAAAATAGAATCATTACCTCTCTGAGTTCGAGGCAATCCAAGAATAAAGTCCATACTCACATCTTCCCAAGGTCTATTAGGTACAAGCAAAGGTGTATACAGTCTCAAATTCTGACTAGTTCCTTTTGTTGTTTGGAAAATTTTGCAACCTCTAACCATTCTCTGTACATCTCTATAAATTTGTGGCCAAAAGTATCTTTCTGAAATCAAACTCACAATCTTATCAATCCCAAAATTTCCATCAAGTCCACCACTATGTTTCTCCTGCATTATGTTCTCTCTCATAGATCCTCTAGGTATGCATAATTGAATTCCTTTAAACAACATGTGTTCTTGAATGAAATAATCAATCCACTTATCACTCACTGTGTGTTCCTTACAAGCTTTCCAAGGTTCTGCAAAATCAATGTCAGTCCCATAAAAAAACTTCAAATCATCAAAACTAAGTACCTCAACTCTCATTTCTATCAGCAAATTTCTTCTTCGACTCAAGGCATCAGCAACCTTATTTGAATGTCCACTTTTATGCTTCAATGAAAAGGAAAATTTTTGTAATAACTCAACCCATTTCATATGTCTTTGATTCAACTTATTCTGACTTCCCAAATACTGCAAAGCTTTATGGTCAGTATACAACACAAAATATTTAGGCATCAAATAATGTCTCCACTTCTTCAAAGCTTGAACAATAGCATAGAATTCCTAGTGATAAACTGAATATTTTCTTTTAGCATCATTCAACTTCTCACTAAAGAAAGCTATAGGTTTTCCTTCTTGACTCCAAATAGATGCAATTGCACTTCCACTAGCATCACATTCAACTTGAAAAACTTTACTAAAATCAGGCAAAGCAAGTGTAGGCAACTCTGCAATTCTTTGTTTCAACATTTCAAAACTCTTTTGTGCTCCATGTGTCCATTTGAAATCCTTTTTATCCCCTCTCATAGTTTCAGTCATAGCATTAGAAATAGAGCTGAAATTTCTAATGAACTTCCTATAAAAACTTGCCAATCCATGAAATGATCTTACCTCTCCAACATTCTTTGATGTAAGAAAATCAAGTATAGCCCTTACTTTCTCAGGATCCATCTTCAATCCATCAACTAAAATTACAAAGCCAAGGCATACAATCTCTTCTTTCATAAATGAACATTTCTTCAAATTAATCAGCAACTTTTCTTCCTTCAATCTCTGCAATACTTGTCTGATATGTTCAAGATCTTCTTTCTTACTCTTGCTAAATATCAAAATGTCATCAAGATATACAATCACAAATTTACCCAAGAATCTTTTCAGAACTTCATTCATCAGCCTCATGAAAGTACTAGGTGCATTAGTCAAACCAAAAGGCATAACCAACCATTCATACAAACCTTCATTAGTCTTAAAAGCAGTTTTCCATTCATCCCCTTCTCTGATCCTAATCTGATGATATCCACTTTTCAAATCAATCTTTTTGAAATACTTTTCTCCACTCAAACTATCTATTATGTAATCCATCCTAGGCAAAGGAAATCTATACTTTACTATTATCTTGTTTATAGCTCTAGAATCAGTGCACATTCTCCATTCTCCATTCTTTTTAGGTGCTAATACAACAGGTACTGCACAAGGACTCAAACTTTCCCTAATCAAACCTCTCTCAAGCAATTCTTGCACTTGTCTATTCAACTCAGTCTTTTCATCAAGTGTCAACCTATGTGGTGCTTTATTAGGCAAACTAGCTCCAGGTATCAAATCCATACAGTGACTTATACTTCTCATAGGTGGTAAACCATCAGGTACATTATCAGAAATGATGTCATGAAATTCATTCAACAAAGGCTTAACCTTAGGCGCATGTTCTAACTCATCTTGTTTCTCAGTCTTTCTTGGAATTAAAGCAAAGCAAACATTATGTTCTTTCATTTCTCTTGCAAACTTTTTACCATCAACCAAGCATACTCTGTCTGTGGTACAATGACTTTCATCAAACTTTTCTATCAAAGGCAACAATACTTGTTTCTTTCAATCCATCAAAATAGTATATTGATTCAATCTACCATCATGCAAAGCTTTCCTATCATACTGCCAAGGTCTACCCAAAAGAATATGACAACAATCCATAGGCATAATATCACACAAGACTTCATCATGATAATTCCCAATTTTGAACTTAACAAGGCATTGTTCACTTACAAGTAGTTTATGCTCCTTCTGGATCCAAGCAATATGGTAAGGCTTAGGATGTTTCAATCTCTACAACTGCAATTTGTTAACCAGCTCTTCGAATGCCAAATTATCAGAACTTCCACTATCAATGATTACCTTGCAACATTTATCAGTGATCTTACATTTGGTTCTGAACAAACTTTTCCTCAGAATAGGTTCCTCATCAGCTTCTTCACTCCATAATATCCTTCTTAACATCAAGTTCTCACCATGTTTAGGTTCATTAGACATTTCCTCAACTTCTTCACAAGCCAAATTATTTCTGCCATTACTTCCAGTCTTCTTTCCAGAGTTAGTACATTCAAAATCTCTATGTCCTTCTTCATCACATTTGTAACAAGTCCCTTTAAACCAAAATTTATCTTCTCTTTTCCCATTATTGTTATTCTCTTTTCCCACGGTTAGCATTGTCAGATCTACTACTTTCTCCATAAGATCTACCTCTACTTCTCTGAAATCTACCACCTCTTCCTCTTTGTCTTTGTTCATGTCTCTTTGTCAATCTCTCTTCTTCCTTCAAAGAAAATTGATATGCTTCTTCCACACTTTCTATCTTCACATAACTGATCCAATCTTGAATTGATGTCCTCAGGCCATTCAGATATCTTGCCACTTTCTCAACTTCATCATCCACATGTCCAGATCTGATATCCAATTTGTAAAATTCCTCAGTATATTCCTTCACACTCATGTCCTTTTGTCTCAGATTTTGCATTTTTCTCATCAAACTAACTTGGTAGTCATCTGTAAGAAACTTCTTCATCTTTCCAAGCATCTTCATCCATGTCTTGATCTTTTCTTTTCCTCTCTTCTATCTCTCAATTTGTAAATGATCCCACCAAAGAGATGCATGCCCTTTCAACTTTGTAACTGCTATCTTAACCTTCTTATTATTAGGAGTACCTTCATACTCAAAGTACTTATCCATCTCAAAGATCTAATCCAAAAGTGTATCAGTCTCAAGTCTTTCATCATAGAAAGCAACTTCAACTACAGGTCTGGAGTTAGCCTTAGACAAAACTCTCAAAAGTCTTTCCTCATCTTGTTCAACTTTAGGTTCAACATTAGGTGCTGCTTCTTCTTCTTCATCACTAACATCTTCAAGATGTGCTCCTCTTCTTTGGGCTATCTCTACAACTTCAAGCCTAGTTGCAATCTGCCTAAACATATCCATGATAGCATTATCATTTCCTCTACCACGAACCATATTGACAATTAGGTTCCAGCAAGATCATAACCTTCTGCAAGTTATAGGTCAAATCTCAGATCTACCACCCTAAAAACAATCCAATAATGTTCTCCACAATCCAATCCATAAGAAAGAACTCACTTTGATACCACTTGACATAGGGGCAGGGTAGATACAAGCAGAATCAAGCAAAAATGACTCCACTTGAATCAACAACAAGTCCTGCTTAGAGTTACACAATGGAAGCAATATAATATCACATGAAAGCAATTAAATCACAATGGATATGATGCAATCAATTGGCAACAACAATAGAGAATTTATATTATTTCTTTCAACATGACCAGATGTGAGGCCCTCCGGGTTTCAGCCTTATACAATGAAAATTATGAAATCAGGATCTCATCTTGCATCCTATCTTTGTCTCCAATAATATATCTTTATAATTATGTTCTTACTACCTTCTTTCCTACCTTCTACATCAACCAAGACTCTTTATATAGCCAGATAAACCACAAGTCAGCCAGTTAGGCATTTAATTACAATATAGGTCCAGTCTGGAAGATTTAAACCAAAACTAATGAAAGAGTGATCAAAAATTGATGTGCCTTTGGATTTAGGTCCAAATATGACCCAAGAACATACCCTTAACTACGTAGGGCCCCATTTCATCACACGGAACTGTGCAAGAAGAAACACTCCATGTTTCACATGAAAACTGGCAGAAAATAGGTCCCCAAGAAAAATGGGCATAACTTTTTACTCATAATGAATTAGGACTTGCGCTCTTGGGAAATGATATTAATTTAGGTCCTCTTAAAGTCCTTAATAGTACAAAGGCTGATTCCTTAAGGATCAATGTCACCACTATACGTGCAATCAACACCAAAACTGCAGGAAAATACATCTCCGATGACAAGGAAAACAACTGTAACTATGAAACAGTCCATCCAATCTTTATGTCCTCATAGGAGAAGGTCCCAAAATAGGTCCTCAACATTATGTAAGCTTCGCACACCATGAAACCAACAAATGCAAAGATTATAAAGAAAACAACATAAAACAGGTACAAAAATCAGAAAATGTTTTTGGCTGATGCAAGATTGCTCAAAGACCCAAGATGCTCCTGCATCACTGGGAAAATTCAATGTCCCACTTGTAGAAATGTCAATTTTTGATATTTTTAGTGTTTTAATATGGATAATATTATAAAGAAGGGCATTGGTTCCTCTGGGTTTCAAGATATCTGGAAATCCAAAGGGCCTAACTCAGTTACAAAGGATGGGTGTGGGCTTGATATTGGGCATGCTTTCCATGGTTACAACTAGTCTAGTTGAGGTGTACAGATTCACTAATACATTTGGGGTCAAATTGCGACGGCCATTTGCGACGGCAGGCAAATGTCATGTGGTTTTGCTCTTTTTTTTTCAAATATAGCCCGACACCGTCGCAATTTGCGACGACAATACATTTGTCACTGTCGCAATTACGACGTTGTCGGGATATAAGCGCAAAATTTAAAAGGAACGTTGTCATGTGTGTTTTCAACAGCGCCGTAACCCTCCGCGAAATCACATCAGGATATAACGGCAAACAAAATAAGAACGTTGTCATTTGTGTTTTCAACAGCGCCGTAACCCTCCGCGAAATCACATCGGGATATAAGGGCAAAAAAAACAAGAACGTTGTCATTTGTGTTTTCAACAGCGCCGTAACCCTCCGCGAAATCACAGCTACAATTTCTGAGTACGTTGGGTTTATTTTTCTTTTGTCATTATTATGTAATCTGGTATTCAGCTGTTAGAGAGCTAAAATACCCAGAAATGAGGACATATCTATGTTGAATTTATTGTTAGCGGCTTTGGTTATTTAGAAGTTTAATTTTATTTGTTCATCTTTCAAGCACAAACGTTTTGTGGACCGTAACGTCTTCATTGTTTCGGGTATGCAGTGAAACAGCCCTAACTTGCAATTGCGATGTTGTTGGGATATAAGGGCAAAAAAAAAAAGGAACGTTGTCATTTGTGTTTTCAACAGCACCGTAACCCTCCGCGAAATCACATCGGGATATAAGGGCAAAAAAAACAAGAACGTTGTCATTTGTGTTTTCAACAGCGCCGAGAGAGATTCCCTCCGTGAAATCACAGCTACAATTTCTGAGTACGTTGGGTTTATTTTTCTTTTGTCATTATTATGTAATCTGGTATTCAGCTGTTAGAGAGCTAAAATACCCAGAAATGAGGACATATCTGTGTTGAATTTATTGTTAGCGGCTTTGGTTATTTAGAAGTTTAATTTTATTTGTTCATCTTTCAAGCACAAACATTTTGTGGACTGTAATGTCTTCATTGTTTCGGGTATGCAATGAAATAGCCCTAACTTGCGACTACCTTCACGGTACTTGTGTACATTATCATGTTGTCTTTACAGTGACTGTCCTCATTCAAGTGGCAATTACACAAGGGACAGTCACTGTGAGATGTCCTCATTTGTGACAAGGACAGTCACACTTAGGACATCTCATAGTGATATTCCCTTGTGTAATTTCCACTTGAATGTATTGCTATTGAACCACATTAATGCTTTTCTTCTTCAACAAATGAGGACAGTCACTGTAAAGACAACATGATAATGTACACAATTACCAAAAAATGATCTTGTTAATTGATGTAACACTTTGTCTTGCTCACTCCCTATCCTTCACTAGGGTCTCTTTAGGCCAATGTTTTGACTTGATAGGGTACTTAACTATCCCTACACTCTTTAGGTATCTCTACCCAAGATCCCACTCCTTCAACTAGTGCACACCAACAAGAAATACAACGAACTCTGCTCAATACCAATCTAGCTACTAGGACACTCCTAGTCTTGTCTTCACAAATTGAAACACATTCAACTAGAACTTTACTCCATGGAGAGGCTGGCCACTAGGACCTCTATTGGTTTCAATATTACTCCTTCACCTATACTTTTCATCAGTACTTCAATCCAGTTCATCAAACCATGCATGCCAATTGCACCCAAAAATAGGCTGCTAGCAATTAGGCCTTTGTCAAGCCTTTTTGTTTATATTAAGCCACCTAAAGGGCTTAGGATTCAGATGCCCTTTATTGAGAACTCCAAGATATCTAAGGTCTTCTCCTCCTAGATTTTTTGTACACCAACTGCTACAGCCATGCCTGAAAACAAGTATTTTGACACAACTTGGACAGTTTGACTAAGAGTTTGTTTTCTTAGCAGCCAAAGAAACTCACCCAATCTTCTAATTTGACTTGGGGCTTCTTTAGATGTGTGTCTACCTCTCCATGAGATTTTAGTTGAAGCAACCAATGCATTCAACTTGTTGTAATCTTCTTGTAATGATTTGTCATCCCTAACTGTGCTCAACTGACTCACCTAGGACATCATTGCAAACATAGAAAATGAGCTTCCTAGGGCCCCTCCTTCCAAACATATAGTACATGGAGTCTCCTCACCCATTCCAAGAGCCCGTACAAAATTGACAATGGAATGATGAGCTAAGACTCCATTTGTTCAACCTGCCTGGTTCAAACCAATGATAGGGTACTTAACAAAAGAATTAACAAACTAGTTGGAATGCTTCAAAACTCAAAAAAAACACAACACAGAATAAAAAAACAACTTGTACTAACTTTTCCAATAGACACTGCGAGCTATCTAATCCATTAATCAACTGAAAACAAAGAAACAAAAAAACTCAAGAATTCACTAAAACCGTGTTACTCTACAAATCTTCTTAATTCCAAATGTTTTTCCCCCCAACCTTTTGCACAGATCGATGGAGGCCTCTTATAGTTGATCTGATGCCTAATTCAATGGTTTCATATAGTTACATAACCATCTTACTCGAAAATGCTCCCTTGCACAAATGTTGTCAATGTTGTGAATGACAACATTGACAACTTGTTACAACCTTTGGGATTTTGGTTCAAAACTTATTGTTCAAACACCATAAGACCCTAACCATGACTTAGTTAGGCTATTTAGACCTCACATAGGCCACTTCTACACTTCTTTGCCCAATTTGACCCCTAAATGCTTCATTCCCACTTTTGCCACAATATTGGTAACTTGGGTACAAATTGGCACTTGCCTTCACAAAGGTCACACATGAGGACATCTCACAGTGATCGATTGTCCCTTGTGTAATTGCCACTTGAATGTATTGCTATTGAACCACATTAATGCTTTTCTTCTTCAACAAATGAGGACAGTCACTCTAAAGACAACATGATAATGTACACTCACTGTAAGGATAGTCACAAATGAGGACATCTCACAGTGACTGTCCCTTGTGTAATTGCCGCTTGAATGTATTGCTATTGAACCACATTAATGCTTTTCTTCTTCAACAAATGAGGACAGTCACTCTAAAGACAACATGATAATGTACACTCACTGTAAGGATAGTCACAAATGAGGACATCTCACAGTGACTGTCCCTTGTGTAATTGCTGCTTGAATTACACAAGGGACAGTCATTGTGAGATGTCCTCATTTGTGACAAGGATAGTCACACATGAGGACATCTCACAGTGATTGTCCCTTGTGTAATTGCCACTTGAATGTATTGCTATTCAACCACATTAATGCTTTTCTTCTTCAACAAATGAGGATAGTCACTCTAAAGACAACATGATAATGTACACTCACTGTAAGGACAGTCACAAATGAGGACATCTCACAGTGACTGTCCCTTGTGTAATTTCCGCTTGAATTACATAAGGGACAGTCATTGTGAGATGTCCTCATTTGTGACAAGGATAGTCACACATGAGGACATCTCACAGTGATTGTCCCTTGTGTAATTGTCACTTGAATGTATTGCTATTGAACCACATTAATGCTTTTCTTCTTCAACAAATGAGGACAGTCACTCTAAAGACAACATGATAATGTACACTCACTGTAAGGACAGTCACAAATGAGGACATGTCACAGTGACTGTCCCTTGTGTAATTGCCGCTTGAATTACACAAGGGACAGTCATTGTGAGATGTCGTCATTTGTGACAAGGACAGTCACACATGAGGACATCTCACAGTGATTGTCTGTAATGTCCCCTTTTTGGCTAACTTGGAAAACAGGAACAATTACTCCACTTCTCAGACTTACTCTATCAGATACTTACAATTAAACTAAGTAATGGAGGTTACTTAAGATATCAACCGCTATTTCAGATTCAATCACAATATGTGTGCAAGATGATATTGATACCAATATGTTTAATAGCACTGTCGGATATAATGATATGAAATATGCTATGAATATGATGTTTCCTATCACTTATAGTGATAGTATAATGATGGTATGTCTGATATAAACAATATCGATATACAATCAATAAGTATTGCTTACAGCAATGTATTTGCTGTGTCTGATATGATGATGTAATTATGCAAATGTGTAATATCGCTATGAGTGATATGTTGCTATTTCAGATTCTGAATTATATGCTTGCAACTTCAAATATTGATGCTATTTCTGACTATCCTTTCTATCTGTGCAATCATGGTGTTGTCTCTGATCTGCAATGATAAACTTGAAACCAAACTGCCAAAGGCAGATGCTCTATTGAGTATATCCAAATATGGATAAGTAAATAAAGTTCTAATGATGCCTTGAGTGACTGACGAGAATGCATTCTTATATTGTCTTTAACAAATGAAGAGATGCTATGAATGAGACGTGTCTTGTTTCTTCCTCCATGTCCCTTTGTTAAGCACACCTTTCCATAATCCGACAGTTCACATAATATTATTTCATTATTTTCTGATCATAGATAACTCCCAGATTGACTCAATATCAAATCTTTTTATGAAGGTAATCTTCCCTAATTGGTAGTGCAACCAGTAGTTAACATCCATTGTGTTTGTATTAGTTTGGTCTAACTATCATTAGTATTTAGTCAATCGATATTAACTCTTGCCTTATCCCATATTGTTATGATGATACCCAATCTTTCTACTCTGATATAAGTCGATATCATTTTCTAATAATTGTCCATTTATTGGTTGATTGCTGGTAATGGAGTTTGATCTTCAAATTGACTTCCATTCCTGTTAATACTTAAGGATACATTGTACTTATTATCCATGACTGATGCCTCATTCATCAATAGCTTGTGATATAATCACTGATGCTTTTGTGTTTCTACAAGATGTGGTTTATCTCAGACAATCGATAATCTTTCAATCCTTTAGTCGATATCCTCCTATGTGGTGTCTATTGATATAGATAGTAGAATTCAATCTAGTTTATGTTATTGTCATGATAACATAGGAAGTGATGGTGCATATTTGCTAGCGGGTCTTCATGTTTGATATTGCTTTATCGGATATGTCATTGTCTAAACTTGTGCAATTAATGATTATTTATAAAATATGAATGGTTATCCTTCTTGCTTATCAATACATCTTCTGAAACACATAGCGACCTATCCCTTATTCATATCATGTTGATCTTGACTTCATAGTATTTGGTTCATTAATCATCCTCTCATGGTATCGATGTGTAATGACTAGTGATTGTTGTATCACTTCTTCGTTCCTCATCGTGATAGATAATGCAGATGTTTAATGTAGATGTATATCGATTACAGATATTCGATATTGCTTTAAACGTTATTATTATTATTATTATTATTAATGTTATTGTTATTATTAAATATTATAATTAATGATGTTAGTAATATTAATAATATTATAATAAATATTATTATAGTGATAACATATTGTTTTATATTGAGAGGTTTATTAATATTATTTATATATTAAAATTATTATATCAATAATTGATTTAATATTATTACTTAATATATTATTATAATATAATATATATAATTTATTAATAATTATTTATTATTAATTTATATTATAATTATAATCATAATTATATTATTTATTAATATTTTAATATTATTTAATTAACATATTACTTATTATGCTAACTATATATTATTTATCTTTTGATAATAATTATATATTATTGTTATATACCGTTAATAATAGATTATTATATATCATCTAATCATTTTATTATTATACTAAGTTCAATATGTCACGGCTCATGACATTGTCCCTTGAGTAATTGCCACTTGAATGTATTGCTATTGAACCACATTAATGCTTTTCTTCTTCAACAAATGAGGACAGTCACTCTAAAGACAACATGATAATGTACACTCATTGTAAGGATAGTCACAAATGAGGACATCTCACAGTGACTGTCCCTTGTGTAATTGCCACTTGAATTACACAAGGGACAGTCATTGTGAGATGTCCTCATTTGTGACAAGGACAGTCACACATGAGGACATCTCACAGTGATTGTCCCTTGTGTAATTTCCACTTGAATGTATTGCTATTCAACCACATTAATGCTTTTCTTCTTCAACAAATGAGGACAGTCACTCTAAAGACACCATGATAATGTACACTCACTGTAAGGACAGTCACAAATGAGGACATCTCATAGTGACTGTCCCTTGTGTAATTGCCACTTGAATGTATTGCTATTCAGCCACATTAATGCTTTTCTTCTTCAACAAATGAGGATAGTCACTCTAAGGACAACATGATAATGTACACTCACTGTAAGTGTACATTATCATGTTGTATTACAAATGGACCTTATGTTGGTCAGGATATAAGTGCAAAAAAAAAAAGGAACGTTGTCATTTGTGTTTTCAACAGCGCCGAGAGAGATTCCCTCCGCGAAATCAAGCGGGTTATCATTTGTGTTTTGAACAAAGCGGGTTGTCATTTGTGTTTTGAATAGCACCGAGAGAGATTCCCTCCGCGAAATCAAGCGGGTTGTCATTTGTGTTTTCAACAGCGCCGAGAGAGATTCCCTCCGCAAAATCACAGCTACAATTTCTGAGTACGTTGGGTTTATTTTTCTTTTGTCATTATTATTTAATCTGGTATTCAGCTGTTAGAGAGCTAAAATACCCAGAAATGAGGACATATCTGTGTTGAATTTATTGTTAGCGGCTTTGGTTATTTAGAATGCTTCCCCACAATACTTAATTACACAAGGGACAGTCACTGTGAGATGTCCTCATTTGTGACAAGGACAGTCACACATGAGGACATCTCACAGTGACTGTCCCTTGTGTAATTGCCACTTGAATGTATTGCTATTCAACCACATTTATGGGCCCGTTTGGACCACGACACACAGTAGCATCTACAGAGAAGAATATCCCAGGTGTAACAAGTTGTAAGAATATACCAACAGTTCTAAGAAGTTCCCTAGCACGTAGTAGCATCTACAGAGAAGAATATACAACATGAGGGCAGCCACTGTAAAGACAACATGATAATGTACACTCATTGTATGTGTACATTATCATGTTGTCTTTACAGTGACTGACCTCATTCAAGTGGCAATTACACAAGGGACAGTCACTATGAGATGTCCTCATTTGTGACAAGGACAGTCACACCTGAGGATATCTCATAGTGACTGTCCCTTGTGTAAGCCACTTGAATGTATTGCTATTCAACCACATTTATGGGCCCGTTTGGACCACGGCACACAGTAGCATCTACAGAGAAGAATATCCCAGGTGTAACAAGTTGTAAGAATATACCAACAGTTCTAAGAAGTTCCCTAGCACATAGTAGCATCTTCTAATTGTCTATACCACTTCACAAGGTATTGTTTGCACACATTGTTTTTGGTTCTTTTGATGACCCTTGTTTTGAAATTGCTATTAGGCCTTGTAGCTTATATGTTTTGATTGCTGGAGAGCTTCTAAAGCTAAGCAAGAAGACCATTGCACGAGTTATAGCCGCGCGCTCAGGTTTGAAAATTGTATATTTTTTAATCTAATGTATATTTTAATCCTTTTGCCATGTCATGTAATATGTCTTGCCTTGTAGCTTATATGTTTTGAAATTGCTGTTAGGCCTTGTAGCTTATATGTTTTGATTGCTAGAGAGCTTCTAGAGCTAAGCAAGAAGGCCTTGTAGCTTATATGTTTTGTGTACTTTTGACAATTTTGCTTAGTCACTGAAAGTTGTAGACCGAAGTTTTCATAGCCCAATTTTTGCTTCCTGCGAAGAACGATCATGTCAGATAATATAAGTGAAGAACAAAATAGGGAGACAATCGCTAGATTGTGGTCTAACTTGAAAAGAAAAGGTGATGGAAAATGTTATTGTCCCTGCAAAATTTGTAAGGGCTTAAACCGTAGAAGATTGCTAATCAAAACAGTTAAGAGACATTGTAGGGAGAATGGTCACATTGAAGGGGGGCATGACTATCATCCACTGGTAAGTTGTTCATTATATCATTTTAACAATTTATATACATATGAAATCACTTGATGATGAGTTGAAGATCATGGTTTATTTATGTTAATCAATTTTATATAGGTTGATCTCCCTAGGGAAGTACATGATATGGAGGAACATGGGGGTGCGAATATCCAAGGTGAAGATAATGATCCCATGGAAGATGACGATCATGCGCCAGAAAACACAATTGAAGATGATGGTATAAATACATTGATCCATGACACATTTAGTCCAAGCGGATCTGATCATGATGATGATGATAGCCTTGATGTACCTCTACTTGAGAAGGCATACGAGCCCCTATACAAAGACTCCCAAACAACTCTTCTCTCTGCTGTATTGTTGTTGTTGAACTTGAAGGTTATGAATGGTTTATCCAACATAACAATGTCACGTATGTTAAGGTATGTCATATATGTCTTTATAGTTAACAAAGGGTGAATAATGTACCACTAATATTGTTTATATTAACAACTTATATTTTTTGCTGTAGATTGATAGGCGAGTTTTTGTTACCACCATCAAATATTCTACCTCGCTCATATCGAGAATTATCTGCTATTATGAAAGATATTGGAATGGAGTATCAAGCAATACATGCTTGTCCCAATGATCATATTATATATTATAAAGAACATGAATTTGCAACACAATGCCCTGTATGTCATACGAGTAGATATCGAACAGATCGAATAACAAAAAAGGTGCCTCACAAGGTTCTTCGTTACATCCCCATTATTCCACGGATGTGACAATTATTTAGGTGTACTATCTTGGCACAATTTATGGATTACCATGCACGCAATAGAAGTCGAGATGACATTATTCGAATCCCTGCGGATGGTTCGGCATTTATGCACATAGAGGAAAAGTGGCAACACTTCAAAGAAGAACCTCGTAATCTCAGGCTTTCATTGGCAGCGGATGGTGTCAATCCATTTGGAGAGATGAGATCTGTTTGCTCGGTGTGGCCTGTTTTTGTTATCAACAATAACATTCCTCCGTGGATGTCAATAAAGAGGGAGCACATTATGTTGGCAATGATTGTTCCAGGTATTTTATCATTTGATAGTTATTAATTTACATGTACTTACAAATCTTACAGTAAAATGGTCACAATAATTATGTAATGTTACTGTTCATTCAAGTAGGTAAATATCAAGTTAAAGATATGAATGTATATATTGAGCCTCTTATTGACGAGTTGGTGGAGTTATGGAACGGTGTCACTATGTATGACGTGTCTAGACCAATAGGACAAAGATAATTTCAATTCTATGCAATACTTGTATGGACAATACATGATGCCCCAGGGCTAACACATTTTTGTGGTATGTTATAGTGAATTCAAGTTGCGCATGATAATTCTAATTATAAAAATCAACATATTTAATAATCCAATTATATCATTATCTTGTAGGTCTTCAAACAAAGGGAAAATTTGCATGTCCAGTTTGTGGTCCAAAGATGAAATCTCGTCATTCAAAAAGTTTAGGAAAGCATGTGTTTGATGAGTACAGACACTTCCTCCACAGGAATCATAAGTATCGAAGTATGGAAAAACATCTTTTCAATGGGAAAAAAGAGACTACATCAAAGCCACGAAGAATGACACCTCGCCTATGGAAGTTGGAATATAATAGAATTAATCATCGAGGTAATGTCGTTCCACTTAATGGTTTATGTTTGTAATTTATATATTTCTATTGTGATTTTTGTTTACTAATTATGTAATTGATGATCGTGAAGGTCGTCAAGGCACTACTGACAACCTTCCAAAGGGACTAAAAAGCTATCCCAGACAATTTAGTAGGTTGCCCTACTACGAGGACCTACAAATTGTGCATTTGTTTGATCTTATGCATGTTGGAAAGAATATAACAGAGACATTGTGGAAAATACTGGATGGAAGGCGTGACAAAGAAAAAATTGTCAAAATTTGTAATGACATTCATGAATCCAATCATGCACTGAAGAATTTCATTCACTCAAATAGCAATAGAGATCAGATTAATATAAGTGCCCTTCCTTGGTTATTAACGGAGCAGCAAAGTGATGCCATAAAAGAAGTCATACGAAAAATTTGATTTCCCACAGGATTTGCTGGGAACATAAGCAATCTCATATCAAAGAAAAGTGAATTTGGGCCAGGGCTCAAAACGCATGATTGGCATACTTTCATCAAGGTAAGTTATGTTCTTCTGTATTTACAATATATTCATAAACTACGTGTACTATTCATTATGTTATGTTAGAAAATAATGAAATGATTGGTTTATAATTACTGCAGTACGTGCTACCTCTATCTCTCCCAGAGCACTTCAACAATAACATCAAACAAGTGATATATGATCTTGGAAAATACATGAGGTAAGCAGTAATATCTGTTCAATTTGTTGTATATATTTATTATATTCGCGATTTGTTTTTCTTGCTATGTAATCTATTGTATATTATTTTGTAAAGTCTCGTATTTATATATTTTTTGTGACTTGAATCTCTTAATGTAGGTGGTTGTCATCTAAAGAAATCCATAAAGAAGATATAAACTATTGGAAGAGAAGAATTCCTCATTTATTGTGTGAAATGCAAAAGTGTCTACCTCCAACTTTTTTCAATGCACAAGAACACTACCTCATACACCAAGTTGAGGAGATTGAATTGTGTGGACCTGCACACACTAGGTCAATGTGGATGGTTGAGAGGCACTTGAAATCTTTGAAGGCTTTGGTTCGACAAAGAGCACATCCTGAGGGTTCTATGGTAGAGGGATACATGGTATACCAGACTATGGTGTACATTACTGAATATCTTCCTAAGTTTGCTTCAAATATCCATGTAGATCGCATTTGGGATCTCGACCCTTTTAAAAAATTCAAAGGGGAGTACTTGATGGGGAAAGGTAGATTGAGGAAAGTGACAGGTAATAAATTATAAGATGTCATTGTAATAAATTATTTCTTAATCTTCAAAATAAATCGGTTGTAAGTCGTCTATTTTTTTTTTGTACAGTTGCTCGAGAGTGGGATGCACTACATTTGTATATTGCAAACAATCTTGATTGGATGACAGTATGGATTGAACGATGTCAACATTCTGGTCACACATTAACATGGGAAGGTGTATCTTCATTGGTTAAAGAAGCTCATCGTAATGGAGATTCTAATGTTACGCAAAGGGAAATAGATTTAGCATATGGTTTAAGAGATTTCTAGGTACGTACAAAATTATTAATCACCCGTATGTTTATCAACTCACGATATAATAATTTTGACATGTTTCACATATTATTGCAGGTTAAACACCACAAGGGTATGTTCTGTAATGGTCAAAAATTTCGCGTCAAAGTGTTGGATGACACGAAGAAAACTTGTGATTCTAGAATAACTGCAGTCTTTCAAGTGACTAATATTTCATCTAGAAATGACTTAGATCCTCAAGAGTCTAAAAATCAATACTATGGCATTTTGGATGATATATTTGAGTGCGACTTTAGTTCCTTCAAATTAGTACTCTTCGTTGTCAAATGGTACAGGCTACGACTTAATCCAAATGATCCTAATAGAACTGTTATTGAACATGATAATGGATTTACAATGGTTAATACAAGGTCGTTTGAGCCAGTTGGGGATGAGCCCTATGTTCTTCCAAGCCAATGTGAACAGGTATTTTACTCAGAGGTTTCACATAAACCGAGTTGGTCATTTGTTGTTAGACATGAACCGAGAGGAAGGCCGATAAAGTATAATGCGATGGAAGAAGAAGATACCGAAGAAGTAGAAGATGATGTAGATGATGATCACGATCGACAATTATTGGATGATGTTCCTGAGACAAATTTTCATGAAGAAGAAGAAGAAGATGATGTTGCTACTGATGATGATGATGAAGATGATGTTTATGTTGATGATGATGATGTTGATGATGACGACAACGACGACGAGGACGAGGACGATGATGACGAGGACGATGATGAGGATGATGATGATGATGATGATGATGATGATGAGGATGATGATGATGAAATTTAAAGGTATGCCATCAATCCTTAATGTATTTAATATTCATTTCTTGATAGAAATATATTTGTCTTAAATGGTTACATAGTTTATTCATTATCTATTTAAAAGCTATAAGTGTTATAATGTGTACGTTTTAATGTTTTTAATTTTTATGTGATGCTTATGATGGATGTGATTATGATTATGATGTGATTATGCTCACGATAATTGAATTACATTTGCAGGAAATTGAACCCCTTTCAAGAGCATCCCGCACAGTCTCATGGATCGACAGGTATAAGTCAATACACCTTATAGAAAGTCTATTTAATACACTTATCAATAGTAAGATTGATGTCTTCTAAGATCTCTCCCATTTGCAGGTACCAGAAAATAGGTATTTGTCAGAAGTGTCTTCCTCGAGTGAGGGAAATATAGGAATAGAAGAGGAAAGTGAGACATGCAGTTTATCTAGAATAGGGAGATTAACTAGAGGTCAAAGGACTAGAAGGAAATTCAATAAACACATGAAATTTTTCCTTGCTCAAGGGGGGTCATGTTCTTATGATGATGAGACGAAAGGCGACATCGAGGTGCCCTTGAGGTACCAACATCTACAGAAACATTGGGTACCCAAGGAACTTCCTCCAATAAACATTGATTTTTGTGTTAATGAGAGGATATATCGCATAGCACCATCATCATTACATGGTTTGGGCCTATTTTCTATGGATGGCATAAAGGTGTCTTACAACAAAGTTTCTGAATTGATGGAGTATGTTGGACCATGTTACGATTACAAAAGTTGGATGCATATTGTTCAATATAAAAAAAGTATGCGTAGGTATGCACTCTCGGCAAATTATATACAACAGTAAGACAATAATCAAAGTAAAAGTGTGGCTATATACATTGATGGAAGGCCAAAAGCAACAGGGAATATTGCGGGTTTTATAAATAGTACACGACCTGGGTCAACTATAAAGCAACCCAATTGCATATTTGAGGCGCGCGAGGGAAATCATGTATTCATCTGTGCGATAAAATCAATACGTGCAGGGGAAGAGCTGCTTATTGATTACAATTTGAACCGCATAGATACAAACGAGGCTACTATCATGGGGGTGGTACATACTATTAAACCAACTTCTAATCAATGACTCCAACATACCATTTAGTTATTAAATTTTTGGCTAACATTTTTATACTTGATCTTTGACACAGGGGCACAATATGGAGCAACCGCCCGAAGGTGATGGTGACGATATTCCTAGCTCATCTACACATGAGCAGGTAAAATTCATTGTAATTGTGCAAACTAGATAGAAGCAAAATGTTATTTTTTTTAATGTTATTTTCTTCATTGTTTTGGAGTAATTTTGATAATACTAATACTATTGTTGTCACAGAGGGCCGGTGGTCGGAGAGAGGGAAAGCAACCTGCAGTCCCTCAGGAGTCCCCCCTTGTGGACCCTTTTTTTATTGATTTAGCAGAGACCGATGACCCGATCGGTTCCATTAAAAAGATGCTAAAGAAAATTGGGAAAGAACTTCTACGTTTGGTATCCATACATCCTCAGACTCAGGAAATAAAAGACAGGGCAGCTGAGTTGTTGCGCACTTCTGAAAACTTTAAAGTAAGTATTAATGAAATTTTTAATTATTACAAGAGTTCAATAATGGTTTTTATGTTATGCTCTTTTATGACATTAATTAAAATATGGATGCATTGTCTTTACAGAGTTATTTGCGTAATTTTGAACCCCATTCCCATGATGAGGCCGGTATTGCAAGTGGTTCAGGTAGATCACATGTTCCATTCCCCACTTGTGTTTTCCACTGAATATATATAGGAATGATCATAATCATTGACAATACATGCTCGAACAATCTTTTTTTTTAATGCTCTAACAATCTTGTCCATGCTAGTCCATGCGTTCTATATTTATGCATGCTCTAACAATTTTATTCTTCAGCTCCTTTCCATGATGATATGACAACGCCGCCTCCATCCAGGACAGCCACAAATGTCTTGCCGACTGCCATGTCAACAACACACAACCTAAATGCACCAACTGTTGCACCATCTACTGGTACACAAATCCCTCTTTTTCTCTCTTTTGTTATGTGTTTAAGTGTTATGTGTTTACGATGTAGATCCCTTGATTGTGTTTGTGCCATGGGTGCTCTGCACCAATTTATTTCCCTTGAAGTATTATTTCTTGGAGGCATTTGATAATGGTTTTCATTTTTTGTAATAGGAGATGCAACAAGTCCCGATGCAACATCATTTCCTGGATGTTCCCGTGTTCCTAGTACGGGAACGGTGAAGGATTGCGTATTGATCATCAGCGACGATGAAGGCGTTCCCTTAAAAGTATCCAAACTTCCAGGTACTTTAAAGTTATTATTATTCTATAGTGATATAATAGTAATTTAGTTTTTGATCACTCTTCATCGACTAATGATCCCATGATTATTTTGTAGGGAATGATATTTTTTGGCGAAAACTTGGTGACGAGTGTTTGCGGATATTCGGGCCCACCATACGTACATGGTGGAACATCATATCCTAACTAAAACCCCAAACCACTATTTTGATTTCATATCATTGCTAGAATAGTTTTCCTTTTCATCAATTTCTTGAACTATATTAAAGGTAGCTTCTCTTCATTTATGAGTCTAACATGTTTTTTTTTACTTAAAAGGTGGAATAACCAAGATAAAAAGTTGAAGGATGATCTTGTACATAGTATGACCCAGCTTTTTGGACCTCGTGCATTCGAGAGAAACAAGCTCCTTGAAAGAGCTGGTTTATGTTTGAAGTATATTAGGGACCAGTACAGGAAATATTTAGAGGTTAACCCAAGGCACGAGCGTCCGCCCTGTGTTCTTGAGGCTGAGTGGCAGGGTTTGATTTTGGATGGAAAGTATAAAGCCGACATGAAAAAAGGAATTACGCCAGTAGAGAGTAGAGCAAGGTATGTGATACTTTTGAGAATGTAATTATGTACTAATTAACCTCTAAATTTTTCCTATACTGGTCTCTAACATATTTCAAACTTTTCATAGATTGCCTGACACATCAAAGGCAACAAAGGCAAGATTAGAAAAGCATGGGACACACAAGCTCGGCTCTGGTGGTTTTTCCAAACTTCAAGCACGAGTTGTAAGTATTAGTAAATGAAAACTTGTATCAATTTTTTTATATATTGCAAGGAAATTTTTTTTGATCAAACAATGCAAGTAAAATTCACCATACCAAGAAAAAATGTAGGGGTCAGAGTTCAATAGATGCCTCACAGAAGAGGACAAGAGAATTGGCTTCCAACAAGGCTATAGAGCCGTGGCTGAACGGCTACGAGCTGAAATCAGTGTGCAAGGTTCAAATAATGATGCATCTGAGCCACAGGTAAATAAGCTAAATGAAATTTATTTCAAATTGAATACTTTACCAATTAGTCTATTTGATGTTAAGTTCTAATATAAAGTGAGTATATCTGTTTTAAGAAAGCAATGATAACAATGTGTAGGATATTGGAATGCAGCCTGACAATCCTTCTACACAATCTATGCATAATGAAGGTTCGCATGATGTGCATCCTAGTGGTGGAGGTATACATTTGCTATTAAAATTTTTATATGTAATTACAATTGGTGTTTGGATTAATGTAACATTTTGTATAGCAACTGTAGAGGATCGAGGGGTCGGTGCTCATGAGCATGTTGAGGTTGAGTCTAGACAAAATGATGTGGCCAGATCAGGTAATTAAAGAGCGCCACAGTTATGTTCTTTAAAATAATTAAATACTTGTAACAATTATAATTAAATATTTTAAATTTAACTCTTTTATTTGTTATTGTAGAGGACCCCCCTTTGCAGCAGCATAGGAATTTGAGATCATCAAGAACAAAGAACAAAACAACTGATGAGGGGGGTATTGATGATAACACTGATGCTCCTCTTAGAGCTTACATAGAAAAAAAAATTAGAAAGAGAAAAAAGAAATGATTGTCATCTAAATACCTTAATTGATAATGACTGAATTTTATGTCTCAATGAATTTAATTATGTGCTAATGAATGTTCATGAATTATGTGTTTATTTTCATATTGATGAATGTTGTGTGTTAACGAATCTAATGTGTTAATGAATGTTATCATGTGATATTGATTGAATGTTACATTTTATTAATAATTGAAAGGATGAATGAATGTTAGATGTTAACGGGGAATGTAGAGTGATGTTAGGGGGAGGGGGGTGGGGCCAAATGAGCTTCCACCTTCACGTGGTTGGCCCTGTTTAGTAGAGAATATTAAACTATATTCTCGAAACAAAGTGAAGCTCAATAAGATACTAAATGAGTCAAAATGGTTATCAAGGTCCTCTATCCATAAGATACTTGTAGTCAAAATGGTTATTAATAAGATACTTGTAGTCAAAATGGTTATCTAGGTCCTCTATCCATTCCATAAGTTCTTCACCATTCAAACTTCCTCCATAACAAGGAATGTGCTCTAGGTTAGTCATGAAGCCTAGCATGGACTCTCTGTCAGATAGAGCCACTATTTTAGAGCCTTTTTTGTGCATTTCCTTCAAGCACTGTATAGTGTACGGATGTGAAAGGGAGGGCAGACCAGTGTGGAAGTTAGAGTATTTATATCTTATGCTTTGAGAGTTTATTTGGTAGATTCAAGACACCTTATATCAAAGTTATTCCTTTTTCTTATCTGTTGTTCTGTCAAACCCTCATTTTTTGGGTTATTGCATTCAAATGGCCTTAACTTGCAAATAAACCATAGGATATCCTCTGTTCTTTTTAAAATGCAAGTTAAGGGGGTTTATTTTCATATTTTAAAAGCTTTGGAACAAGATACTAAGCCAGAGAATTTCAAGAGCAAGCCCTAGGTCAAGAATCTCAATGTTCTTGACTAGGAGTTGATGGATTATGCAAGATCAGAGGGTAGCGGCAAGTAAAGGACCTCAAACCTTGTTGAATCTAGATCTTTAGAGCATGGTGGACATCTTCAAACTCTGATCTTGGTTTCATGCACCCATTTTCAATGCCTTGTTTTGGAACCCACACCCAAAGGCATGCATTAGGTCTACGGACTCAATAAGGACATTGATATGCTGGAGTGGAGTCAAGGTCTGGGAGTTGGAGGATTGTTAGAACATCAAAAAGGGTACTCAAAAAACATATAAGTTCATAAGGTCCTTTGTCAAATTGAAGAGTTATTGCTGGAGAACAGGTTTTGGAGACCTACTAGAGTCACTAGGTCTATTTGGACCCGTTTGGACCATGACACACAATAGCATCTACAGAGAAGAAGTTTGGTATGCAATGGTCTTGAAACCTCCTGAGAAATTCTTGGTATGCATTTGTGTGGTGCAAAAGCTTCGTTGAAAGAGAAAAAGAAGAAAAGAATAGAAATGATTTTTTTTCTTTTTATGTCATATACTGTAACCAGCTACTTATAACTTGCAAAAATTATTATAACCATTTGAAATTGAAACTTAGTTTAATGTGAAACTGAGAACTGCTTTATTAGAGCTTTCTGTGATTTAGATTCAGACATCAAGAACATTGTTTGCCTAATATTGTGATTAATGTTTATTTATTAATATCTCATACTGACAAACAATTGATAATTGTAGGGAAAACGTCATTGGGGGTCTTTGAGGATCCACCAGAAGCCAAGGAGAAAATGTATTCAAATGCTAAAGATGGTGTAACAGTCCTTACAGCTGTTGAACCTTGCTGTGTAGATCATCTCCGATTCTCCAAGTTCAACAGTACTGTGGTATTCCTTTGGATACTTCTAATGGTAAATTTCAGACATCAAGTTCTTTTCATATGAAACTACTACATTTGTAATCTGTAGTTTTAAACTTTTAGTTTATAAATGTTCATTAGCTTTAGTTCGTATGCTGCCATTTCAAGTATGATTAATGAAGTTACCTTTATCACAGGATGAAAGTGAGCAGTCAGCATACTGGTACGGAGCTGGCAGCATTGATACGGTGACTAGGGCATCGTTTAATGGTGGTATTGTGTTTTCCCGTATTTAGGGCATCAGCCTTTTGAAGCATTGCCTTCATCTTTCTTAAGTCTGAGTTTTAAGTTTGTTTATCTCTCTCGGCGCTGTTGAAAATACAAATGACAACGTTCTTGTTTGTTTTGCCCTTATATCCCGATGTGATTTCGCAAAGGGTTACGGCGCTGTTGAAAACACAAATCCCTTGTGTAATTGCCACTTGAAGGAGGACAGTCACTGTAAAGACAACATGATAATGTACACTTACAGCCCGTGTACATTATCATTGTGTCTTTAGAGTGACTATCCTCATTTGTTGAAGAAGAAAAGCATTAATGTGGCTGAATAGCAATACATTCAAGTGGCAATCACACAAGGGACAGTCACTGTGAGATGTCCTCATTTGTGACTGTCCTTACAGTGAGTGTACATTATCATGTTGTCTTTAGAGTGACTGTCCTCATTTGTTGAAGAAGAAAAGCATTAATGTGGTTCAATAGCAATACATTCAAGTGGCAATTACACAAGGGACAATCGATCACTGTGAGATGTCCTCATGTGTGACTATCCTTGTCACAAATGACTATCCTTGTAAAGACAACATGATAATGTACACATACAATGAGTGTACATTATCATGTTGTCTTTACAGTGGCTGCCCTCATGTTGTATATTCTTCTCTGTAGATGCTACTATGTGCTAGGGAACTTCTTAGAACTGTTGGTATATTCTTACAACTTGTTACACCTGGGATATTCTTCTCTGTAGATGCTATTGTGTGCCGTGGTCCAAACAGGCCCATAAATGTGGTTGAATAGCAATACATTCAAGTGGCAATTACACAAGGGACAGTCACTATGAGATGTCCTCATGTGTGACTGTCCTTGTCACAAATGAGGACATCTCACAGTGACTGTCCCTTGTGTAATTGCCACTTGAAGGAAAAAAGCATTAATGTGGTTCAATAGAAATGTATTCAAGCGGCAATTACACAAGGGATAATCACTCTGAGATTTCCTCATTTGTGACTATCCTTACAGTGATGTACATTATCATGTTGTCTTTAAAGTGACTGTCCTCATTTGTTGAAGGAAAAAAGCATTAATGTGGTTCATTAGCAATGTATTCCCAGCATCTGTACCTGCATCTCTCTTATATACTACAAGTTACTTGCCATCAGAAATTGCAGTTCCCTCACGTGACATTGATGGTGAAGTGTTCTTTTCAAAACCATCATCTGTGGTTACCAATGCTCCTGTTTTAGGCAATAAGTTTGTTGCATTCCATGAGCCATTGGTCAAGTTTCTTCTACGAGCTTCTGATGCCTCAAAATCTAAGCAGCGCCTACGCATGCCTCGTTGTGGTTGATTATCATTCTGTACATGAATTATAATGAGTAATCAGTTTTGGGCCTTGGAATCTTGTATGTAACATGCACAGGCATTTCATGGCTAAATGAATCTATTTAAAAGCATCAACTTTTCTTACATGATGCTGGATACATAAGTAGAACAAGCGTATATCAAATTGGAAGCAATCAGAACTCCACAATGACATATTATTTAGAGTACTCTTCAGTTTAAGTAATAATGCATATATTGACACTGTAAAGACAACATGATAATGTACACTCACTTTAAAGACAACATGATAATGTACACTGACTGTAAGGACAGTCACAAATGAGGACATCTCACAGTGACTGTCCCTAGTGTAATTGCCACTTGAATGTATTGCTATTCAGCCACATTAATGCTTTTCTTCTTCAACAAATGAGGATAGTCACTGTAAAGACAACATGATAATGTACACTCACAGTGAGTGTACATTATCATGTTGTCTTTACAGTGACTATCCTCATTTGTTGAAGAAGAAAAGAATTAATGTGGCTGAATAGCAATACATTCAAGTGGCAATTACACTAGGGACAGTCACTGTGAGATGTCCTCATTTGTGACTGTCCTTACAGTGAGTGTACATTATCATGTTGTCTTTACAGTGGCTGTCCTCATTTGCTGAAAGAAAAAATCATTAATGTGGTTCATTAGCAATGTATTAAATTAATTTTTTTTTTTAATCCACCCACGGGCGTCGCAATTGCGACGGAAACCCGTCGCAATGCGATGCAGGCGCCCGTCGCAATTGCTTTGGAGGTCCGTCGTGATTGCGACGGCCCTCCGAAGCCATGCGACGGGGGGGCGACGGCCATGCCGCTTCTTAAATCTTAGTCACATTGCGACGGATATGTGTCGCAATTGCAACAGCTACCCATAGACGTCACAATTTGCGACTAAAAAATAGTGACGTCTATGGGTGTTGCTATTGCGACACATAGCTGTCGCAATTGCGACACATAGCCGTCGCAAAATGACCCCAAATGTATTAGTGATTGAAAGAAGCCAACAATAAAAGTCATGACACAAGCTCCCTCAACATATGCTGGCAAATTCCTCAGTATGCTCTAATAGGGGCTTTAGAGGTGTTCATGTATGTGGGTCAGTTAGAATTTTTCAATAACCAATCACCTGATGCACTCATAATCTTTGGAAGTGCCCTTTGCATGACCTCCATGTCACTTGGTAATTATGTTAGCAGTTTGCTAGTGACAATTATAATGGACATTACAAAGAGGGAGAACAGTCATGGTTGGATACCTTCAAACCTTAACCATGGACACATGCATCTTTTCTACTTTCTCTTGGTAGGCCTCACTCTAATTGATTTCATTGCCTATGTGCTTTGTGCTAGAGGATACAGATGTGTTGCATTTGACAAACAGTGCTAACAAGATGAAGAGTAAGAGATCAATTAATCTATGAACCCACCATCAGAACTTTGGATTCTTGGCTCAATTGGGTCATTTCACATCATCAAAACTTTGCATCATCATAACTATGCTCAATCTAGGACTCCACTATTTTCTTGTTACTGAAGTTTTATTAGACAATACAGTGACCACCCATTTTTTCAGAATTCAATGGATCATTTCACATCTCACTATTTTTTAATCATATTGAGATGTGGCACAACCCAGCTAGATGTCATCTTTGGTTTGTGAAAGAGGAGGCCAAACTCCTTTGTCAGGCACACTCACCAGAGCTATGAGAGGAGATAGATTTGACTCGGTTGTTTCCATGACTCCATGATGAAGAAAATAATACATATGTAATGATATCTAGATAAGCATGTATCGCTGACTAAGTGATTAACTTTTTTCCTTCAAAATTATCAAACTATTTTGTCATTCAACAAATTGAGTAGCACTAAATGGAGTTTGATATTTAGTGGTAGTATCACGATTCAATAAAATTAATTAAAAATAGAAAGTGACATGTTTATTGTAAGGGAATATAACTGATAAGTTGTCGGGCATCACATGATAACTATGTGCATCTATACTCCACATCTTTGACAATGCTACTTTATAGCTTATCTTCCATGTATGGAAAAATGTGGCAAGAGACGGGCATGGGATTTTTGAAATTTTGCTTCTTATAATCATGATGTGGGGCATCAGAGTAAATACAGAGATAGAAACTATATAAAAAATCTTGTGGGGCATCAGAGTAAATACATAGCCGTAGAGATAGAAACTATCTAGTACTAACTTTCATCTTCCTGTGTAGAATCGTATTTCGTGCAACTTGCCATCTTATCTTTTGTAGAATCAAATTTCATGTAACTTGTTATCTTTTCTCATTTACAATCGGATTTCAGGTCACTTGTCATCTTTCTTATAATTTTAGGCTCCGTTTGGTTCAAGAATTAGAATTTGACTCAAAATTTGATTATCTCAAAATAAGGTTTTGAAATTTCGGTTTTGTGTATTCGAAAGATAGTTTGGACCGTTTGGTTGACCCAGAAGATGACCGAGACAATCCATCTTCTGCATTTGGTTGCCAATTTCAATATTAGAATTGAAATTGATAAATTCCAAAATATGAGAATACAAACTTTTGCAAATAATGAACACACAACCAACACAATCAACCTTTCCTCATGCAATAAGGAAGCCCAACGAGCTTCTACAAATTACACTAAATTGAGGGTCAAGAAAAAGAATCGATCCCAACAGCCAAAGAAACCATAATTTGTGAATATCTCTTGAGAATTGTAATATCCCAAAACACCTATTGGGATTGTAAAATATAAAAAAACAACCAGAATATTGACAATTTGAAAATAGAAAGCCCCAGAATTGCAAGATAGAAAATAGAACTCATAAACTCTAGTAAACTCAAATGATCTCAATCGTTGATGCATGATTAAGGATGATGGGAATCATTGGTGCTGTAAACAATGTTGATGAAGGACGATGGTTTCAATGGGAATCATTGCATTGTAAATTATGGGAATTTCTTGATTAAATCTCCGAATGCATTGTGTGGTCGCTTCTAGAATGTCTCCTACGAGCCAATTTCTCCATTAAATCTTTGAATGTTTGGGATGGCTCCTAAAGTTAAAATAACAGAGGGTGATTATTCCACTCAACAAAAAATGAGCAATAGAATGTCGTGAAAAATGAATGGCAGGCTATAGAGTATGCATTGATCAGTAACACCCACCACCACCATATACACAGGCTTCAATCAAATATCCAAGCACAGGAAACATAGAAATTAAGCAGTGAGAAATAATGATGTTAGCTGATCTGCTACAAGCACCCACTTGTTCGGTTGCAGGAAAAAAAAAATGGACCCGACCAGACAATTAAATGGGGTTCACAAAAATCCAAAACCAAAAGATGATATGAAATTCCACCTATTGGGTGGGAAGATGGTGTCATCCATTTTAAGGCCTAAACCGGATTTTCAAGCCCTAAACCCAAATTGCATTCTAGTGTCCCAAACGTCAGATTTGGTAAAAAAGAGGAAGTCTCGCACCCAATTCTGCTAACCAAACGGGGCTTTAAGGAAGAAGAATAATCACATACAAGATTCTTCGAAGGGAATCATGTTTTAAAAAAATAGTTTATGTTGAAGTTAGAAATGGTAAGAAAAAGAAAGTAATAAGATGGGGGCACACACATATCTAAGAGGTTTTAGTTATCAACAATGAACTTTTAAATCAGATTTTTATCTTTGTCTTGTTAAGAAGTAGCATGTATTGATGAAATGATAAGGTTTAAATAAGAAAACATTGTATTATTGCACCAATCAAGATGACCATGCTAAGAAGTAATATTCATAAGACGAGTGAATCCAAACTCATTATTGAGGAAACAGAAAGCCTTAGGAATAGTGATGACCTCATCTAAAGCTATGACTACAAGTGTGTCACTACTGATGTGATAGAGAGACATAGCCTCATGGTAGAGAAGCATGCATGCTAGTAAGGTGTAGAGATTTGTTCTTCATTTATCCTTTTACAATATATTTTGATTACCTCTAGTAAAAGATACTTCAACATTTATTTTTATGTCATCAATGTTATTAGTCAAAAAACAACAAAAATATTTAGTCTTTCATGGGCTTAATTTTTAGAGCATTTAACACTTTTGTAGTCATGACATTGATATTAACAAGTATCTCCTTGTAGTCTATAATCATCCTCATGATGGACTATGTGATCTGAAATGTTGATGCCAAAATATGTCACACAATCAAATCCATAAGAAGCTATATGATATTTGAATGGATTGTGAAAATCCAATAACATCAATGAAAAAGCATTATTGATTAGTATATAGATTGAGGGTTGGTTCAATTGAAAATATTTACTAGAGTGACACATTCTTTCTACAATTCCATTAGCCAAGAGATAACACAACCTAGTTCAAGTGGACTCCATTATAGTGCAATTATGAAGTTAAGTCATTAGTGGTCATTGATTGTGGAAGGGAGATATTATTTGGATAGCATAAAATTTCAAGATTGCCACTCTAACAAATTGAAGTCATTACAACATTAGGTAGAAGACTAATAAGTCAAGCAAGTTGTTAGGTCTAATAATATTTCATAATTTTTGTGGATGATACAAGAAAGATAAAGGTACTTTTACTTTTGGATACATATTTGTAGTATGAAACCACCAAGCATTTAAGTCCAAGTTTTTGTTTCATGGTTTGTGGATGGTTGAGAGAGGAAGGGTTTAGAATTTGTTAGTTGATGGGCATTCATCAAATCCTCATTAAAAGCTTTTATCTTGTAGGTTGACCAATAGATATCAAGAGATTTCTATTTATATGTATGTCAACAATAAGGAGGAGTATGAGTTTTGATGTCTTGGGGTTTAAATTTAAGAAGAAATCCTTGTCATGTAATAGTCTTGTCATGGATTATTATCAAGAGTCATGAAGTCATTGAATCACTGAACACATGTTTATAAAGGTTTTTAGGCTCATCTTCTTCATAAAGTAATCAATCTCCCTAATGACCTTATCATAAATCTATCATTATCAAAGATTGACATTTGGACCTGTATACCAAGATGTTGAACACAAAGGGGGGTATAAGTGGTCATTTTTTTAAATTCAGCTAAACCTGATCTTGGACGAATACTTTGAGACTCGTGCACTCAAAATTTGAAGATACCAAAACAACATGAAACATAGTACTCTAAATCTAGTTTCTAAACTACAAAAGTTTTCTGAAAATAGATAAGATTAAGGGGGTCAAATCCTTCACACAAGAAAAAATTGTTCCTTTTTTCCAATAAAATATAACATAGTGTCTATTGTGTGCTTCAAAAAAGATATAGTTGCATTTACATTTTTTTAAAAAAACCTTTTGTAGAAAGATAGCTAAGAGTAAGTACTACAAGTTCTATATATTTTTAAATTTTTTTGAGGAGTATTATTTTTATGATCCTTCAAAGTGGACACATCTTGAAAATTAGATTCATGTTCGTGCTCTTCAAATAAATTACATAGAAATGAATAAAAAATTGTTTGTTTCTTTAAATTGTAAAGTATGAAGTATAGAACAACAATATATAATTTATTTCAAATTTGGACAAGTATGGAAAAATTTATTAAGACAATACTACACATGTCTCTAAAAAGTTTGGAGACACTAGAAAATTTAACTAAAGATTAATATATTAATTATGTTCAAATCTAGAAAAAATGTATGGTCAGAAATCTCAAGGGTAAAAGAACAATAATTTTTCGTCTTTTAGGCTAACTTGAAACACTCGGCCCAATTGGACTCGGTCGAGTCCTATACGACCGAGTACATGTAGGTGCCACATGGTGCCGAATGACACCTACATGGCCTACTTGACTGGGTCAAGTCCCAATGGTATTATAAATACCAAAAAAGAGCCTAAAGCCCCTCATTTACACATTGAGGGGCTAAGAGAGTGGGAGTGGATCTTTAGTTTAAACTAGGCCGAGTTCTAGGTAGGGGCCCCAAATTTTTTTAAATTTTTTTTAGTGTTTTTAATTTTTTTTCTTGTATTTATATGTAAAAACTGAAAAAAATTTCACTTAACAATATAATATATTATTTTTTTCTTTATTTTTAAGTAATAAATATTTTTAGGCTATATATTATTGATGTTAAAAGCATATAATTTACCTAAAAATTTGAAACTTAAATGTAAAACCAAACCTAAAAACACATATTTATCCAAAAGTTTGAAACTTAAACGTAAACCCAAAACCTAAAAACATATATAATTTACCCAAAACGTAAACTCAAACCAAAAAACATGTAAATAGTGCAATATGGTCATGTAAATAAAAAACACTTGAAAAAATATCGAACAATTGAATATTATGCATCCAAAAGATTAAATAAACATACCTAAATTTTTATGTATGTAAGGAAACCCATTTGGGAGAAAAATCATAAATAATTTAGATATTTAATACCTATTCTATGGAGATGGGTTTGGGATATGTCTTTAATGCCTTCTATTTAAATTTTAAAAATAATAATGTATGCAAATTATGCTCAAAATTGTGAATAGAGAACATCTAGCATCCAGGCCCTAGAAACCAATCAAAATAGAAAAATCATCATCCTGAATCTATATACCACTATGTAGTGCTCAAAATATACTTCATAAAATTATAAGAAGTTGAAAATCTGACAACCTAAGTAAAATTTATACAAGTGTTTGAAACACAATGACCAATTTATGCCTATATATTGCACACTTGGATGACCCTCGGGCGAATCTACCCATGGTGTGTCAATATTTTGGTGATAGTGCATCATATGGGATGAGCCTAAAATATTTATCCAAGTGAATTTAATTTTGGTTTAAAATTTAATTTTTGATTTTAAAATCCATGTGTGGTATTTTCTAAGTAGTTTAAATGGCACCTTAAATGTATGGAACTACAACTTGGGATTTGACCTTGCCAGTCTAATCAACCCAACAGGTCAGTACTAGAACTAGATACTCACAAGTGGAAATGTCTATGCAACACCAAAAATGAATCATTTATTGTACAATTATAGAAATTAATTAAAATTAAAATCAACTAATTAAAGTGACATGGAGTACTTCAATCTAATGTTTGCAGATTCTTCCCACCAAATTCAAACTTATTGCTCAAATTGCTTGTAATAATAAGTCAAACTTATTGTTCAATTTCAATAATTTCATTAAGGACAATGACCTCTTTGACATCATGCCTTCAAATGGTTCTTACACTTGGACCAATCACAGATCTAGTTTTTTGCAAATTGCGGTCAGGTTGGATAGATTTCTTTGTTCTCAACTTTGGATGTTGGAAATCTTTTCTTTATCCTTGGATATCTTGCCATTTTTTGACTTAGATCATTTTCTTATTCAGTTACAAATTGACTCTTCTAATTTATCTACCTTAAGTCTTGGTAAATCATCTTTTAAATTTGAATCGGTTTGGTTTAGACACCCTTCTTTTCATTCTCTTTTAAAGCAATGGTGGTTGTCTGCTCCCTAGGAGAATGGGACTATGATGTACCAATTCTTCAAAAAATGCAATTCGCCAAAAATCTGATCAAGGCTTGGAATGTTAATATTTTTAAAAACATCTTTGATCAAAAGAAAAAAGTGGAGAAGGAGTTAGCTGAAACTAACCAACACATTATAGCCAATGGGTTAGATCCTCAATCTTTTGAGACACAAAAAATCCTTCAGGCTGAGTGGGCTAAACTTTGTGTTAGGGAAGAAGAAGAATTGGAGGCAAAAGTCTCATGAGCTATGGCTACAATTAGGTGATCAGAACACCAAGTTTTTTCATGCCTAAGCCAAACATAAGAAAGCACTCAACTCAATTTTTTCTATTAAAGATGAATATGGGAATGTATTCTCTGATATTGAGAATATTAAACAATAAGGAGTTAGGTGTTTTTCCAACCTGTTATCTCCCCCTCCGTCCCCTTAGTCTGATGACAATATTTTTGATGATCTTCTTGATGTAATCCCCCCTTCTGTCACAACCCAGGACAATCTTATACTAATGGCTCCTTTTACCCTTTTAGAAGTCAGAACTGTAGTTTTTTCACTATCTCCTGACAAGGCTCCTAGCCCGGATGGTTTTACAGGGCTCTTTTTCCAAAATTCTTGGGAAGTTATATGTTTTGACCTATTGGCAGTTCTAGAGGAGTTTGGGAAGAACTCAGCTATGTTAAAGTTCTTTAATACTATGAATCTTGTCCTTATCCCTAAATAATGACCCTCAAACCTTCGCTGATTTTCATCCACTTTCTCTTTGTAACAAAATTTATAAAATCATCACTAAAGCCATTTATTTACACCTCCAGCATATTATCCCAAGGATTATTTCTCATGAACAAGGTGGCTTTGTTCCTAGTAGGGACACTATAGATGGGGCTATTATTTCCCATGAAACCCTTCACTCCATCAATTGCCACTCTATTCCTTAATTTCTCATTAACCTGGATATGATGAAGGCACATGATAGGTTAAATTGGTCATTTCTTTTAAAGGTCTTATCAAAATTTGGTTTTTCTAATAAATCGTGTAAGTGGATTAAGGCTTGTATCTCTAGAGCCCATTTTTATGTATCAATCAATGGTTCATCTGTTGGCTTCTTTCCTTCATCCCAAGGCATCAGGCAAGGTGATCCCTTATCTCCTTTTCTTTTCATCATTATGGCTGAGGCTCTGAGTCGAGCCATTAATGCATCCCACACTGCTGAGTTGTGGCTTGGTGTACCTATTCCAAATACCTCTATTTCAGTCACACATTCTTTGTTTGATGATGACACACTTCTATTTGGTAAGGTTTCCATTCTAGAGGCTAAGCAAGTTAGAAAGGTTTTAGACCTTTATTGTTCAGCCTTGGGTCAAAAATTCAACACTTAGAAATCCAAGGTGTATCTTCTTAATATAGACCTAGTATTAGCTAAAATGATTGTTGAAATTCTAGGTTTCCCTCTAGATGAACTTCCTTCTACCTATTTAGGAGTTCCTTTATTCATAGGATCAAATAAAGCTATATACTAGCAGTCATTTTTTAGTCGTATTAAGTCCAGGGTTTTGGCTTGGAAAGCAAGGTGGATTTCACTATCTAGTAGAATCCTGTTAATCAAAATTGTTCTATCAACCATTCCTAATTACTATTTTTTAGTATTGCAAGCTCCGAAGTCAGTTCTCACTCAACTTGATAAACTAATCTGAGAATTCCTTTGGACAGCCAACATGTCTAGTGAAAGGAAAATCCCACATGTTTCATTATTAGATATGTCATCCTCCTTATCGACTGGTGGTGTGGGTCTTCATAATTTGACATATCACAATCTGGCCTTTGGTGGTAAGATGGTTTGGAAATTATTTTCTCAACCTAACACTAAATGGTGTCATTTGATGCAAGAGAAATACCTTGATAATTTAGACCCCTCTAGAGTCTTTTCTACTCTTGATCCTCCAAAAGGTTCAGCCATTTGGAACTTTATGATGAGAGCTAGGCATATTATTACATCCTCTGTGTCATGGGAAGTCCATAATGGTGAGTCAGTTAATTTTTGGCCTGACTCATGGAATGGTTTGCCTCCATTAAACACTCTCCAGCCTTTCTTAGATATCTGGGAAGTGGCTTCTTTGCATTGGGGTTCCAATCTCGTTAATTATGTATCTACAATTTGCATTCATTCTGGATTAGTCATATGGAATGACTTTTCCCTTCTTCCTATTGCTCCTTAGGCTGCTAGTTCTGCTAATCAATTTCTCTCTAGGCATTCCATTTTCTTTTCTAAGACTCCTGATCGTCTTTTTTGGGCTCCATCCCTAGATGGCAACTACATAGTTAAGTTGGGATATGAGATAGCTCAAGCTTCTCAAAATAACAAATCTAAGTAGAGGGCCTTTATTTTTTTCTAGCATAAGTCATTTTTACCCAAGGCAGGTTGTTTCTCTTGGCTTGTCTTGAGGAATTGTGTCCTTAGGAGTGAAAGATTGTCTAGAATCAATATTACTAACACATTTCCTTGTGTTTTGTGTAATCAAGCTCAAGAATCCACTGATCACCTTTTTCTCAACTACCCCTTTGCCCAAGATTGTTGGTTATTTGTTTTAAAAAATCTAGATTTTCCTATGCCTCTCCATCTCTTTCTATGGGACCTTTTTCAATCCTATCCAGTTTTGTTCCCTAAATCTATGTTTGCCTGTATTTGGATTTTTTCTCCTTCTTTGATCCTATGGGCTATCTGGTGGCAAAGAAATAAGTGGTTTTTTTGAAATTCTCCCTTCTCTATTGATGTTGTTCTCAATATGCTTCATCAATCCATTGTTGAGGTTACTAATGCCTATACTTGTAAGTTTAAAGGAGATCAGGGCTTTTCATCTTGGGATAATATTACTTCTAAGAATTGACAGGGTTTGGTATTTCCTTCCCTTCCTTTTCCCCTCTACCCTAAAGATAGATTGCAATCTAGAGCTTCAATTAAATGGTCTCCTCCTCAAGTCGACTTTATCAAACTTAATTTTGATGGTTCCTCTAAGGGTAATCCGAGAAATTCAGGGATTGTTTTTGTTCTCCGTGACTGGCATGATTCTGTTCTTTACTTTGAGGCTCGACCTGTCCCTCCAGGAACTAATAATTTGGTGGAAGCCTTTGCTTTCTTACATGGTGTCTCTACAACTAAGAAGTTGAATGTTAAATTCCTTCATGTTGAAGGTGATTCCTCAACAATTATCAATGCTTGTGTTAAGAGATGCTCTTTTTCAAGGCACATCCACTATGTCCTGTCCCAGATTTGGTCCCTTCTTGATTCATTCTTGGATTGCTTCTTAACCCACACCTTTAGAGAAGGTAATTGTTTAGAAAATTTTCTTACTAATTTAGGTGTTGATGACTCTCACCTCTCTTATCCCTCCACTCTAGTATCCCCGGCTTCCCACCCTTCTAGTTTTAACTTGATTCATAGTGAGTCTATCTAATTTGTTTAGTTACCCCCGTTTGAATTTCTTCTTAATGGAAAGGATCTAAATGCCTTATGAGATCTTTGGTTTATGATTTCATAAGATTCTCATTAATTATTTCTTTGTGTGTACTTTATCATCTCAGTATTATCATTCGGTGACTCATCTTTTACTTGGCACGATGATTCGGTTTCATAATTGGCTTAATTGTTTTTTGATGGCTGTCACCTTTTATTGAATTCTCCTGCATTTGTAATATCTCCTATGATTCTTTCTTCTTGATGTTCTATTTATTAGCTTGCAAGGTGACGCAGCTTCCCCATTTTTTGATTACTTTCTGATGGTTTCCGCATGAGTGATACTATCTGGCACTTTAATTTTTCTGACATCTCTTGGTATTCTATGTGCATTTGGACTTAAATTGGTACTTCTTTTCAATCATAGTTCTAACTGGTAAATTTTCCCTCATGATGGCTCCTCTCTATCATTATATTCTATTTTGTCCCTTCCCATTTGCTTTATTTAGTCCTCTACCTTCTAGCCCTTTGTTCAATTTTTTTCCATGGCTCTAAATAGATACTCTGATGAGTTTAGGCCTCTGAATCTTTGAGTTCACTTCTCGTATTCTGCTCTTGAAATCCCTCTTGAAGGTAACATTTCAAATGATTGTTTATCCTCCATGTTCACTTTCCATTGTCAAAAATGTGCTAGATGTACTCGAAGGCTGATTGGAGAATCGGTGTTGTCTCCCTGTTTTAAAAGAATTATCTTCCCATCTCAAATTATTTCAATTTTTTGCTCTAACATATTGGACTTATCTCAGTCTTGGACTTTGTTTCTTTCTATTGGGAATTGCGTTATCTTGTCCCAATTTCTTCAGGATAATGGCTTGCTATTGGAAATTCAGAAGTACAATTTCTCGCAAGAAGATGATCATATTGGTGGTATATTTTCACGCCACCTTCTTTTCAACTCAGATAAGTACATCATGTTGCTAGTAGCGGTAAAGGATTGTCTTTCCATATCTTCCATTATGCCTCTCTATCACTTACTTAATAGGACTCCCTTTGACGCGGGTCACAGAGGAAAGGCTTTTGCAAAAAAATATGCCTTCTTGGTCTAATGTCACATTCTCATGCCTCCAGTCTGGACTCCAGGCCTCCTCCTATGGGTGGTATTTCTCCTTGTAGTGACCTTGCTCCTCTGTTGGCTCCTGTTCATGCTTTGGTATCGTCGTTAGCCAAATCTTCCTCTTCCCCCGCTTCATCTCATGGTACCTTGGGTTCGAGAGATCTCCTTTACTCTCAAGCTGATAGATTGTGGAGCTCTTTTTTTTAATCTCCTCCATCATAGTTTGGTTGTGGTGTCTATGCTCCGTGATGTTTTATGTGCTATGTGTTAGTGATTTTTCTTACTGAATCCTATTAGAAGCCTTAAATGATTAAATTGAACTCTGTGATTCCTAAACTCCTGATTCACACAAGAAAAGAATAATTAACAAAGACCAAGTCCTTCTTCACTTTGAGCTCTTGGCTACAGGTGGGTGTACCTATTTAGATATACTTCTTCAAAGTACTAAAACATTAGTTTATATCCTAGATACAAACCTAATCTTATCAGCCCTTCAAACATACATGGAAGTAAATAGTCTTTTAAGTTTTTGTGATGATGAAATCCCTACAAATTGAGGATAGACCAGTGCCTTATCCTAGGGCAGAGAGTTAAGAAGAGAAAACATACATCTACAGAGAGCTCCTAATTGAAAAACATCCAGAACCTAGATGAAGTGCCTTACAAATCACCCTCTCTTAAACACATTTAATCATCAAATTCTTGCAAAAATCCCGAGCTCTCAGAGATTAACCTAAAGATTTTACCCTTTCCTTTAAAGGAACTAGAGATTGAAATCACAGATACCTTGTAAATGGTGCACAATTCAGACAAAAAGACAACATAGATATGCGAGGGATTCCAATGTACATTCAGGTAGAATTTCAATGTATCAATACATTCCAAATATGACAAACATTCCCAAGAAAATCAACAATGGAGTCCAAGCTTCTCCTTACTGTAAAATTTTCAGCATCCTTTATAACAGAGAGAAAAACTAGAGATATAGAAAAAGGAGGTCAGTTACATAGAACTAACAGCTGTCCACTTAGCATCAAAATATCTCCAATATTCCTCTCACTTGATCTACAAATGATTCATCTTCAACCGATTCACATTCTTGCAATCATTTCCCAAATAGACTTGATTTTGATCCTGAAATTTCCAGCTCATACTGCTCTTTCCCACTTCTCTAAAACTGAAAATAATGATTTCCATCATATTTCTTGTCTTCTCCCATTTTTGAAAACATATAACATGTCTATGTTTGGTCAAAAATTAAGCTTCCAGGCATTAAATCTGTAACTATGCCCATCATTTAAATCTTTGAATTTATCCTAATGCTTTGACTATGTTATAATTTAAATTCTTTTTAAATTTGGCTTTTTATATCATTTATGCATTTATACCATAGAGGCCACCAGGATGCACCACTTGTCACGCTGCGATTGGATGAGACTAACCTTGGCCCTTGACCCCGAAGTTTGGAGAAATGGCGACTGCATTGATCTCATAATCTCTAAATCCATTCCTTAACCTTGGTCAAATCTAGCGATTGGGCGAATCCTTCAGTATCTGAATCTTCGAATGGGTTCCTTAACTCTGGGTTAAATCTGGAGAATGGGTGATTGAACCCATTCTCCCAATCTCTGAATGCCTTGCCTTGACCGCCACAGATTGGGAGATTTAGCGACTGTGTGTTCTCTTAATCTCTAAATTTTCCTTGCTAACCGCTAGGGATCCAACAACTCAATGATCGTGGTTAACTAACCACCACCTCTGAATCACGTGATGTTTTGCTAACTGTCAGCTTCATTCTGTAAATACGTGACTGCTTTCCATGTGTCACCTTAGGTCCTCATCATCGCCATCATCCGTTTGCAAAATTACCTTACCTATCGGCCTACTGGCATGCTTCCTGAGGTGCCTTCACAAGATCGTGTGCATAGAGCCTCCACTCTTTCATCTATCTCCTTATGTGAGCGGCATTCCTTTTAAACATCTAAATTTCCCCATTCTAGATGAATGTGGGATAAATCAGCAAATGGTTTTTAAATGCTCATTTAAAATTTTCCCATAGTGGCAGCTGGCACGCACATCTATGCAAGCCCACAAGGGCATGAAGTAGCCATAGCCTCCACTTACTTCTATTTACCTTGGATGAGAGCATTAGTGCATATAAACACCACTCGCACATTGGTCCTTTTGAATGTGGGATAAAAATCCCCAACACATTGTCTTCTTTTCTCGGCCTCCCATTTGCATGAGTCTCCCTTGCGCTAGTTCTTTCCTTTGTTACACTAGTTACCACATTGAGCATGAGCCTCCTATTCTCAAACACATAGCCTCCTCTATTCTTAATGGATTGAGGCTTTATTTTTTACTTAAGCTAGTCTCTGATTTACGCAAGGCATTTTTCCTAATGCCTACCATTGGTAGTGTGTACCTCTTGTGTGCATCCTTTGTGATCCCATGCAAAACACTCTAGTCTATAAGTGCATCTTCAAACTCTGCCTCACGCCTAGCTTTGGCTTAGCTCGCAACCTACAAGCACTCCATTTACTCATGCAAAGCTCCCAATTTGTATATGCATGAGCCCTTGGCTCTTACGCAGGCCTCCTTGCTTATGCGTGAGTACCCACCCTTTTCTCGTGAGCCTCCAACTCATTTTCTTACATCACGGTGCTGGCACATAGATGTTTATGCAAAGACATCCACGTGCTTCTTCAATGCATGGCACCCCATTCAAACCTTGCACAAGTTGCATGATCTAACTGGCTTCATGCACTGCTTGGTCTCTCACTTATGCGTGAGCCAACACCTACCTATGAGCAGGTTCCCTCATTTTGACGTGAACCTCCCTACATTTTGTAGGCTCCTCCTTTTATGTGTGTGGGCCTCATTCTTAGTTTCCCCCCTCTACTCTTTAACACGGGCATGTTTTCATACCCAAGGCTCCAAATTCATATAACTGGTGGGTGGGTGGACTTTAACTTGCGCTGGCCTCTATTAAGTTTTAATGCCTGCCAACATTATTCAAAACACTGGCAGCCCCCTATATCTTGATTACCTTATACCACTCCATTTGTTCTTGCAAGACGAGCAAATGGAGATAATGGAACTCAAAAATGGATGCTAAGATCTTTATTGTTCAATTCAAGATTATCCATAAATGAAGCAGGATGATCCAAACAATACAATCCTGTGGCTTTCCATTCCTGAGATGTGCACAAACCTAATAGTCCTACAACTAAAAAAAAAAATTGGCATTCACCAAAAGGCTGGAAACTAGTAGCCACTAACATGCAACTCACAATTAACCCCATAAATTTTTCATCAGCTGGGCCACCAGCTATTACTACAAGTTCCTCACTGAAATTTGTGAAGGCTAATGTTTTTACCTTTCCATCAAGTTTATTGGCAGCTAAATGCCAAGGTGTTCCTCTAGTACCAAATGCAAGTGTTTCACCTAATCCTGCAACAATTTCTACTTGCACTACTTTATCATCTTGATCAATAGGACTAACAGTGCGCAATACAAAGGAAAGTTGAGGAGAGAGCATTTCCTGGAGCAAGGCAGCCATAGATGCTTGTCTTTGTGTCACACCAGCAATTCTTCAACTAAGAACAACCCTTCAAGTGTACAATGATGTCCAAACATGTGCAACTGCATTTGAAAATACCTCCGGGTTTGAAGCCCTTATATTTGGTATAGAGTCCTAAAGACTAGCTCCAGACATACTAGCCAAATCCTCAACATTAACACTTGATCTAACAATGAGCCTCGCACTCAGTGAGAGACATTTAGCAATGTTTTCTATGATAGACTTTGGTGGTTTTTGAGCTGCAACTAAAGTTTTCAATTCAGAGCATAAGTGATCCAACTCACCCCCGTCTACATTTGCATTTTCAACCTTTTCAAACATCAATTGGAACTTTTCCAAAAATTTACTAGCCTCAAGGGAAGATTCCATGGCCCCAAAAGGTATAAGTCTCCCTTCGCTTTGTAGCTAGAAAACCCACTTTAAACTTCACATTTACTCTTTGTATATCCACACACAACCACTTGATGAAATGTGACCATGAAGCATCAAAGATTAAGCACATCATTCAGTTCACTGTACTTCGACAAAACTGATCAATCACTCTAACTGGCCCTAGAAAGCGGCTTCAAAAACTAACCAAATGACCTCGTAGGAGAGTGCCATCAGAAACATAACTTCACCTCTAACATGTTATTACACTCACCAAAGGAGATCACCCAAAAATATTATAGCCAAAATTTAATAACAATCAAACATGGCCACTTAGAAACATTGCCTCTTTGCACTGCCAAAACCATACAAGTCCCCTCCAGAACTGGCTTCAAAAACTCACCCATTGAAAATTTCAAGATCTAAAAACTTGGGCGTTGATTCTCACCCATACAAGGTATAATGATCCAAAATAAACTCACCCAAAAGATCAAGTGGCCGATTACAATTGATCACCAAAGTCAGCCTGTCAGAAAAATCAGGATTTAAAACAGTGAAATAAGCAAAAAATGGGTTTGGATTTTGCCTGGGAAAGTGGTCATATGGATTGGAAAAGACTGGGAAATCCTCAAGCAAGTAGTCTTCTAGGTCTATAGTATGAAAAAACTCTCAATCATGTCTGACCTCGAACAAAGTGCAAACTACAAGGCCTCAAAGTAGGCTACTCAGAAAACTGGACAATGCACTCCCAAAGAATTTAACTAGCTGCAAATGAAATGGCTCTGGAAAAGTAATCAAACGGGTACATGGGGGGCTAAAAATTGGCATGGACACTCTCTCATGCCAATAGTATGATGCAAAAACTGGTATGCAATGACCAATCACTGGGCAATAAATGTGCTTTCTCAAAATAGGCTACTTAGTAAAAATCAGGAAACACACCTAATGCAGATTTTTGGGAACATCTTTAAATGACCACTTCAAGAATATGTCAGAACTAAAAATTGAAACCTAAAACCTATTACATATGTCAAATGATAGGTGATAGACACCCTATACAAGTGACTTCTCATGAAAATCAATAGGCTCCATTTTCAATGCCTTCAAACTCGGCCTCTTTCAAAGACTTTCAAAGCACAATTCTGACACTCAAAGAAAATTTTAGAGATATGGACTCAAAAATATACTCATATTTTTTGAGCTCCAATAGTAGCTCTAATTGGGGATGCATTCCCCATGTGGGCATGTAGAGGATCTAGAATCTTTGGTACAACAGACCACCCAAAGAAAATCAGCTTGAACATTCTTTTAACTCTTAATTTGAACCTTCAAAAAATTGAGTCCTTATTGAAAACAACACACCACTGTACAAAATATACAAAAGATACATAAGCAGCTTCAAAATGCCAAAGGAACCTTAACTTTTACCTCTATCAAAAACTTGGTTTCTTCCTTGAAACTCAACCGGCAATCTGAAACTACCACTCAGCTCATGATGACATAAAGCATCATGGAACATAGGCTGCATAATAACTTCAAAGTTAGAATCACCTATGTCTTCTCTCTTATGTCCCCCCACAAATTCATTATCCAAAAAATAAACATCATCAGAATCATCTGAATTTGAAACACATGAAAGGGGACACATTAACAACTGATAGCTTATCTCCTTGGCTGCAAACATCCGGCTCATCTTTAGTGCATGCTTGCATATCAAAAGTAAAGCAACTATACTCACACTCATTCAACTCAGCCAAGGAATTTGAAACATCCTCATGCATCAAACCTATTAGACTAAACAAATCTGATTTCTCTTGATAAATCACAGTTTTATCCACATAAGGATGATTCACACAATCAAAACCATAAATTAAATCACCTTCATTATCATCAAGGTTCGGTGGTAGAAGGACCAAACTATCAATATGTAAAGCATTCCCATCAAAAGAACAACACTCATCTTGCATTACCTTTCCTCCAACTGACTTCATTGGATCTGAAAATTTAGACTCAACTGTACCACTGATATCACAATCTAAAAAATGAGTTACCCTCAGTAAATTCACTTTCCCAGGCACATTCTTCGAATAATGGATTAGAAACTACATGGAATTGTTTCTCATAAACATTTAAACAAAGTGTCGGTTGGTTCATATCAATGTCTTCATCATACAATACATTATAATTTCACAAGACATGCCATTACACCCATCTTCACATACACTTTCAATAGAGAAAGAAAATTCAGAATCAGAATCAGAACATGATTCACCACTACTACTGTCATCACATGAAAAGTCAGTTCCATAATCAGCCATATCATCTTCACAAGTACTAGACAATGAACTTCCCCATTTGTCTTCAGTCTCCAAGACTTTATATTCAGCTTCATTATCACTTAAACACATAGAAGACTGAAAAGAAAAATAATTTGCAGCATGAGAGAAAACTTGTGATAGATCATTAGAAACTAGTTGATTCTCAACCTAATCCATGCTTCCACAATCCTGCTATTTCAATTGCACAAGTGGTGACAAGTATTCCTCGTCCATAGATTCATTACAATCACCATTTCTCTCAGCATTTAGATCATCATTAGTAACCGGGAAATCATTTTCATGGTTACAATCATTGTACTTATGCAAAGGGAAATATGTATCTTCAACAATCTGGAAAAGCTCATTACCTTCAATGGCTGAAAAAGACTTCGACTCTTCACCAACAATATCCTCGGCTGCAAAATTCATTCCACTTTCACATACAACATTTTGATCAATACAATTAATATAGGAATGAAAGCACTGATGCTGCTCACTCTTTTCCTGATTGTTCATCTCATTCTAAAAATGCAAACCAACATAGGTACGCCTTCTTACAAATCCATATTTCAGATTACACTCAATATCCATTGCAAATTCAAAAGCCTGATACAAACTTTGTGGTTGTTTATCCCTCAATAGGAAACCCATCTTTTGGCCCAATGCACCCAAATAGACAACTAAACATATCTGATCACAGGGCCTACAAATCTCAGGGATATCCATCAATGTTTTAACAAATCTATTATTAAACCTTGGGATTAACTCATCTTGTTCAATCTGAATTTCCATCAATCTATCCAACAACAATTTGACATCTACCCACCCATCAAATTGTTCAATGAAGGATGAAATCAACTCATCCTATGAAGAAATTGAAGCTGCAAGGCAGGAATGAGAACCATTCTCTTTCATCTCCTTTTAGAGTCTACACAAACAACCTCAACCAAAGATCTTCATGACACACATCAAAATCATACATCACATCAGCAAAATCTTGAACATGCTTCTTTGTTGACTGAGACTAGCTCCTATCAAACTTTGGCAAATATCCTCTAATTCCATCAAGGATCTTATTAGGAAAACCAGGTATGCCATTGTAACAAAATGGCACGTATCCTTTGAAAAAATAACTCTTATGAACATCCATTACTGGCTGCAACTTTTGCATACACACTTGATATTCTTGAAAACCAATAATAGGAAATCTATGCATGTAATCAACTTTCTCTTATCACTGAACTTTTCTAACATACTTCACACTTATGACTTAACTAAAAATTCAATCCAAAAGTATGTAATTCCACACTCATATGTCCTTTCTTTAATGACAAAATCACTTGATAAGGACCATGCAAACACATGAAATATTGAATGGAGAATACCTGTAATGTCTTTGTTGAATGCTGTTGTTCACTTCACATTTGACTGAAATCTGAAACAAAGCTTCACATCTTAGGTTCGTTCTAACACAGAGTCACCACCTCTTTTCAAAGGACACAAAATTTATTCACTGATCTTCCTTGAAACACCAACAGATTCTAGGCATTCCTCATAGAAAAGTCACATATATTTTCAAATTTTTATAACAACAAATCCAGGTAATATACTTTCAGATCTGAAATTTTTTTTTAGATTATTACACTTATCAGACTCTTCCCCAAATTGAATACAGCAAGACTCTGGGATATTCTTGATGGTAACCTTATTTCCATCCCCAGCAGAGTCACCAATTTGTTAGTGATTTTTTTTGCTAAATCCTATTACAAGCCTTAAATGCTTGAATTGAACTCTGTGATTCCTAAACTCCTGATTCACACAAGAAAAGACTAATTAACAAGGACCACATCCTTCTTCACTTTGAGCTCTTGGCTACAAGCGGGTGTACCTATTCAAATCTACTTCTTCAAAGTACTAAAACATTAGTTTATATCCTAGATACAAACCTAATCTTATCAACCCTTGAAACATACATGAAAGTAAATAATATTTTAAGTTTTTGTGATGATGAAATCCCTGCAAATTGAGGATAGATCAGTGCCTTATCCTAGGGCAGAGAGTCAAGAAGAGAAAACATACATCTACAAAGAACTCCTAAGTGATAAACATCCAGAACCCAGATGAAGTACCTTACAAATCACCCTCTCTTAAACACATTTAATCATCAAATTCTTGCAAAAATCCTAAGCTCTCAGAGATTAACCTAAAGATTTTACCCTTTCCTTGAAAGGAAATAGAGATTGAAATCATAGATACCTTGTAAATGGTGCACTAAAATTGCCTTACAGATTCAACACACAAAAGCTTCAGAATTTAGACAAAAAGACAACACAGATATGCAAGGGATTCCAATGTATTTAGGTAGAATTTCAATGTATCAATACATTCCAAATCTGACAGACATTCCCAAGAAAATCAACAATGGAGTCCAAGCCTCTCCTTACAGTAAAATTTCAACATCCTTTACAATAGAGAGAAAAACCAAAGATATAGCAAAAGGAGGTCAGTTACATAGAACTGACAACTGTGCACATAGCATCAAAATATCTCCAATATTCCTCTCACTGGATCTGCAACTGATTCATCTTCAACTAATTCACATTCCTGCAATCATTTCCCAAATAGACTTGATTCTGATCCTGAAATTGCTAGCTCATACTTCTCTTTCCCACTTCTCTGAAACTGAAAATAATGATTGCCATCAGATTCCTCGTCTTCTCCCATTTCTGAAAACATATAACATGTCTATGTTTGGTCAAAAATTAAGCTTCCAGCACTAGTACATTTGAGGCCAAATTTTGACAGGCATTTGTCAGATTTTCAATGGACATTTGTCGAAACTACGACACATCTATCCATTGGCATTTTTGTATTGGAAATGGTGATGGAAATGATAACTGTCGGTATTCCAACATCACTACCCATCAGAATTGGCCACATAAATAGCAATTTTACTATGTCACCAATCTGTCAAAAAATTCTTCTTACGACATTTCATCAGTCAGAAAGGCGACAGATATTTAGTAGATCTCCGACAGGAGTACCTGTTGGAGGTATAGCCATCCCGTCGCACCCATTTGTCAGTTTGGGGTCCCACTAATGGTTACCTGTGGAATGTTCGACAATAGGTAATCAAGGTTCGACACAAGTAGCCACCGGAGGAATAGCTCTTCTGTCGGAATAGGATTACTACTTGTTGAAAAACTGACAAATTAGCATAGTAAAAATAACAAAGCTCAAGAGAAAATCATAGTTGGTCTCTATCTTTGGTCCATATACTGAAAAAACATTTTACATTTTGTTAGCTCATCAAATGCGGGGATTTGAAAGAATTTAATAGAATATTTTCATGATAACGTATATTATTAAGTTGACATTGCACGAATTTATTGACTCCGCACACTTGTAGACATCAAACATAGTGATAAAGAAGCATCTCCTCCCATGGCCTACATTACTCAAGCCACAATAGGGGATGCTTCTTTATGGCTATGTTCGATGTTTACAAGTGCGTGAAGGAGATAAATTCATTCAACGTCAAACTAAAATAATATATGTTATACATGAAAATATCATCCATTAAATTCTTTCAAATCACCGCATTTGATGAGCTAACAAAATGTAAAATGTTTTGTCAGTATATGGACCAAGGACAGAGACCAACTATGATGGTCTCTTGAACTCTGCTATCTTTAGTTCTAGCTATTGGGTAAGGGCTGGAAGACTCATACCCGTCGATCATTGAGAATAATCACCGCCTTGCCTTTATGTACACTGCATAGTATCCAATATAAGAGAAGGCAGAAAATATGAATGGATAAAAGAAATGAAAGATACAATAACATTATCTTGTTTACTTTATAATTGATCCCAGTATCGCAAAAGTAATTTTATACGATCACTAGCACATTTCATGCATGGATGAGAAACAATATCCAAAGTTTCTAGATTCTGAGAAGAGGTATGAGTGGAGGCCAAAAAAGGGATGTTTGTGAAGGTTTTATAGACATAGTACTCAATCATCATCTCTACACTAGTACTCAATCTAGAAACCCTCTCTAGAAAATCTCCACATCTAGAAAATCTCCACAAAAATCCATTCTAGCCTCCATTGCATATACATCTTCTCAGTATCTAAAAACTCTCTAGCATTGATTCCCGTCATTTTTCACCATCTCCATGGACTGAGACCTTAAATTATTGAGCTTCTCTTTGTTTCAAGAATAGTTTAACATTCTCTACTTAACAGGGCCAACCACGTGAAGGTGGAAGCTCATCTGGCCCCTCCTAGGAGCCTCTTATGACCCTTTATGACATTTTAAGACTTCTAAGATGTGTATTCTTAGGGGTCATAAAGGGTTGTAAAGGGTCATAAGAGATCCTAGGACACAACAATTGAGAAACATAAATGTAGGCATCATGGTCACAAGTTTTTGGAGACAACATAATTGAGTGGTATATCCAGACGATGCAAAGCAACCACTACTCCTCTGGAACCGGAGGAGTAGTAGTTGTTTTGCATCGTCTGGGTATACAACTCAATTATGTTTCCAGAGGAGTAGTGGTTGCTTTGCATCATCTGGATATACCACTCAATTATGTTGTCTCCAAAAAATTGTGACCATGATGCCTACATTTATGTTTCTCAACTGTTGTGATATCTACATTTATGTTTCTCAACTATCATAAGTGCTTATGTGCATGTTTTTTATGTGTTTGGGAAGACATATTTCTATCTTGGGTTTGGATCCTATGACAATTAGCTTCATCAAAATGAAGTAGATGACAAATGAGCAATTAGCTTCCCAAGAAAATCCCCATAAATTAACTATGCGTACCCCAATTCCTATGGCCTCTATGCGTACCCAAAGGATAAATTTGAAACACAAGGGTAAGGCTTAAAGATATGTCTATGATGCAAAATTAACATCTTTAAGCCTTACCCTTATTGTTTCAAATATATCCTTCGGGTACGCGCAAAGGGCATAGGAATTGGGGGTACACACAGTTCATTTACGAGATTTTTCTTGGAAGCTAATTTCTTAGCTCTCATCTACTTCATTTATTATCAAGCTAATTGTCGAAGGATCCAAGACTAGGCTAGAAAGATATCTTCCCATTCTGTTTAAGCCATATTCCTTGTTCTTGTCAAACTTCCTTGGTACAATAGGCGTGCTCTCTGCAGTACTCTTCTTCAATTTGTGTTTGACGATAAGCATCTTCTTCTTCCTAATTGCAGCCAGAGCTTCCTTTTCATCAGGATTCAACTCCACTTACCCCATCTCATGAATTTTGTCACCCTCAACTACCATCCTAAGCCCTTCTTCCCTCTCCTGTTCTTCAAGCCTCTACAAGATTTATAGATCAATAAAGTTTGCAACATTGTGTCCATCCATGATCTCAGGAATATCATCTTCTTTCCACTCCTCATTTGCCAAAATATACCTCTTCTTCAAGCTTTTAGTCTCTAGTGGTTGCAAATCAATCTTATTACAAACTACAATAAGAGGCTTATTGGAAAATAGAGGTTTTATGCTATGAAACAGAGATGCTTGTTGTGCAATACTATAACCATAGGACCCTGAAACATCAAGGAAAAACAAAACAATCACCTTCAAATGAGCCAAGGTAATAATATTGAGCATCTCTATGGTGTTCCTGTCCTCCAAGGGGTGGTCCAAAATACCAAGGGTATCAACATAAGGCTAAATAGCTTTAGACTGTCATGGAGGCCTAATGGCTCTTCCTTGTAGCCCACAACATAAAGCACAGTGCTCAAAGAAAAGTACATTTCCATATTGTAGAAATGGAAAAGAAACAACAAGAAAAAAAATAAAAATAAAAATTGCAATTAAATAATCACCAACAACGATACACATAATACCTTTGTATGCAGCCCATATTTAACATTTCAAATGCAAGAATGAAAGAAAACATGGAACTAAGCCCATAGTTCATAGGCCCACAGAGGAGACTTTATCATAGTCATAGAAATATGATTATTTTTAAATGGAATACACCAAGGAGTACCATCAGAAATATTGACCATTTACAATCATGAACAGTGAATAATCAAATAGCTCATTTTTTTATTAGCATGTGTAGTCTCTATGTATATGAAAAATGAATGAAATATCAAGCTGAAATAAAATAGTAAACAAAAATTCAAATTCAAGGCCTAATTTATCAAGAGCAACAAACATTAGGATGAAAGAAAAATCATTAAGAATATAGAAAAATCATTAGGACTATAGAAAAATCATTAAGACTAGAAAATCAAGTTCTAAAAAAATCATTACGACTATAGAAAAATCATTTAGACTAGAAAATCAAGTTCTAGAAATGGACAGTTCTAATGCTTTTCCATTACAACAATTGAGCATTAATCATTTGGTACTTATTAGTGTATTCCATTTAAGTTTTTCAGCTGCCGTATTTATGTGCATGTTCTTTATGTGTTTGGCTTCTCTCCCTTGCAAGGGATACGTCAATGGGTAATTGATTTGAAAGCATAATGATTTGATAGCCTTTTTTCAGGATAGGTGTAATCATCCTGCCAACCTTAATTAGCAATATTTGTGATATATGTCAAGTACTTATAATCAATATGCCCAACAAACAAAGACTTAGTTGTAAAAGCATGTCCTTTGGTTTACTAGTTTACTTATAATCAGTATGTCCTTTGGTTTACTAGTTTAATCTAGTTTAAGAATGGTTTGTTTCATGTTTGAATGTACCATTGAATGAAGCTTGGCTATATTAAGTACAATCTTAAGACTCGTGACTCTGAATGTTCATCAAAGCTTAGGCAAATTTGAATGTTCATCACCTGTGCATATAAGTGTTGATCATAGAAGGTATATGCATAGGTAAAAAACATGCATATTTGACCAAGCAATACTGGGAGCTAGACCCAACAACAAATAGATTTGAGGTGATTTTCACAATAGTACATGTGTTGTTGTGTAAGCTCCCAAAAGGGCTCAAGAAAATATGCATGTTCATCACCTGTGCATATGAAGTGGCTTTAATGGAATATACAATCACTAAATTCTGCATACTCCTTATTTTGTTCTGGGTTGATATTGTCAGACATGGTCTTTCTTGAATGGAATGACTCATTACTTGTACATTGACTAGAATGTTGGTGGAAGAAGGATGATTTGTTTGCAACCATTTTTTCAACTCTAATTTTCTCAACACAAAGGGACATTTAACATAGCCATAGAAACATGATTATTTTAAAATGGAATACACCAAGGAGTACCATAAAAAATATTGACCATTTACAATCATGAATAGTTAACCTAAATCAAATAGCTCATTTTTTTATCAACATGTGTAGTCTCTGTGTATATGAAAAATGAATGAAATATCAAGCTGAAATAAAATAGTGAACAAAAATTCAAATACAAGGCCTAATTTATCAAGAGCAACAAACATTAGGATGAAATAAAAATCATTAAGACTATAGAAAAATCATTAGGACTATAGAAAAATCATTAAGACTAGAAAATCAAGTTCTAGAAAAAACATTACAACTATAGAAAAATCATTTAGACTAGAAAATCAAGTTCTAGAAATGGACGGTTATGATGCTTTTCCATTACAACAATTGAGCATTCATCATTTGGTACTTCTTGCCTATTCTAAGTTTTTTAGCTGTTGTGTTTATGTGCATGTTCTTTATGTGTTTGTAATGTAGTCAAGGCTGGTGGATTCAATTAAGGACTGACCGACCTTGTAGTCAAACCAATATGCAACAAAAATACACAAAAACAACAATAGATTTGAAATAAAATAGAAGTCTTTATTCATCAAATCACCGATTACATGCAATGTGCAGGGCTATAAGGCCTTACCGGTTACGACTAGATACAAAGCAAGTAACAGTCTACAAGATCTCGCAGGATCCAAATCTTTTCCACAACATTAGTATTTAGCTAGCCCAGGTCTGCAACACACAACACACTGGTAGGCACCCAGGAAAGATCTAAACTTGTACTCTTGAACTTCGAAGCAATCTCCCTGCTCCTAAGCTCGCAGGCTACTAACCTTCCAACCCAGCTATCTGATCTCTAAACATCTACCCAAGCACCCTACAAATACTGATTCCCAGCCATAAGTCAGCTGAAGAAACAATAAACCCCTACAAATAAATATTAAATGCTAAAACATTAGTCAGCTCTCGAATAGCCTTACAAAATAATTAAACTCTCAAAGATGGCCTAACGGTCATCAAATCCGCATAGAAGAATGCAACATGCCAGATCTAGGTCCGCATACATCCAACGGTCAATCCATAACATGAGGAGCATGACCCAAATCAATGGAACCAGTCAGCCAAGCTGATCCAACAAAACAATCCAATTGGTAAGCAAGAACACCGAGCAACAGAGGAAATAACCGAGCACTAGTCGACCGACCATGCCAAGCATGACCGAGCAACACAATTATCGTCGAGCACTAGTGAACTGACACGTTCAGTTATCGAACTTTCTTCAGAGACCTATTAGCTTGTGGTGACTGATCATGAAAGTACTATCCAAGAAAGTACTGTACACTTTTCATTCATCATGGGGCTAACTCGTCAAACATTTTTGAGTTGACACATCAAACATTTCCCTAGGTTGACTCGTCAAGCCTTTTCTTATGTTGACTCGTCAAGTATTTTAGGGTTAACTTGTTAACCGACATAAGCCTTGTTATATTGGCTTAGGGTTAGGGATTTCATTATTGCTGGTGTAATTAATTATTCCTAATCACACTTTACTTAATCTTACTTAGGTTAATGCATTGCATAGTAAGTTGTGATTGAGACACCTAAGAGTGTGCAAATCTATTAAGCATATGGTGTAGGAGGAATTCCACTTTTGGTGTGATAGTTGTCATCACATACCTTGTTGTGTGTGAGATCCACCTTTCGTGCTCTTATCACATTATCATCCTAATCCAATGCACATACTTTATTGCATATTGGAGGATGATCCACATTTGGTGGACATGTGATTACACCTAGCATAGGTGATAGCTTATCAGCTCCTTATCATTCTCTCATTTCACCTTTCCCATATAAGGAGGCCTATTATGTAATCATTTCATTCATTGAGCATTGATTAATTCATTGGATCTATTCAATCCATCCTTGCATTCATATTTTCTCTCTTGTGATTTTCTTCAACCTCTAGATCCTTGGTTCAATATTTGCTATTTGCAAATTCTTACATGGTATCAGAGCCATTGGAGCATTTTAGATCAGCCAATTTGTAGAGATCTTGTCACAAGCTTTGAAGGTCCAAATCTCAGATCTGGCAACCAGCATGCGATAGAGGCATCTTAGAGTAGATCTGACCTCACCATTACGTTTGGGAGGCTATTTTGGTTAAAATCGACTATAAATTTGCCTATATTAGGCAAAAGTCAAATCTGAGGCAAAAATTTTTTGCAAATCAGACCTTAGGCCCGATCTGCACCTCTGGTATGATTTTATTAAAAAAAATATATATTTTTTTCTCTTCTATTTTCGGATTTTTTTTGCTACAAAAAATTGGCACTGGTACGTCACCCATATTTGTCAAAGAATATTCTATGGCATCAGTTGACATCATCTCACATCAATGTCGGCATTAGCACAAACTTGGCCGCGCAAGCTCAAGCCCGCACCAAGTCCTTTTGTATTATTCTTGGCGGTTTGCATATTAAAAAGGCTTAAAAGCCTGTCTCATGTCACATGTGGGACTAAATATTAGTCCCACACTACAGCCTCCTCCTTCGGTGGTGCTCCCAGATCCCACCACCACGGGCCTCCGCAACGGCTCTCACCGTCGCCCAGCCACTGTGCGCCCTCGATCCGCCACCAAAGTGGTGGTTCATCACCACCCACACTAGTAGGCACCCGTCCACCACCACTTTCAGTAGCTCAATTGAGATCCACCGCCGGAGCGGCTTTTCTCCCCGCCTCCGCTTGGAGCCCCGTTTGCAACCCCGCAATGCGGATCACACAACAGCCCAAACAACTAATCGTAGAGTGCCACTTGGCACATACGACACATCATCATCTACACTTTGACGCCACATCTAACCTGACACGTCACTCACTGATGTCACCATGCCATCTAGCCATACCATATGGACCATGTCAACAATCCAGTCACCAGACACGTCAGCAGAGGCTGACTTTTTTGCTTACGTCAGCAGTCTATGCGTTTAAAATTGACAACCGTCTAGCCATCACAGCAGGGCAAAATTGGGTTTTTTGATGGCCGTATGACCATAAAATTTAACCTCCTAAAATGCTGACATCATCATGGTTTGAAAATTCTTAGCCTTCACCATTTACATTTTTGGTTTGACAGTCCAACTTTGAGAGGCCATAACTTGGTCATCCGGGCTCCAAATCGGGTGCAATTTTTTTTGAAATTGGGTAGAATTTCCTGAACTTTCCAGTGGTAGTATTGATTTTGCATTTTAGTGGCCAGATTTTTCAGAAATTGTAGATATTTTTGACTATTCTTGTTTATTCTTGATTTATGCAACTTCCAGGGCTTCGTTTGGGCACATACGGTAACATTTTGAGGTGAAATTTGTTTTGAAAGTGCATGAATTTTCATCTACTTTCCAGATCTACAATCAGATTTGAGTGATTTTGGGTAAACATATCACTTTCAGTAATAGGCTATTTTGGGGCTATAATTACACTTGGTTAATCCTTGTATTTTAGTTTTCTGATTTGCATCAGTCATTTGAAGAAATTATTAGTAGTTATCATTCATTATTTGGTGTTAATATGGATCATTCAAAGGTTAAAATCCTCACTCCATATAACTACCATGAATGGAAAGTATCTTTAAGTGATCATTTGTTGAGTCTTGGATTGCTTAGAATGACTCTTGGGTAGGATCAAGAACCTCAAACAGGTGTTGTAGAAAGGAGAAAATGGTTTGATAGAAGGGATAAAGCACTTGGCTCTCTTAGATCATCCATCTCTCATGATTTGCACTTTGATATTGCATCTTGCACACATCCTCATGATGCTTGGATCACATTGGAAGGACTCTTTGGTAAACCTGATAGAATGAGGAAATTCAGATTAGAGAATGATCTCATAGGTCTCAATCCTAGTGATTTTGACAATATTCAAGATTTCTTCTCTAAGTTCAATACTATTAGATTGGAGCTTTCTTCATGTGGCATTGTTAAAGGGGATGAACAATTGATCTTTTCTATTCTTTCCAAGCTTGGTCCTGATTATTCTGTCTTTGTTTCTACATTCTATGCTACTATGGATGCTCTTGGTAGTGCATACAAATTGCCCTCTCTTGATGAATTTGCAGCACAACTCAGAAGGGAACAAGCAAAGTTGGCACACATGGGTCAGTTGAAGCCTTCCACACATCAAGCATTGATTGCAAGTGAGTCTACATCAAAGGCTTCTAATGGAAAAGGAAAGAAACACAATAAGGATCCTAAGCCTCATGACAAAGGTAATAAATCTTCTTCACCAAAAAGTATTGAATCCAAGTCCTCTTCAAGAGAGGAATCATCTAGAAGAAAGAGAGATAAATGTGCATATTGTCAAAAGTTAGGACATGATGAGCATAAGCGTTTTCAAAAGAAGATTGATGAGCTAACTCACATTATTGAGAAACACAACATTAAGTTTCCCTCATCAATGTCTACTCCTTCTACACATTTGGCAGCTTCTACATCTCCATCATCATCCAAAGATAAAGGTAAAGGACAAGCACTCATGGCTTCCACACATCCTGAGCAAGGTAAATGGCTTATTGATTTAGGTGCATCACATCATATGACATCTTCTATGGATATGTTTTCTTCTATTGAGCCTTGTAATTCTCCTAATATTTTGATGGGTAACAACACATTCATGAGATTTTGTGGGAAAGGTTCTATTCCTATGGGAGAGGGGACATTTAATGATGTTCTTTGTGTACCATCCTTGACCACTAATCTTCTTTCTATTTACCAAATTACACATGGGGCACAAGGTAAAATTGTTGAGTTCACTCTTGATTATGTCTACATTAGGGACATGGAGACTAGAAATGTCATAGCTATGGGAGTTGTTGATCATACATCCCGCTTGTATTCCTTTTCTAGTTTTGTTGATAATGATGATGATATACATGATGTACCCATCCCTTTGCCAAGGGATAATTATGAGGAGAACTTTGGGCACTTGAATCATTTTTTTGTTGAGACAAGTGTTGATCTTCCTACTCCTCCACCTCCTGCTTCTTCAGACATGGGCTCTACTATTCAACAGGATATTCAAAGTGTTTCAGATCTTGCAGAATGTGATGACTACTTGGATGCATCTTCAACATTTGTTGATTCTCATGATGCAGATTTGGAAGACATACATGAGGGGGTTTCTCTTTCCCTTGATGATAGTTTCATCATAGATGGGGACACTTCTTCACCTTCTTTGGAGATTGGTGTACTTGATTCTTCTCCTACTTCACTTGATTTGTCACATGAAGTGATAGATTCTTTGAGCTTGGAGATTCCTACTCAGTCTTCAAAGATTCATTCATGGAGACCTACATCTTCTTCCTCATTCCATTTGCACATGGATTGGCTTCTTCCTCATTTGATGTATCTATTTCTTCCTAAGGGGAGACATGTTTCTTGTAAGCATTGGTTGATCTATTGTTTGCAAGTACTCTTCATCAACATGGGAGCTTATACATTATGGGGGGGATATCATGTCTCCAACTATCCTTCTTATGGGGGGATACTTCTTTGTATATACATGATGTATGTAGTTCTTGGGGGGTCTTGAGTACTCCTTCCATCCATGCATCTTGTTTTCTTCTTTCTTTTTGGGGGAGGGATTTTTCCATGAGGTTTTCCCTCCTTCTCCACTTTATGAGAGTTATGCATTTCATGTATTGCATTTTGTACATGGGTACCTAACATGGCCTAGTAGCTGGGACCCATCTTGCATTGTGATTTTAAGTGCATTCCCCTAATTTGCACTTAAGGGGGGGTGTTGGTGTAATTAATTATTCCTAATTACACTTTACTTAATCTTACTTAGGTTAATGCATTGCATAGTAAGTTGTGATTGAGACACCTAGGAGTGTGCACATCTATTAAGCACATGGTGTAGGAGGAATTCCACTTTTGGTGTGATAGTTGTTATCACATACCTCGTTGTGTGTGAAATCCACCTTTTGTGCTCTTATCACATTATCATCCTAATCCAATGCACATACTTTATTGCATATTGGAGGATGATCCACATTTGGTGGACATGTGATTACACCTAGCATAGGTGATAGCTTATCAGCTCCTTATCATTCTCTCATTTCACCTTTCCTATATAAGGAGGCCTATTATGTAATCATTTCATTCATTGAGCATTGATTAATTCATTGGATCTATTCAATCCATCCTTGCATTCATATTTTCTCTCTTGTGCTTTTCTTCAACCTCTAGATCCTTGGTTCAATATTTGCTATTTGCAAATTCTTACAAGGGGGGGTGTTGGTGTAATTAATTATTCCCAATTACACTTTACTTAATCTTACTTAGGTTAATGCATTGCATAGTAAGTTGTGATTGAGTCACCTAGGAGTGTGCACATCTATTAAGCACATGGTGTAGGAGAAATTCCACTTTTGGTGTGATAGTTGTCTTCACATACCTCATTGTGTGTGAGATCCACCTTTTGGGCTCTTATCACATTATCATCGTAATCCAATGCACATAATTTATTTCATATTGGAGGATGATCCACATTTGGTGGACATGTGATTACACCTAGCATAGGTGATAGCTTATCAGCTCCTTATCATTCTCTCATATTGCCTTTCCTATATAAGGAGGCCTATTATGTAATCATTCATAACTCATACTCATTGAGCATTGAGCAATTTATTGGATCTATTCAATCCATCTTTGCATTCATATTTTCTTTCTTGTGCTTTTCTTTAACCTCTAGATCCTTGGTTCAATATTTTCTATTTGTAAATTCTTACAATTATGATGTATGATTTTAGTACTTGTGGCAGAATTGAGCTATAAGGGATTATAGATTGTAATCAGGTTGTAATCACTGGATGATAAAATATTGGATTCACTGTTGGTGGACGTAGCCCAGGGATTGGGTGAACCACATTAAATCTTTGTGTCTTGTGTTCTCTTCTATGTGTTTTATTATTTTCTAATATTGGTTATATTTGCACATATTGTTATTTCTGCCTTGTTAATCCTAACAAGACCGAGCACCTCGGTAACCATAGAAACTGAGCAACCAGTCTCCCAAACTGAGAAAGAACTCCACCAAACCAAGATCAAAACTAACAATCTACCTTCAAAGACAAACATATATTTGGTTGATACAGGATTGCCAAGAATCCTAGGATACTCCTACATCAAACACCCTATGTAAGAAAGATTTTCTCATAAGGAAATAAGGGAATGCCTCAAGGGAATCAGAATAGGTATGCCAAATCTATTCTTCACCCATATCTCCTCTTGTCCTTCATCCCAAGTAGCCTTCACTTCATTCACTATCTCATGCAGAAAGTCCTTCTATTTTCCACTTTGCTTATCCTTCCAGTCAGTAACTGATAGCAACCAACTCTGACCACTACCAATCACATCAGTACCTCGGTAAGGTTCATCCCCTCCAGCCTCCTCAATCAACTTAGTATCATCTACTTTTATCTATGTCACAAATGTCACCATCTGTTGTACCATCTCTGCCAGCAAGACCATCTATTTCTTAATCTTGACAAACTCTTTAGAGATATCATTCTCCTTCTCCTTCAAACTAGACTTAACAGGAATAGGTTCATCAACCCTCTCCTCCTGAGGTTTGTCATAAGGACAACACCTGATAACTCCACATCCCTTAACCCCTATTTTCTATAAAGGTGTTAGCTTATGCTGAGCTCCTTCATGCCTAACCACATAAGTGTTAGCACGACCATCAAACAAAACATTCCTATCAAATTGCCAAGGTCTATCGAGCAACAGATGAAAAGCATCCATAGGCAGTACATCACACAATATCTCATCATGGTAAGATCCAATCTAAAATTTAACCAAGCATTGTTCTTCAACTCTAACCTTAGACACATCTTGTATCCAACTAATCTGATAAGGACTAGGATGTTTCCTTCTTTCCAAATTCAATTTACTAACCATTTCATCTGAAACAAAGTTCTCAGAACTACCACCATTAACTATAACATTACATACCTTATCCTTGCACTTACATCTGGTTCTAAACAAATTTCTCCTTTGCACCAGTTCATGAACACATGTAGCTAATCTTCTATTGATAAGTGTCTCACCTTTTTTAGCAACATTCATAATATCTTCTTCAACAGTTAGTGCCACCCTTTTCTTAGGACAATAAAAAATTCTATGACCAACTTCACCACAGTTATAATAAGTATCGGTGAAGTCATTCTTCCACCTTCCTCTCTGTCCAACTTTCTTAGTAACTTGACCACTGCTAGATCCCACATCAGTCTTAGGATTCTCTGTCACATTACTCTCAGCAACTATCTCACTATTTTTACCACCTCAGTTCCTATTGTTCTGTTTTCCTTCATACTTCTTATTTAGCTTCTCTTCAATCTTCAATGCCATTTGATAAGCATCACCAATTTTTGTTATCCACATAGTAAGTAACTCTTCTTGAATACTAGGTCTCAAACCATAGACATACCTAGCAACCTTCTCTTTATCAGCTTTAGAATGACCAGTCCTAATCAGGATTCTGTAAAACTCCTCAGTATACTCATGTATCGATTTATTAGTCTTCTTCAAAGCTTGGATCTTCTTAAACATGTTCAATTCATAATCCACTAGAATGAATTTCTTCTTCAACTTGTCAACCATTCGGTTCCACTTAGTGATCTTTTCTTTTCCTCTTCTACCTCTTTCCAACTGAACTTCTCTCCACCAGATATTTGCATGACCTTTCAACTTAGTTTTTGCAAATCTAACCCTATCAGGATCTTCTATTTATTCATACTAAAAGTACTCATCAATCTCATTGATCCAATCAATCAACTCTTCTGGCCTAAGGCTTCCAGCAAATGCAAAAACTTCAATCTTAGGTCTTTTCCCAATTTTAGACATAGCTTTTAGAATTCGATTCTCCTTAGGATCTCTAGCTTCTTTGACAACTTCTTCAAAATGATCTTCCTCGGATTCATCATCACTATCCTCTTTCAAGGTAGGGTTCTTCTTTCTCAACTCTTCTTGTAAGTCTTGCACTTGTTTTTGCAAAGCCCTAAAATCGTCAAGACTAAATTCTCTAGTAGTTTCTTCTTCCTCTGAGATCTCATGATTTCTCCTCAGAGGCATCTTCAAATCAAGATCCAAAAATGAACAAAAAAGATCCACTCGGCTCCAACAGGAATAGACTTTTCTCAAATAGGAACCAACTTCACTCTAATACCACCTAATGCAGTCAAGGCTAGTGGATCCAATTAAGGACTAACTGACCTTGCAGCCAAACCAATATGCAACGAAAATACACAAAAACAACAATAGATTTGAAATAAAATAGAAGTCTTTATTCATAAAATTACAAATTACATGCAATGTTTCGGGCTATAAGGCCTTCTTGGTTATGGCTAGATACAAAGAAAGTAATAGTATTCAAGATCTCACAGGATCCAAATCTTTTCCACAACATCAATATTCAGCTAGCCTAAGTCTGCAACACACAGCACATTGGTGGGCACCCAGGAAAGATTTGAACTTGTACTCAAACTTTGAAGCAATATCCCTACTCCTAAGCTCTCAGGCTACTAACCTTCCAACCCAATTATTTGATCTCTAAACATCTACCCAAGCACCCTATAAATACTGATTCCTAGCCACAAGTTGGCTGAAGAAACAATAAACCCCTACAAACAAATATTGAATGCTAAAACATCAGTCGGCTCTCGAATAGCCTTAAAAAATAATTAAACTCTCAAAGATGGCCCAATGGTCATCAGATCCACATAGAAGAATGCAACACACTAGATCTAGGTCCCCACACGTCCAACAATCAATCCATAACATGAGGAGCATGACCCAAATCAACAAAACTAGTTGGCCAAGCCGATCCAACAAAACAATCCAGTCGGTAAGCAAGAACACAGAGCAACAGAGGAAATAACCAAGCGCCAGTCGACCGACCATGCCAAGCATGACCAAGAAACATAGTTATCACTGAGTGCCAGTGAACTGATGCCTTCAGTTACTGAGCGTTCTTTAGAGACAGAGCACCTTGGTAACCATAGAAACTGAGCAACCAGTCTCCAAAACCAAGCAAGAACTCCACCAAGCCAAGATCAAAACTAACAATCTACCTTCAAAGAAAAACATATTTTTGGTTTATACAGGATTGCCAAGAATCCTAGGATGCTCCTGTATCAGTTTGACTTCTCTCCCTCACAAGGGATACACCGATAGGTAATTGATTTGAAAGCATAATGATTTGGTAGTCTTTTTTCAGGATAGGCGTAATCATCCCACCAACCTTAATTAGCAAAATTTGTGATATATGTCAAGTACTTATAGTCAGTATGCCCAACAAACAGAGACTTGCTAGTAAAAGAATAAGGTTGCACATCCACATCTGCCCTAGTAAGTATTAGAGCCTTTCAAATTTGTAAAGAACACAAACTTTGCAAATCAAATTGATATTTCATTAAAACCTATGTTCTTGATCAAGTTCTTAAAGATTAAAACATGAAATAAAAAGAAGATGCAATGAAGATGACATGTGCCTTGTAGTGAGGAGATTCAAGAGAGGTTTGATGATTATTCAAATTTCTCAAAGATTGATTTTGAATCAGAAATTGGTGAAGAACATGAAGTGGTGTGTGGTGAATCTGAAGATGAGGAAAATCTAAATTTAGTGGTGTGTGGTGAATCTGAAGATGGAAGGAAAGAAAAGTCCTAAGTTTTGAATTTGGATAGTAGAGGCCCCTTTCCTCATTCTCACAAGTTTGCAAATTTGTCACATGGATTAATGAGTAAAGAAGAGGCATCTAACATTGGCATTCAAGATATAAAGGTTGGGCCTGATCGACCATTGCACAAAAAAGGTGCTTGTATCCATTTAAAATTTGTCATCGAGGTATGACCATAATTCTGAGTTCATAACAGTGACATAACTCCACTACCTCAAGATATGGCAGCCTTTGGTCAAGAAGAGAACAATGATTTACATCCTATAGTTGAGGGTACACATGGTGCAAGCATGGGACATGATGGGAATGATACAACTCATCATAATTAATAAAAGAACTCTGGCCAACATTGGGCTACCCACAGATCAAAATAGTCCTAGTATTTGGGTCAATAGATGACAACCTTTCCTTATGTTGCCTTGCCTATTTGAGGTAAGCCAAACTCGGTCCAATTCTCTTAACAATGGTACACATCCATCCAAGTGCAACAACCTTCAAAGATTTGCAGCGGTAAAGAGAATCACTATGGTCATCACAGGATGGAGTGATATATAGTAGAGAGCTATATAGGGATGGTTGATAGTGTTCCTTGAGGGAAGGGGGATTGTGAAAGACTTGTTATCATTGTATTGTGTATTTTGAATATGTTTGGATGCAGGGTAGACCAGGAGAATGAAGGATCACTCACTGATTGCATAATAACCCAATTTTGAAGGGTCACTGGTTGAGGGGACAGTCAAGGTCCGGATGTTGATAGTGTTCCTTGAGGGAAGGGGGATTGTGAAAGACTTGTTATCATTGTATTGTGTATTTCCAATATGTTTGGATGCAGGATAGACCAGGAGAATGAAGGATCACTCACTGATTACATGATAACCCAATTTTGAAGGGTCAATGGTTGAGGGGACAGTCAAGGTTTGGATGTTGATAGTGAATTCCTTGAGGGAAGGGGGATTGTGAAAGACTTGTTATCATTGTATTATGTATTTCCAATATGTTTGGATTCCAAAATATAGTTAAGAATTCAAAATTCATCCTCTAAACTAGAGACATATTAGTATAGGGGTTATCTCTTCTCAATGGGTATACATAAGATACTACTATCATACTACTACCTTTGTGAACATTTAAAAACTAAAACCATTCAAATATTAAATTTTCCACATACATCAGCACATAGTTTTTTGAGTAACCTTTCCGACAGGATAAAAAAAAATCTCTTTTATGGAACAAGTTATTTTTGCCCATAAGATCTAAGGTATACTTATAGGATAATATCTAATATCAACTTACACGCAAGATGGAATAGACATAAAGATATTCCTAAGAAATTTTAACACGATTCATTAAGCTAGAGTTTCATCAACATTACTTATTAACTAGCTTATTTAACCAATTCCATATCCTAGAAATCCATAGTAATCTTCTTACAAGTATATATTTTCCCAACATTAACAAGTTTGTTTGAATTTTACCATTTTCCAAATTAAAAGTCATAGATTCTTTAATAGAGGGAGAGTACTATATGAGTCATATGGCTACCCTCTTATTCAATCAAATTAATATGTTCAACCCACTAACATTTTGTACACACATTTCAATAAAAGCACATTTGAGGAGTAACTACAAGTATTGTTATCCTTATACACATCTTCAATATGACATCTATACCATTTCCTACAAATTCACATTCTTCTAATATTTCAATTTTAGGACAGTTAGAAAGTTTGACTTAAATCTTATTCTAATAGACATATCATTATTCCTTTCATAATAACTCATTGTTCCTATATAATAGCAATGTTGTTAGCTTCAACTTCCATTTCACACACAAAATGCCAACAAAGTAAATAATTACTACACAATTTTGTTTAATATCATATTCTTTCCTTATAGTTGATGGTTTTCACTAGATCAATTCACACTATTTACGACGATCATATATAATTCAGAATTCCTACCATATAATCAAATATTTATCCTTTCAACAATTGTGTACTATAATCCTATTTATTACAAAACCTTGGGGACATAGGTCCTTTACCCAAGGGTTCCCTCTAGCTAGGCACATTCTCCTTACGGACACATTGATTTTTCCCTATAAAATTTAGTCTTTTAAACATATTTCTTGAGAAGAAGGGAGAGAGACATTTGATCTCAACAATAAATTTAATTTCTTACATGAGAGGGTATATAAAAGAGAGATGCTTCTTAATGAATCTCAGTCACTAGTAACGCATGGACAGTCAAACCACTAGTCTCCAAAGCATTCAATAAGTGAATATGAATGTTTAAAAACTACTCCCAACAATTCTTAAACAAAATAGAGTATGTTTAAGAATTGTTGGGACTGGTCCTTTGGCATGTATTAAACAGAATAGAATTTCAACATATTATTATCATTCTATTTCTTTGTTGTAAACATGCTAGTGATTCAGTTTTAATCTACTGGTGTCGTGCCCTAGCCCATGCTTTATATCCATTATTTGATAACATTATTCACTATTTTGAAATGTTGACTGTGGTTATCAAATGGAAAAAATAGAAGAAAAAAATTAACACAAATTTTTTTTTACAAAACTAAACCAATGGCATGTTTACAACAAAGAAATAGAATGATAATACTATGCTGAAAATTCTATTCTATTTAATACATGCCAAAGGACTAGTTGTATGAAATTGTCAATCACATAGAATTTCACTATTGTATGAGTGGATTGTGCAAGAACAGTTAACATTAAACAAGGAGTAAACTCCTCAACACATCTTGGAAACCATTGAATTCAATAATAAATAAAACCTAACATCAACACTATTCCTTCCATTCACTTCTACCAAGATTAAAGCATTTAATCCATTCAACATTACATATAATCATTAGATAGTTACATTTCCTAACTGTGTAGAGGAATAGTCACGACAAAAATGATCAAAGGCACTTTCACCCTTGCATAAGCTATTCAAAACTTCAAGTAAAATGAGAAATATGCTATATCAAATCATTCATATTCATAGTAACCATTCAAATGATCATTTTGTCAATGAACCCTCTGACTGTACCTCTGCGACAGAGAAAGGAAACCTCAAAATAGAGAAAGGAAACTTAGTAAAACCAATCTATGTCATTGTTTGTGAGGGTACAGTCATGATAAGTGCCTCTCAAACCTCTCCAAACATGTAAGAATGTCTTTAAATACTTTATTGATCTCTTCTAAACATTAACACATGGACAGTCAAACCTGTAGTCTCCAAAGCATTCAATAAGTGAATATGAATGTTTGAAAACTTTCCTCTCAACTTCCCCAACCACTCCTAATCGGTTAGAGGGATTAGTTGAGTGTTTAGACACTAAAACTTCTTCAACATACTTTATCTGATATGATGAATTGTAATATCAACAAACGTGAATCCAAACATTTCAAAATAGTGAATCGATATCCTTAAGCACAAGCACCAATAACATCAAATAATGGAGATAAAGCATGGGCTAGGGCATGACACCAGTAGAATGTGGTTATTTCAGTGAGCATTCATGATCAAATAAAATGCAATGCATTTGAAATTTGTGTTCAAATATGATGCCAGAGGCTTGAAAGATGTTGCCCGTCAAAAATACCAATCAAAGATGAAGAAATCACATACCTTCTCTCACGCTCATCTTTCAGGAAGGAAAATTTGATAGCCAAATCTTTCTTGTACCACATGAAGAACATGCCATTGGTTTAGTTTAGCATGTTATTATCATATCAGATAAAGTATGTTTAAGAATTGTTGGTAAGGATAGGAATAGTGGAGATTCTAGAAATATCCCTCTAATCGATTAGGAGTGGTTGGGGAAGTTAAGAGGAAAGTTTTCAAACATTCATATTCACTTATTGAATGCTTTGGAGACTACTAGTTTGACTATCCATGTGTTACCAGTGACTGAGATGCATTGCCCAGTTTTGAAGGGTCACTGGTTGAGGGGATAGTCAAGGTCTGGATGTTGATAGTGAATTCCTTGAGGGAAGGGGGATTGTGAAATACTTGTTATCATTGTATTGTGTATTTACAATATGTTTGGATGTAGGGAAGACCAAGAGAATGAAGGATCGCTCACTGATTGCATGATAACCTGGTTTTGAAGGGTCACTGGTTGAGGGGACAGTCAACGTTCGGATGTTGATAGTGAATTCCTTGAGGGAAGGGGGATTGTGAAAGACTTTTTATCATTGTATTGTGTATTTCCAATATGTTTAGATGTAGGGAAGACCAGGAGAATGAAGGATCACTCACTGATTGCATGATAACCCAGTTTTGAAGGGTCACTGGTTGAGGGGACAGTCAAGGTTCAGATGTTGATAGTGAATTCCTTGAGGGAAGGGGGATTGTGAAAGACTTTTTATCATTGTATTGTGTATTTCCAATATGTTTGGATGCAGGGCAGACCATGAGAATGAAGGATCACTCACTGATTGCATGATAACCTAGTTTTGAAGGGTCACTAGTTGAGGGGACAGTCAAGGTCCAGATGTTGATAGTGAATTCCTTGAGGGAAGGGGGATTGTGGAAGACTTGTTATCATTGTATTGTGTATTTCCAATATGTTTGGATGCAAGGTAGACCAGGAGAATGAATGATCACTCACTGATTACATGATAACCCAGTTTTGAAGGGTCAATGGTTCAGGGGATAGTCAAGGTCTGGATATTGATAGTGAATTCCTTGAGGGAAGGAAGATTGTGAAAGAATTGTTATCATTGTATTGTGTATTTCCAATATGTTTGGATGCAGGGAAGACCAAGAGAATGAAGTATCACTCACTGATTGCATGATAACCCAGTTTTGAAGGGTCACTGGTTGAGGGGAAAGTCAAGGTCTGGATGACTGGGCCATTCAAGGACACTATTTCTTTGTATTAATTGCTATTCAAATTGGATGCATGGATTTCTTTGGAATTATCAGCTACTATGTATCCTGCAACTGCACTCATAAATATGCATATACTTCTCTAGGGTTGTAAGCCACTTAGGGATCAAAATAGAGAAAATAAATCAAAATTGTTCTTTGTCTTATTTCCTTTTAACAAAGTCTCAACTATAAATGATACAATACATTTGATTCCCTAAGTTATAAATACAAATGGCACCTAGCTAGAAGCTCACGGGGTGTCCATTTGATAACCATAGTCAACATTTCAAAAAAATGGATATCCTTGAGCACAAGCACCAGTAACATTAAATAATGGAGTTAAAGCACGGGCTAGGGCACGACACCAGTACAATGTAATCATTTCAATGAGCATCTCAGTAATATAAAATGGCATCATTAAATGTGCTAGTAATATCAACAAACGTGAATCCAAAGATTTGAAAATAGTGAATTGATATCCTTGAGCACAAGCACCAATAACATCAAATAATAGAGATAAAGCACTAGTTAGGGCACGACACCAGTAGAATGTAGTCATTTCAGAGAGCATTCATGATCAAATAAAATGCAATGCATTTAAAATTTGTGGTCGAATATTATGCAAGAGGCTCAAAAGATGAGAAACCACATACCTTCTCTCATGCTCAGCTTTCGCTCCTTTTCTCCCACTCCTTCTCTATCCAATCAAAATAAAAATAATTTGGCGCTTCACTTTTTTTTTATGTATACCTCGAACCTGTTGGAATTTCGATGGTCAATTTAAAACCCATCGGAATACCGACACCATCGGGGCCTATTTTAAAAAAAAAACAACAAATTCATTAAAACAAATTACTCGTAAGAAGTTTCTGTCAAAATTTGGCACCAAATGTAGTAGTGTAGGCATTAAATCTATGAACGGGCTCATCATTTAAATTGTCTAATTTATCCTAATGTTTCAACTATGTTATAATTTAAATTATTTTTAAATCTATCTTTTTATATCATTTATGCATTTATACCATAGAGGCCACCAAGATGTGCCACTTGTCACACTGTGATTGGATGAGACTAACCCTAGCCCTTGATCGCAAAGTTTGGAGAACTGGTGACTGCATTGATCTCTGAATCTATTCCGTAACCCCCATCAAATCTGGTGATTGGGAAAATCCTTTAGTCTCTGAATCTCTAAATGGGTTCCTTAACTCTGGGTTAAATATGGAGAATAAGCAACTGAACCCATTCTCCCAATCTCTGAATGTCTTGCCTTAACGACCACGGATTGGGAGATTCAGTGACTATGTATTCTCTTAATCTCCAAATTTTTCTTGCTAACCACCAAGGATCCAATGACTCAGCGACCACAGTTAACTAACCGCCACCACCGAATCACGTGATGATTTACTAACTGCCAGCTTCATTCTGCAAATGCGTGACTGCTTGCCATGTGCCACCTTAGGTCCTCATCATTGCTATCATCCATCTACAAAATTACCTTACCTATGGGCCTAGAGGCATGCTTCCTGAGGCACCTTCATGAGCTCGCATGCATAGAGCCTCCGATCTTTCATCTATCTACTTATGTGAGTGACATTCCTTTTAAACATCTAAATTTCCCCATTCTAGACGAATGTGGGATAAATCTAGGAATAGTTTTTAAATGCTCATTTAAAATTTTCTCATAGTGCCAGTTGGCACGCACATCTATGCAAGCCCACAAGGGCATGAAGTAGCCACAACCTCTACTTCTATTTACCTTGGATGCGAGCACCAGTGCATATAAAAACCACTGGCACATTGGTCCTTTTGAATGTGGGATAAAAATCCCCAACACATTGTGTTCTTTTCTTGGCCTCCCATATGTGTGAGTCCCCCTTGTGTTGGTTCTTTCCTTCATTATGCTAGTTACTACATTGAGCGTGAGCCTCCTATTCTCAAACACATAGCCTCCTCTATTCTTAGTGGATTGAGGCTTCATTTTTTACTTACGCTGGTCTCTGATTTATGCAAGGCATTTTGCCTAATGTCTGCCATTGGTAGTGTGTACCTCTTGTGTGCATCCTTTGTGATATCACACAAAACACTCCAGTCTGTAAGTGCATCTTCAAACTCTACCTCACACCTAGATTTGGCTTAGCTCACAACCTGCAAGCACTCCATTTACTCATGTAAGGCTCCCAATTTATATATGTGTGAGCCCTTGGCTCTTATGCAAGCCTCCTTGCTTATGCATGAGTGTCCACCCTTTTCTCATGAGCCTCCAACTCATATTCTTACCTGACGGTGCTGGCACCTAGATGGTTATGTGAAGGCATCCATGTCCTTCTTCAATGTGTGGCACCCCATTCAAACCTTATGCAAGTTGCATGATCTAACTGGCTTCATGCGCTGCTTGGTCTCTCACTTATGCATGAGCCAACACCTACCTATGCATAGGTTCTTGAATTTTGATGTGAACCTCCCTTCATTTCCCAGACTCCTCCTTTTATGTGCATGGGCCTCATTCTTAGTAGCCCCCCTCTACTCTTTAACACGGGCATGTTTTCATATGCAAGGCTCTAAATTCATATTACTGGCAGGTGGGTGGACTTTGACTTGCACTGGCCTCTATTTAGTTTTAACGCCTACCAACATTATTCAAAATGTTGGCAGCCCCCTGTAACTTGATTACCTTATACTGCTCCATTTGTTCTTGCAAGATGAGAAGATGGAGATAATGGAACTCAAAAATGGATGCTAAGATCTTTATTGTTCAGTTCAAGATTATCCATAAAGGAAGAAGGATGATCCAAACAATACAATCATGTGGCTCTCCATTCCTGAGATGTGCACAAATCTGATAGTCCTACTACTAAAAAAGCAACTTGGCATTCACCAAAAGGTTGGAAACTAGCAGCCACTAACATGCAACCCACAATTAACCCCATAAATTTTCTGTTAGCTGAGCCGCCAGCTATTACTACAAGTTCCTCACTGAAATTTGTGAAGGCTAATGTTTTTAGCTTTCCATCAAGTTTATTGGCAGCTAAATGCCAAGGTGTTCCTCTAGTACCAAATGCAAGTGTTTCACCTAATCCTGCAGTAATTTCTGCCTGCACTACTTTATCATCTTGATGAATAGGACTAACAGTGTGCAATACAAAGGAAATTTGAGGAGAGAGCATTTCCTGGACCAAGGCAACCATAGATGCTTGTCTTTTTGGAACACCAATAATTCTTTGACTAAGTACAACCCTTCGAGTGCACAATGATGTCCGAAAATGTGCAACTACATTTGCAAATACCTTTGGGTTTGAAGCCCTTATATTTGGTATAGAGTCATAAAGACTAGCTCCAAACATACTGACCAAATCCTCAACATTAACACTTGATCTAACAATGAGCCTCGCATTCAGTGAGAGACATTTATCAATGTTTTCTATGATAGACTTTGGTGGTTTTTGAGCTACAACTAAAGTTTTCAATTCAGAGCATAAGTGATCCAACTCGCCCCCTTCTACATTTGCATTTTCAACCTTTTCAAACATCAATTGGAACTTTTCCAAAAATTTACTAGCCTCAAGGGAAGATTTCATGGCCCCAAAAGGTATAAGTCTCCCTTCGCTTTGCAGCTGACAAACCCACTTTAAACTTCACATTTACTCTTTGCATATCCACACATAGCCACATGATGAAATGTGACCATGAAGTATTAAAGATTAAGCATATCATTCAGTTCATTGTACTTTGACAAAACTGATCAATCACACTAACTGGCCCTAGAAAGCAGCTTCAAAAACTAACCAAATGACCTCACAGGAGAGTGCCATAAGAAACATAAGCTCACCTCCAACATGTTATTACACTCACCAAAGGAGATCACCCAGAAGGATTATAGCCAAAAGTTAATAACAATCAAACATGGCCACTTAGAAACATTGCCTCTCCGCACTACCAAAACCATACAAGTCCCCTCCAGAACTGGCTTCAAAAACTCACCCATTGCTTTCAAGATCTAAAAACTTGGGCATTGATTCACCCCCATACAAGGAATATAGATCCAAAGTCAACTCACCCAAAAGATCGAGTGGCCGATTACAATTAATCACCAAAGTCAGCCTGTCAGAAAAATCAGGATTTAAAACAGTGAAATAAGAAGAAATTGGGTTTGGAATTGGCCTAGGAAAGTGGTCAAATGGAATTTGCAGAGACTTGGAAATCCTCAAGCAAGTATTCTTCCAGGTCTATAGTACGAAACAACTCTCAATTATGTCAGACCTTGAACAAGGTGCAAACTACAAGGCCTCAAAGTAGTCTACTCAGAAAACTGGACAATGCACTCCCAAAGAATTTGAACAATCTGCAAATGAAATGGCTCTAAAAAAGTAATCAAACGGGTACATGGGGGGATAAAAATTGGCATGGATACTCTCTCTCATGCCTATAGTATGATGCAAAAACTAGCATGCAATGACCAATCACTGGGCAATAAATGTGCTTTCTGAAAGTAGGCTACTTAGTAAAAATCAGGAAACACATGTAATGTAGATTTTCGGGAACACCTTTAAATGACCACTTCAAGAATATGTCAAAAATGAAAATTGAAACCTAAAACCTATTACATATGTCAAATGATAGGTAATAGAAACCCTATACAAGTGACTTCTCAAGAAAATCAATAGGCTCCATTTTTAATGCCTTCAAACTCGGCCTCTTTCAAAGACTTTCAAAGCACAATTCTGACACTTAGAGAAAATTTTAGAGATATGGACTCAAAAACATACTCAGATTTTTTGAACTCCAACACCATGGTTCATATTTTTTGTTCGAATAATATCTTGTTGTAGGTTTTTGACAATATTATGTTTTTTAGCGATCTTTATATCAGGTGGTAAGCGCATATTGGAAGATGTATGCCCTCTTCTTCTCCTTGTCAAGCTCTCTCTTTGACATTGTTTTTCTTCATGATGGTCCTTTGCTTCAATTTTGGTTTCACAGGTCTCTCCACATGTATTATGCACATTATGCTGAGCCTTAAAGCTGTATATGGGTGTTGAGGTATTCTTACTATAATTGGGTCTACACTTGTATATTTGCACACTATGTTGTGCTTAAAAATTGTAATTAGGTGCTAGGGTACTCTTGCTGTAATTCGGTCTTCAAATTGGCTCAGAGTTTTTGGGGCAGTTTAGGATTTTAAACTTGCATATATTTCAAATGTAGATACATTTTGCCATTTTGTATTGGGATCCTATTTTGTAAGCTTTAATTAGGTCTATCCATGACCTTGGGGCTTTGGGTAGTCTAGGTAATATTCAAATGATCTAAAGCTCATTTTGTATTTTGATGGGTCATGAACAGAGTTTTCTTACCTGGTTCTTTCTCTGGGGGCCCTTTTGAACCAATTGATATTAATATAAATATAAAGTTTTGCCAAAAAAAAAAAAGTTACTCCCACTTCAATAGCCTCTACGACACCTTTATGCACATGGGTAATGGCAAGGCATCTTGTAAACTTCTCCTTGAGCATATATCCTTTTTAGGGTTATCCTAGAGCATTTCCCTTCCTTCTTCACATAAAAATGTATTAATGAATCTCTTTTCTTTTGAATCCTCTCACACATTACCAAAGTACCAATAATATATCTTTTATATAAAGATGTTTCATGCTTGGACACTTTTTTTCCTTTCAAGAATACAACTTATTTCAAGGAATAAATCTTAAAGTAATATATTAAATTTATGGGAGATTTTTTCACTTTTGAAGTCATTTCTACCACCCTTTAGTAGTATTTCATCCATGGGTGTTATTTAAGGATTTAAAATTTATCTCAAAATTATTGTCAAGAATAGGTAGATTTTGGATTTCTATTAAATTCATTTTTCTCATGCTTATATATAAATGCATGAATTAGTTCTAGTACCATGTGTATATGTAAATGCATGAATTTAAATGTTTTTATTTAATTTATATGTAAATGCATGAATTTAATTTTTTTTATTTAATTTATATGTAAATGCATGAATTTAATTTTTTTAATTTAATTTATATGTAAATGCATGAATTAGTTTATGTTTGAAGTTAAATGTTTTCATTTGAAGTATGTATGTTTCAAGTTATCTAATATATAGATAAATTATTTAAAATTTAATTTATTTGAAATTATTTTCAAATGTACGTGTGCACATGTACATATTATATATAATATTAGATAGTTTTTAAATTTATTTAAAAACATGTTCTTTTTCGTCACATGTATATATATATATATATATATATATATATATATATATATATATATATATATATATATATATATATATATATATATATATATATATATATATATATATATATATATATATATATATATATATATATATATATATATATATATATATATATATATATATATATATATATATTGATTTTCTAATGAATGTATGTACATGTATGTGCCCACTTGCAGCAAGCAATTTTTATCTAGATATATATTACATTTGTGTACATCATGGCTTCTAGTGGTTCAAAGCGTAGCGCTCATAGTAGTTAGGCATCACGAGCATCCTCAGATCAACATGGTACCCCTCCCACAGAGTAGAGATAGTCATAGAGTTGAGGCTATCTCTAGGATGTACACCTCTCTAACTGTGTTAGAGAAGACATTGCATAATAGTACTATTCTCCCTAATAGGGAGAAATTGACATCCATTCACACTGAGCTTATGAGTATTATTCAGAAGGTTGAATCATACAATCCATATGATGATACATCGATTGATTCCTTTTACTGTAGCCTCTCTAGCACTATCACAGGGATTGTGGGTTCGAGGGTAGTTGATTCAGATATTTTTGTTACTCGGGTTAAGAACATGTTTAGAACCCATTACATAGATAAGAGGGTGGTTAGAGCATACAAGGTCACAAAATGTACATATGACTTAGTAGCCCCTTTTATATATTTGAGATGGTTGGCAGAAATTCAGTATCCAACTTCCAACTGGCATCATGCTTGCTTTGACCCTACACATTCTCAAAAATCTAATCCTCAAAACACATTATTATGGTTTCCCTATTCCTAAAAACCAAGGGTTGCAACTTATACCTCTCATTACCCTTATGCACAATGTAAGTGTTTAAATAACCATCATGAATGGTTCTCCTAGCACATTCTCATTGTCTTCCTAAGACTATATCTCCACAACTCATAGGAATAACATCACAAAGAACCCTGTACTAATATGCACCAATAGAAAAAAATCACATAGGCCCTCTAACTAACCTCTACATGTTATTTCTGGGTAACCCAAGTGGCCCTGTAGGGATTAGGATGGTTAAATAGTACAATTCCTAACTTTAATATCACATCAGAAGAAACAAGATTGCTCTGTGATCCACAATCTACAATCATTTTACATAAATTTCCCTTTCATAAATAATTACTTCTGAAAATGTTTACCTTTGGTTCTTGTAGTTGCTCACCTTGCCTTACCATCAAGAATTCACCATCAAGTTCTGGGTTTGCTAAAAGTGTTTTTTGGTTCCTCATTCTTCTCATCTTCTTGTATGAGATGTACCCTCTTATCTCTTCCTTGGTCTGATTCATTCCACTTAGGACACCTAAATGATTGATGCCCCACTTTATTGCAATGAAAACACTTACCAATGAAGATACCACTTCCTCTTGTTAGGAATAAGGTGTCTCAACCTTGGATAATTCCTATTCTTATTATTTGTTTTGTAAATGTATTTTTTGCAAATAATGTAATTAAGTGTGAGTGTACATGTCTAGTTGGCATGTTGATGTGTCACTCCACTTGATGTGTCGGCATCTTGTGTGTAAGGAGATCATGACTGAAACGGTCATGATGGATTCCTATGACGCGTAAGAACTATTTAAGGAATGTACTATGACAGGTGTAAGAGCATCTTATGACTTGGGCCTATTTGGGCGCCCAAGAAGAAGTGGTTGGTGTGTGTAAGAGAATATGCCAAAAATAGGTTGGTATGACAGATTCTCTTACACTTCTCTTGTGACCATTATTTTTGGCAGATTCTATGACAAGCTGTCATAGTCTATTCTAGGGATGGACGCTTATTCTTGGGATTGCATGTAACAACTGTGTATATGTGGCTTTGTGCATGGGTCTTGGTGGTTGTGCCTATTTTTGGGTCCAGAGGAGTCTATATATATGATGCTGCTCCTATGGGAGAGATATAACAAAATTTAAGTCTTGTTGGCTTTGTCTCTCATTTCCTGAAAGAACTTGCATTGCAAGTGTATTGTAATCTTTGTGTTGAAGATAATACATTGTGTAGGTTTTGGAGTGCTGGGGTTTTTTACCGAAAGGTTTTCCCTAGGGTATATCATTGTGTCATTCTCTATTTTTCTATATGCATTGTATGTGGTTGCAATATCTTTGTTAAAGTAGTTAACGAATCTGAAATTGTAAGGATTTATAAGAATTTTCACAATACTCTCCTATAGAGATTAGTGTAGGAAGCTATTTTCACACCTGAGTTTCCTTACAAGTGGTATCAGAGCTTGATCAAATTTTGATCCTAGTTGTTGGGTAGGATTTTTTGAGCTGATCTCAAGTTTGAGTGGGAGTTTTTTGCAGAGCATTTTGAATCTTATTTGTAGATTGAGATGGCAAGTTCATCATATGGAAGAATGGAGGTGGAGAAATTTAATGGCACTAATTTCGAGTTGTGGAAACTCAAGATGGAAGACATGTTGGAAGATCATGACCTATGGGAAGTGACTTCAAGTGCTACAAGACCAGAAACTATAGCTCAAGCAGATTGGGATATCAAAGTCCGTAAAGCTAAGGGTCTCATAAGACTCTGTTTAACCGATGCAGTCCTTCTAAATGTTCTAGATGAGAAAAATATGAATAGTTTGTGGGAAAGACTTGCAGCCGTGTATCAAGCCAAATCTCTGGTGAACAAGTTGTTCCTGAGGAAGAATTTGTACCCTCTACGAATGGAGGAAGGTGGATCCTTAACGGATCATTTAAATGCATTTAATCTGCTGGCTGCATAGTTGACATCAGCTGGTGTCAAGTTAGAAGAGGAGGATCATTGCTACACACTTTTGTGTTCTTTACCGGATTCATGGGACCATCTTGTGATGGCTCTCAGAAGCACTTTAGTCACCTTAAAAATGGATGATGTGGTGTGTTCGCTGCTATCAGAGGAGATGCGGAGAAAGGCTTCCATTTCGAAAAAAGAAGCCCTTGCTGTTTGTGGGAGATCCACTGAAAGAGGGAAGAAAAATGACAATAAGTCTGACAATAAGGGTAGATCCAAATACTGTGGAAAGTCAAAGACTTCCAATAAGTCCAAGGCAAAATGTTGGAACTGTGATAAATCTGGGCACTTCCGTAAAGACTGCAAAGAGCTGAAGAAGAAGAAGAAAGGTTCAGTTTCAGCTTCAGAAAGATCTCAAGAAGATGGCGATGCATTCATCACAGCTTTGGCAGACCATGCATCTGATGATGTGTGGTTGGTTGAATCGGGTGCATCTTTTCACATGACCTCTCATCGAAACTAGTTCTCAAAATATGAAGAGTTCGATGGTGGAAAGGTGTACTTGGGTGATGATTCTCACCTGAAGATAGTTGGACGCGGAAGGGTCACTATCAAATTTCCTGATGGATGAGTAAAGGGAATCAACGGAGTTATGCACATTCTAGGTTTGGCATGAAACCTATTATCTATAAGTATGCTGAATGATGTAGGTGTGCAAGTTGCTTTTTTGAAAGAAGGATGCAAGATGATGAGAGGATTGATAGTGCTTGCAAGGGGTACTAGGAGAGGTACCTTATTTCAGCTAGATGCATGTATTCCTCTATGTAATAGTTCTTCATCCTCACCATCTGAACAAGCAGTGAAGAATTTTGTGGCTATTGGTTCCGATGGTAGTGCAAACACTTTGGAAGGTAAGCTTCCTACAGAAAAGACAATGTTGTGGCATATGAGATTTGGCCACATTGGTGAAAAGGGTCTCAGAACCCTAAAAAATAAAAATCTCGTTGAGGGGTTAAATGATTGCAATCTCAAGTTTGACTTCTGGGAACACTGTGTCTATGGTAAACAAAATCGTGTTCAGTTTTACTCTAGTTCTCACAAATCTTCTGATGTTTTGGATCTTATTCATTCTGATGTATTTGGTCCTGTAAAAGTTCCTTCAATCTCAAAGTCTGTATTTTTTGTATCTTTCATAGATGATTACAGTAGAAGGACATGGATTTATTTCCTTAAAAGTAAGACACAAGTCTTTAGTCAGTTCAAGGAATTCAAAGCTCTTGTAGAGAATCAGACTAGTAAGAAGATTAAGTGTGTGAGAACTGACAATGGTGGTGAGTTTTTCTCAGCAGAGTTTGAACAGTTCTGTAAAGAACAAGGTATTGAGAGGCATAAGACAACTCCTTATACCCCACAACAAAATGGAGTTGCAGAGAGAATGAACAGGACACTGATGGAGAAGGCTAGGAGTATTCTTAGTGGAGCTAGTTTAGAACAAAGGTTTTGGGCCAAAGCTATGGCCACTGCTTGCTATTTGGTTAACAGATCTCCTACATCAGCCTTTGTTGGTAAGACACCCATGGAGGTGTGGTCTGGTAAGAAGCCTTCAATTAGACATCTTTGTGTTTTTGGTTGTGAAGCTTATGCACATGTTCCAAAGGAGAAAAGATCTAAGTGGGAAAACAAAGCTGTTAAATGTATTTTCATCGGATACAATGCTGGTGTGAAAGGATACAAGCTTTGGGATCCTGTGACTAGTAAGGTTTTGTATAGTAGAAATATTATTTTCAGAGAGTTAACATCTTCTCCTATTGTGCTACAACCAGATGAAAAAGAAAAGGAAAAAGATGTTGTTCAGTTGCCTCCTACCCCTGAGAAGATTGAACAAAGAGACCATGTTGGGCCTAATGATGAGGAGAGCTCTAGCAGCTCTGATAATTTAGAAGAAGAGGAAGAACAACCTCAACCGCAGCCCTTGAGGAGATCCACGAGAGAAAGAAAGCAACCAGAAAGGTTTGGTTATTCTATGTTAGATTCCAGTTGTGCCTTTGCTTTGATTACTAACACTGATGAGCCTAGATCTGTGAAAGAGGCTTTGGGCATGGAAGATGCAGGTTCCTGGATTGAGGCTATGGATGATGAGATGGCTTCATTGGAGAAAAACAAAACTTGGGACCTTGTACCTTTTCCTAAAGGGAGAAAATCTGTTGGCTGTAAATGGGTGTTCAAGAAGAAATTCTATGCAGATGGCAGTGTTGAAAGGTATAAAGCTAGATTGGTTGCAAAGGGGTATTCACAGGTAGAGGGAATAGATTATGGTGAAATATTCTCTCCTATTGCAAAGTTGACATCCATTAGATTTTTGTTATCTCTTTCTACATCATATGATTTAGAGATAGAACAGATGGATGTGAAGACAACTTTTCTTCATGGTGATTTGGAGGAAGAGATTTATATGTCACAGTCTGAGCACTACATTGTTAAAGGTAAAGAATCCTTAGTTTGTAGATTAAAGAAATCTCTATATGGTTTGAAGCAATCTCCTAGGATGTGGTACCTTAAGTTTGATGCCTTTGTGTTGTCAATTGGATTTGTAAGATCAAAATCAGATCATTGTGTTTATTTCAGAGTTGAAAATGATCACCTTCTTATTGTTGCATTATATGTTGATGATATGTTGCTGTTTGGGAAGGGTAAGGGTATGATTTCTGATTTTAAATCTCAGTTGTCAGCACAGTTTGAGATGAAAGATCTTGGGGTAGCTAGGTACATCTTGGGTATGGAAATTAGTAGAGACAGGTCTAACAGAAAACTTTGGTTGAGTCAGAGTAAGTATGTGAAGTCTGTGTTGGACAGGTTCAACATGGCAGATTGTAGACCACTATGTGTTCCTATTTCTGTGGGAACAAAGTTATCTGTAGATGATTGTCCAAAATCTCCTAGTGAGGTGGAGGACATGAGTAGAGTACCTTATGCTAGTGTAGTTGGCAGTCTTATGTATGCTATGGTCTGTACTAGAGTAGACATTGCCCAAGCAGTGGGAGTCCTGAGTTGGTTTATGGCTAATCTTGGACGGGTACATTGGGATGCAATTAAGCGAGTATTCAGATATTTGAGGGGTACATCAGATTACTCCATATGTTATCATGGTAACTCTTCTGGATCTCCGCATTCAGTTTGTATTCGTGGGTTTGTGGATTCAGATTGGGCAGGTGATATTGACAGCAGGAGATCCACCAGTGCTTATGTGTTCACTATGTTTGGTGGTGCCATCAGTTGGATGAGTAAGCGACAACTTGTGGTTGCTTTGTCCACTACAGAAGCTGAGTACATGGCTGCTACTCATGCTTGTAAAGAAGCCATTTGGCTTAGAAGATTGTGTTCTGATGTTGGTGTTGATGCAGAATAGATTACTATTTGGTGTGACAATCAGAGCACTATTTTCCTTGCAAAGAATCCAACTTTCCATGCCAGAACGAAGCACATTGATGTGCAGTTTCACTTTGTGAGAGATATGGTGGAAGATGGAAAGGTAAATTTGGAGAAGGTAGATGCTGTGAAGAATGTTGCAGATGCATTAATGAAACCAGTGGGCACTGAGAAGTTCAGATGGTGTTCAGAGTCTATGGGCCTTTTGGCCTATAGCGGTTAAAAGTTCCTGTTATGTTCCTGTTGCTCTTACAAGGTGTTCGACAAGTGGGAGAATGCTAGGAATAAGGTGTCTCAACCTTGGATAATTCCTATTTTTATTATTTGTTTTGTAAATGTATTTTTTGCAAATAATGTAATTAAGTGTGAGTGTACATGTCTAGTTGGCATGTTGATGTGTCACTCCACTTGATGTGTCGGCATCTTGTGCGTAAGAAGATCATGATTGAAATGGTCATGACGGATTCCTATGATGTGTAAGAACTATTTAAGGAATGTGCTATGGCAGGTGTAAGAGCATCTTATGACTTGGGCCTATTTGGGCACCCAAGAAGAAGTGGTTGGTGTGTGTAAGAGAATATGCCAAAAATAGGTTGGTATGACAGATTCTCTTACACTTCTCTTGTGACCATTATTTTTGGCAGATTCTATGACAAGCTGTCATAGTCTATTCTAGGGATGGATGCCTATTCTTTGGATTGCATGTAACAACTATGTACATGTGGCTTTGTGCATGGGTCTTGGTGGTTGTGCCTATTTTTGGGTCCAGAGGAGTCTATATATATGATGCTGCTCCTATGGGAGAGATATAACAAAATTTAAGTCTTGTTGGCTTTGTCTCTCATTTCCTGAAAGAACTTGCATTGCAAGTGTATTGTAATCTTTGTGTTGAAGATAATACATTGTGTAGGTTTTGGAGTGCTGGGGTTTTTTACCGAAAGGTTTTCCCTAGGGTATATCATTGTGTCATTCTCTATTTTTCTGTATGCATTGTATGTGGTTGCAATATCTTTGTTAAAGTAGTTAACGAATCTGAAATTGTAAGGATTTATAAGAATTTGCACAATACTCTCCTATAGAGATTAGCGTAGGAAGCTATTTTCGCACCTAAGTTTCCTTACACCTCTTCCTCCTCCAAATCTACCACCTCTATAGCCTCCTCTTTGATCTGATATGGATTCCTTTCCCTTGTCTTTGCCATTACTATTTTGAGAATCTAAATTTGTCCAAGTTCATCCCTTCCTCGCATGGCTCCACCTCCTCTATTATTCTATCTTCCATTCTTCCTCTTTAACTTTTCCTCTACTCTAACTACAAGTTGGAAATATTCTCCAAGGGTTCTTGGCATATTTAACCCTATTGAGTATCATGTATGTTGTATCTTACACCATTGATGTATCGAGCCATCTTCTCATACTCATCTTCCATTCCTCTCCTAATGCTTAGGGTGTGAAATTTCTCAGTATAGGACATAACATCGATGTCCCTTTGCTTCAAGTTGTTCCTCCTTGAATCTTTATTTGGATTGCCAAATTTGATGGTAAAATTTGACTCTTCATCATTGTCTTCGTCCTCTACCAATTTGATATTTTTTTCAACCCCTTTTCTACTCGTTCAATCTGAATGTTGATCCACCATGTAAGGGTTGTTCCCCTTAATCTTTCTTTAGCCAAATTCACCTTTCTCTCCTCTTCTACATCCTCAAGATCAAAATAGTTTTCTAGTGCTTCTACCCATCCAAGCACCTCTTCCATATCCATCTTTCCATGGTAGATTGGAAAATCTACATTTCTCCTACCACCAATGTCCTTTACTACTTTTATCAGCCTCATGAATCTCCTCTCCTCAAGATCATTTTCTTCCCTATGACCCATATTTTCTTGTCCGTCATTGTGTTCTTCTTCTCCTTCATTGTTCTCTTCATGAACCTCTTCTCTCCTAGGTTCTCTCCTCTCCTTTTCCAACTCTTCTATCCTCTCCAAGAACTAAAGTTTTTCTCTTCTCATCTGCATTTCTTCTCTTTCCCTTGTTGCTTCTAATTCCCTCTTCTCTCTTTCCTTTTCCTCAAGTGTTGCCCTTAATTCCTCTTTCCATTTGGTTCTTTGGTGCCATGTTTCAAACTTGTGTCTTCTCCCTCTTCAAGGATCTACTTACTAATGCTCTGATACCACCAAATGTAGAGGTTTTGTGTGTGTAAAGTCTTTGATAAAAAAATGGATCAAGTTTGAGAGGTTTAGGCACTTGTCCTACTAGCCCCAAGAGCCACCAAAAGATTCTAAAGGATCAAACACCTCCCCAATGGCCAAAGTTTATTTGTTTGGTCTAATTGGATTTAATTCAAGTGGATTCAAGTGGTTTCAAGGTTTACACCAACACCCAACACCTATAACTCTCAATGTCCTTAATCAGGCCTAGAGCCCCCTATTAGCCTTGCAGTGAACTAAATGTACTCTTTACTCCAAACTTCACCAAAGAACCTTGAAAACAATTTATCTTTTTAGACACCATTTATCCTCTTATTCAACATACCAAAAACTTCTATGATGTTGTTTTGGGCCAACTGACCAAACTCTTGACTGTACCCTGTCAACAAGCCTAAAAGGTGTTCATTTAACAAAGTAACTACATATGATAACCTTAACCCTTAACCTCAAGAATTTCAATAGTCTTCAAAAATGACTTCAAATAAAGGAAAATAAAATCAATTAGACCCTATGGTCTATGCAAACCCAAAAGCCCCAATTTAGCTCCCTAAAACCCTCAAATCTAGTGCTTCTCCAATGCCAGTTATCCCAATGCTATTCCACCAAATTAGTGATGGATTCACCTTTCATTTGGTGTGTCTAGATACTTCATCCAAGAAAATACCCTCCTTATTCAACTAGATTGTCTACTGCTATACACATCCAAGCAATTTCACTCAATTTGCATACCTTGTCACGGTGATCACCTAATGTCTTCCACATTATCTACACATTTAGTGTTAGATTTGTAATTTACAAGTTAAGGTAGTGTAATTACATGAGAATCATATCATTATCATTCATGGAATGACCCCCATATGTTATAAATGACCAACTGTTATAAGAAAATACTAAAAAATAGTGACTGCCAGCACAAAAGTATGTAAACAATAACCAGAAATGAATTTTAGAACATTCACCATTGTATACAGTAGATAAATAAATGTTCTCAATGTATAGAATTCCTTTATCAATGAATATAAATCCTTAAGGATATAGAGTAAACATCAAATTGCATACAAATGTGTTTTATTGCTTTCTTCTAGTAGCAATTCGTACACCACAGACACCTTATATCGTACAAGGGTCAGATTCAAACTTACAAACCTTCTTTCTAACTATCCCAACCAATTTTGATCGGTTTCCTTACTTGTTAAAGATCAAAAACTCCTTAAAACTAAATTCCCTCCAAATTCCTAATTAGTCATTTTTTTTAATATTTGAATTTCAAATTGAACAAAATGGCTTAATTCCTCTTTAAATCCAAAACTATTATCCTCTAAGGACTTTAACTTGGAATAATTAAACATTCGTAATACATGTTTTGTATGAGTTTCTAGATTTGATTGTGTGGAATTTTTTGTCATCAACATTTCAAATCATACTACATGATCCATCATCAGGATGCCAAAGAGAAAAAATAACATAAGATCATGTAGTATGATCATGTAGTATGTTCTTTTTTCTCTCTGGCATCCTGATGATGGATCATGTAGTATGATTCAAAACATTGATGACAAAAAAAATTCTACACAATCAAATCCAAAAACTGATACAAAACATTAGTATGGATTGTGGAAATCTAATAGTTCAATTGATTCATAATACCTTCTAGACTCCCTAGACATCAAGTGCCTATTACATCCATGATTTTAGTCCTAAGCTCCTCATCAGGACCTTCAAGACATTATACAAACTTATTGCATTCATTTCCCCATATACCATAATGGGTTTCAATACAATATAGCTGATCATATTTGTCTTCAAAGACTTCATATCTCCTTGATGACTCCATGTGGTTTTTTTCCTCCTAAGTGCCCCTGCACCACTTCTAGAAATATATGAGCGACAAAATCCTTAAGTAACTTTAATATAATAGATTTCCATAATATGAGCTAAGAACAATCTCTAAACAACTTTAGTAGACTAGAATAGATTCCATATATATGAACAATTCTAGATAATTTAAATAACTTAAATTATCTTATATAATTTAGAAGTTGATTTGAGATTAGATACATAAATACTCATCACTTTATAATCCACTCATAGTAAAATAATCCAAAAATAATTTTTAATTTAAATATTATACTTTCTCATCAAATACAATTGAAAAACTAGTGTATGCCATAGGTGTTTCTCTATGAAAGGGTTCCAGCTAATATTTTCATCGGACAATGGGAAATCCTGTAGATAGAATGACTACCATTGAAGTCATCTAAAGTTTTCTATTTTTTCCACTTTACATGTTGCATGGATAGAGTTGTGAGAAGTTTTTCATTCAATAGTAGTAGATAGCCAGTTGAAATGACAAGTTAACATCTACCACATCTACCACCAACAACTTTGTATAGTCCTCGTGACTACAACATTCCCATTCATACCCCGAATCCCAACGATGTTGAAGGGAACGATGTGTATTCTTCACATTGAACTCAGTTGTGGATGTGATTATTCAGAATGCGATAACTTTGAATGCCTAATGATTCAAAGGTCCATCTGTGGCATTTGGACAAGCACAATTTTTGGATTCTTGGATATGGAGTTGGCGTGTTTGATCCAGAAAAGGACACTGTGTTCATTTCAAGCTTGACAATCTAGGAGTACTGGCCGCATAACAACACCAAATAGAAGTTCTCAGGTGAGGCATCAAACAAGAGGACATTGAGCTTCTTGAGGTCTTAACACAACAACCACTACTCCAGCCATTAATTGTCTAAGAATCTAAAGAAGTACATTACAACGAAATCAGTTCATTTGAAAAAAAATGCAAAAACTTATTCAAAACTTGTGCATAAGGCTTTCCTTTTATTACCTTTTACTCATTCTTTGGATAGATCAAAGTAGGGTGCAATTCCTTTGTAGCATCTAATAAGCATTATTTCAGTCTTTCATCCCTTTCTTTAGATAAGAGAGTATGAGTAACATCTCTTCCAATGGAATCTTAATTTTTCCTAAAGAGTTCTATATCACCTAGTCAGTAAATCAATCAGATTAATATGTTTAATCCTCTCAAATATCTCCCCAAATACATGTCATTTATAAGAAATTTGATGTTCTTTGGAACTTCATGATTGGGAGTAATTGATGAGTACCACAGGTCTTTCATGAACTCTAGCACAATCTCCTGGGAAAAATCATCTAGTAGTAGATCCAATTTGAGCTAGGGTGGGTGGATATAGTTGTAGAGGAAACATTCTAGGAAGGTTTCCCTTTCTATTGGACCAATGCCATAATGCAAGTGATTCAGATTTTGACTGAATGGAAGTAGGACCAGCAACAAAGATAGAGGCACAATCGTAGGGAGAAAGATAGGGGGAAACATCTTAGCAAGTAATAGAGAGAAAAAAAAGTTGAAACAAACAAACCCAAACTATTTTGCAAATAGTGAGTTGGATTATAAGAAAGGAGAGCTTCATGATCAAACAAGTTTTAGCTCAAAAGGACTAAAGGAAACTATATTGGAATGCATTACATATAGTGAATGATAGCCCCCTCCCAATACCCCACTACTTACCTATAGACTAGGCAACTTCTCTTCACATGAAAGCTAGTGCGCTGCCTGAGCACAATCCTTCTTTGACATCATTCCTATTTACTCTATTTTTACATGTTGCTAAGAAGCTAGACATGTAAAATGTGGTAATACGTGTGCAAGCACATGGTAAATCACACGTAGCACATAGGCATGCAAATCACGTTAGCAAACATGGTAGCATTAATAAATATCATATTTAATTTCCTTTGGTAACCGTTGAACATTATATAATTTTATTTCACTCCTAATCAAATAGTTGAACATAAAACTATAATTTTATTTCACTCCTAATAAAAAAATGTTGATGCAGGTTGAAGATCAAGGTTCCATGGATGAAGCAATACTATACTTTGACATAACAGATTAAGGCAATCAAACAAAATTACATGTAATCTAAAATGGTATTGTTAGACCATTTTCCTATCATTGCCAAAATCTTAGAAAATGGTCTTCATCCTTGCAAAGCCTTGTAAATTTTCCATGTCCTGTTGCAAACTTGTTTTAATTAGCGAAGAAGATGTATGATGTTTTATGGCTTGTGAACTGAGCCAGGGATAGTTCAAGGTGTATGCAAGTTTTAGTTCAGATCGCAAGAATTTTGGTACAAAAACCAGTGAGATATAGAAATTTGAAGGTGTGAAGAATTAGAGTTTATCCATGAATAAAAGTTTTTCAAAATTTTCTAAGTCCACAAAACACTAGCTATTTCTATTTCTTCGTTACCTTTTTCCTAGTCACTTAAGTCTTCTTTGTGCATGTGCCTTTCTCTTTTTCCTTGTCCACGTGTTCTCCAGGTTCCCAGGCAGTTAGTCATTTCATCTAGCAATCTAGTGACAATGTGGTCTCATGTTCTCTTGATCTTGGCAGTTAGTGGCCTAGCATCAAGCGACTTAGCGGGCGGTTATGTTTTCCTTCTATCATTGCATCCACTGAAATACAATAGGGCAGTCTTGTCCCTATAGTTGGTCCAGTTGCCTAATAAACCTCACCACATTTGGAATTAACCTTCCCTTAAAATCTGTCTTTAGGCATACTGGTGTCTCTTTGAGTGTAAAATCCATTTTTAGGAACCAAAAGGTAGTTTCAAAAGGATAGTATTATATCTTATAATTTTAATTCTTGCCATGGCAGATAACTATTGCAGAGGGCTCTGCATTTAAATAGTGATTAAACATATCATCATCAGCCAATAGCATAGCTTAATTTTTATTTTTCTAGACTATCATTCAATATTTGCTACTGAGAGTTGATCGGACTTTAACAATTGCATCTTAAATGTGAGGGTTGGCAGGTTCTTGTTGGTCAAATTAGAGGTGTTGCAGACTTTCAATTTTCTCAGAGGCTCTACTTACATTATGAGGTAGGAGAAGGCGTAGTCATAGAGGTATGGTTGTAGATTGTTAGGAAGATGCAATACGATACAAAGGCATTCCCAATTTCTAATGCCAGATAATGCTGATCGCAGAGGACAAGGCTGGCAAAATAAAGGTATTTAGGTGTTCATTTCTGGGCTTAACTTTTAAACAGTGATTAATTTTCTACTATTGGACCAATCAAACTGTTAAGTTTATTTACATAAATTCCATTTCTAATATTTGTAAACCACATGTTGCATATTTTTTAAGGATATTTTATATAGAAATTATTTTGGCAGGCTCTCATTGGCGTTGCAAATGGTGGCAGAGTATGTTACAACTATGAATGTGAGAGAATGCACGAGTCCAGATGTTATGGCTAGAAACACAGAAAGCTCCAGGGCACACTTGGCAAGATCACGCAAACATTACAGGTTCCAATACTAGAGAATGCAAAAAAGTATAGAGGATGGACACAAAAAATAGAGACCTTGGGTATTTCCATCATTGCAAAAGGCTGGAAGCTAGACAAGAAATCCTTAGCGAATATTTTCCTCACTTAGAACCTGTGATCTCATCTCCCTCTTTGGAAGATTGGGATCAAGTCCTATCTTCGACAATCATCAAGCCTTGATTGAAGAGGCATGTAAGTGGGTTTCTTGTTTTCGTGTCTATAATAAATTACGATTCGGTGAAATTTTTCTGTATATTTGTGTGAGCTTATGCTTGTGTAATGTAATCTCCTACAGACATATACGATTCTCATTCACATTTTTTGTGATTGTTGATTCACACATAATCCACGTAAGTGTCTTTTTAATGTTCAAATTCTCATTGTTACATTACTGTGTGTATATTCAATTGAATGTGGATCGGGTTTGATTTTATCAATTTCAATCTTGTTAATAATGTAACTATTGTGGTTGCATTTATTTTTATGTATTATATTTTATAATAGATATTGTTAAAGTTTAAACAGAATATAATATATAATTAATATATAATATATTAAGGGATAATATACATTAAATTATATATAATATAGTTGTATTTAGTATTATATAATATCTTCTATAATATAAATTTATAGTTTTTTTTTTACAATTTAAAGAATTTAAAATATTTTAAAGTTTTACACAATATTAAAAATAAATATTTACACAATATTAGAAGTAAAAAATGTGGTCTATGTTTATTCATCTCCAAGTTAAAGTTTTGCAATTCAATCGATGCACTTAAAATGTATGTCTCAAAGAATGATAATAATGTAGGAATGTCAATCTTTATTCGTTGTTATTATGAATCATCTCGTCTTTGTGTTGTTTATACCAAGTGAATCTTGTAAAGATTCTTGTTGAATCATCGTTTGCTAACAAGATTTTCTTTGCAAACTTTCTTGTTGAAGCTAATAAAACAGTCACTTCAGCATTCAACCTTTGTTGCATTAACATCATTATTTGGTAAATGGCCTACCATTCGTCCTCATGTAAGGCAATCTAAACACAAATATGTATAATCAAATCGATAGCAACATCATTGATGATGATCATAATCAACTAAGGCATCATATCAAGTGTGCTGTCAAATCCATAAATCGGCATCCAAACTAATGACCATGAAATTGATCATGGAAGAAGGTTACTGATAGCAGTCGTGACTATTGACTTAAGGATGAGATTCAAACACAGGCTTGTAAAGATGAATAATATTTAAGGAAATAATATTCTATTACTACCTACAAAATGAAAGCATTTTTCATTCCACCAAAAAAAATACGACATACCCATTCCACACCAAGGTGCAATTGCTAGTATAACTAGCAATCGCACCTTGGTGTGCAATGGGTACGCTATAGAAATGTGGGATACCATTTAGGACTTATTCATACCATATAATATAAATGAAAAGTTATATCTTGTTGAAATAAAATATTTATATTAAAATATTAAATGAAACTCAGTAATGTAGTTGTTTTGTAAAATTATGTATTTAGGCAATAGGTTCTTTAATGCAATTTGGTAATGTAAATGTTTTTTAAAATTATGTATTTAGTTAATGGATTTTTAATAAATTTATAAACTTAGTAGGAATCAAGTCTCCAGATTTCCATGTCAATGATTTAACAGTGGAGATACTAAATTGGTGTCCACTTTGTAAATTTTTTAAATTCTCAACTGTAATGCATATACAAGCCAATCAAAATCATTCTTACACTTCTCTAGTATCTACTTCAAATATGAACAAAATATAGACAACAAAACGTGTTCTCTCCTCCCACATTTTTACGACTTACCCATTGCACACTAAGGTGTGATTGCTAGTATTATATATTAAAATAGACTATTCATCATAAAATATACTTCCATTGTACTTTTAGTTTGATTTGCAAAAATAAAACTTTTTTTTGCAATGTTTGTTCATCTGTGACTTTCTTCATAGCATTGATAGATGTAGTTTATATTGTTCATGAATTTTGTACACCTTGAGTTTTCTTAATATCTTTTGTATGTGTTCTATGACTGTATTTTGCATACTTTGGAATTTAGTTTATCCTTTTATGTGAAAGATCCTAAATATGAAAATGACCTAATTGTTAGGGGATTGTAATCATAGTTATTTGGAGATAATTCAATTTGGACTAATATGTAGCTTGTATCTTCCATGGACCATGTCTCATTTGATTTGAGTTGGGAAACATATCTTATGATATTTATGACTAGCATTTGTATTTAAAGGAGGTACAAGGGTTGTGTCAATAGGAAATTATATGTAAGTTAATATGTTAGAGTACAATTTTCTATGTGCATGAAAAATAGATCAATTTAATTTGCAGAATAAAATCTTAAATCTCAAAAAAAAATTGAAAATAAAGTGCATCGCAAAAAAAGTTACAAATATAAAGAAATAAGGTCAAATATATGGACAAATGTATAAGAGTAAACAAAGATAAATAAAGACTAAAAAATAAACCAAGCTTAACAAAGAGTATGTCTATTGTCAAATTTCACATTGAAGATACTTGTAGAAGTCAAGAGCACGAGAGGTAAAATTATGGTTGAAGTTAACCATTCTACATCTAAAGGTTGTAATAGCCCTCCCAAAGTTTTCTTTTAGTTTATATGACCCGATGTTTATAGGTCATTTTTCATGTGTGTATCAGATCCTCAAATAGATTTGATGTTATTTATGTTACAGTTTTTACTGACCCCATACTTGCATGTGTATGATTAGCGTGTATGTTCTACTTTTCTGTTTGACGTACTTTATGTGGTTAAAGGATAGAGTCGTAATTACTGAATTGCATTTAATATTTTAATATAACTATTTTATTTCAACAAGATATAATTTTTCATTTATATTATATGGTATGAATAAGTCCTAAATGATATCTCACAACTTAGGACTCAATAAAATATAGATAAAAGGTCCCATTTCAAGATATGTATAGTTACTCATATTTATATAAAATTATTTCGTGCCATTACCACACAGTACATTGATTTGGATTGAAAAGAGGGCCGGTTTGAAAATAAAGATAGAGATTTTTAATTGGACTCATAATGGACAAAGAAACAAGTTTATTTGGCGGTAGTGACATCGATCAGAATCAATGTGTCTGCCTATTTGTCAGTGACAGAGTGCCTGCTTGTCAATGACACCAAATTTTCTGCCAGTAAAACATTTGCATAGACATCTTCTCCACAATATTTTCTTCTCCCTTCTTCGAAGCAATGTGTAATAAATAAATAAAATAATGTAGTTGTTCTTTTCCCAATTGTCCCCATGCCAACAAAGGAATTTGCCAGGATACCCCATTGTAAATCACTCAGTGGTATACACTCCTGTGATTTCCAGTGATATAAGCTCTCTAGCCGATGGTTTTCATCTCACATGCCTCTTTCTGCCTATTTAAGCCCCCTCCTCCTCTTTCTTCCCACACCACACTTATTCCATTCATTCCACATCTTATCTACAATATACACAAAAAAAATGGTTGTTTTATCTTCTGAAAAGATTGTCATTCACCTGTTGTTAATATGTATAGCAGTATTATCTAGTGCAATGGATGTCACCGCTCAGCTCCTTTTTAAGTGGAGAAATTTTTTCCGCAATACCACAATGGCCCTCTCCTTATCACAACTCCCATTCTCAATCTTCATCTCATTTGGTATGGCAATTTCACTTCCTCGTAGTGTATCATTGTGGCTGATTTTGTGCAATCATTGGGAATGGGAGATGACAAGCAAGATTCTCCATTTGTGTCTACTTGTGTTAGTGTGCTTTGAGCGATATGGAGAGAGTAGTCTAGGTTGATGCTATCAATAGGGATTCCACCCATCCGCCATCAATCAAATTCACTGTGTGAAAAGTATAGTCAACACAGTAACATTCATATTAACTGCATTGTGACTATGTATCTACTGAGAAAAAAAAATTGGCCAGAAAATCCAACAGCCATCCAACATTCAATGGTCGTTTATGCTTCTAGAATAATAGGAACCGCAGATCTCTAAAATTAGCCCAACAATAGGCAGATTAAAGAGATTACCACATTCTTTGACACTGAATCAAAAGATATTATATATTTTCATGTTGCCTTTAATATGGCACGATGTACCAGTACTAAGTAAAATTAATTAATTCAAATTTGAAAAATAATAAATATAACATTTTTAATTAATTATAAATTACAATAAATGGGGCATTCTATGTGCTTCATAGACAATGGTCAGTGTACCATCCAGGTGTTCAAACTTGATATGTGGAAGACACGTGTGCCTAACCCTAGTTGGGACGAAATTATAAATGAAAATTTAATGAGGAATGAATCCCGTACGGAGGGTATGGTGGGGTTAGTACTAATAATGTAATGACATCATTTTAATGATTGAATAAAATAGTAACAGTTGGGTGGTGTTCGCTACTTTCCCGTTGTTCACATCTGTCATGCACGACAAGTTGGGGTTTTTGTGGAAAACAAAAAGTGCACATAGACGATCACCTATAAAACTGCAAGCGCCCCATGTTAATTTCTGAAGGTTGTTTTTCATCTACTGTATTTGTTCATGAGCAAGTTTTTTACTTTCTTTTTTCCAAATGATGAATCTTGTTGTTCACCAGATGATGAATATTTCCGTACAAGTGAGCCACCATTCATATTATGAAGTGCATTTTGGATAGCGGTCTCCAGTGGTATATTTGTTCATTGCAGTGACCACCATGGTGTTCATTGTTGCCTTTGCATCTCTCATTCTCATCTGTGTAGGTTGTCTAATGCTAATGCTATTGCTAATTCTAATTTGGAGGAAAATGAAAGTACAAGGCAGCCTGATTCTGATTATGGGCCTCTGAAACTTGAGGTCATAGTTGTTGATGATGAAGAATAGGGGGGAATATGCTGGTTATTATGCCTGGCGAGCACAAACCAACTTTTCTAGCCACCCAGGTTACCTCTGCACCTCCTGTGCCAGAAAATAGGGGATAGTACTCTGTCTAGAAAAGAATGACTTTTCTATATTTGCTACAAGTGTGGCAAACAGAATTGAAGATAATTCATTCATGCTAGCATTCAGAGAGGGTTCCTTCAAATGCTTAAAACAATGAATAGAGTAGGCAGGATTTGTGTAAATTTATGGAAATTTTAGCGGGGTATTTTATAGAAATGAGCTAGTCGCAAGACAAATAAAAAATCGTAGTTTGCTTTGCCATAAAGTTTCAAGCCATAAAGTTTCAATGGAGGTTTTGCAAAAATTTTCCTAGGCCCATAGATTGTACATGAAGACTATTGTTGCAAGGATTTGATGATTTTGTCAGGGCTCGTTCTGCAAATGATACTGATTTTATGCATGATATCGATAATTGTGAGACATCAAACTTTTGGATAAAATAGAATGGTTCAGATGACTTCAATGGTTGTCATTCTTTCTAGAGGATTTCTCACCATTGGATGAAAATATTAGCTTGAACCCTTTCATAGGGAAATGCCTACAGCGTCATAAATATATGAAATTGAAGTCCACAAGTACCAAAAAGATGGCCACCAAATTCATCATTTTGTCAAGAGAGGAGTTACAAACTCAAACAAAACTATTTTTAAAGGGAAGAAGTTGTACGAACGTTTGATATGACGTGTTGATATTTTCAAAGGTGATAAGTTGTAGTGCATGGTAGTGTCTAAAATGTAAACTAAAATGTAATGCCCCATATGTCTATGTATGTGCATCCATTGTGTAACAGTACTGATTTGACATTGAATGGTACAGACCTTTTATGTCAGAATTGGATGGAATGCGAGTATGCTGGCTGCCAACATTGAATTCAATGCCATATTTAATTCCTTTAATTTCTGTTGAAAATCCATTCACATAAATGAAAAAATGCATTTCATTATTCATTTTTTAGGCAAAAGTATACAACATTTACCTATTATATATTATATATTTAATTTTATTATGATCCATAAATAATTGTATTATAAGATATTTAATATATTATTTTTGTTAATTATAATATTATGTTATTTTAATATTATTTATTTTATACATTTAAAAAATAATAATTAAATTTAAAATAAAAATATAATTTAATAATAAATATAATTGAAAAATTCTTAAAAATTCTAATTTTTAAAATATAATTCAATATATGCATTTTAAAAAATTAATTATAATAGCCTTCATCTACTCTTAAAATGAGTTGTTTAGTTTTTGTATTTTTATTAAGGTGATGTGATTATTTATATTTTAAATATAAGTTAAACATGTAATCAAAGTTTTAATTTATTTAGAAATTAAAAGAAAAACTAAATATAAAAATTTAATTTAGATATAAGTTAAACATGTAGTCAAAGTTTTGATTTCAAGATCTCTCACTTCAAATGTTTTTTTGGGGTTTTTAGCTGTTTTATTTTTTTGGTTTTATTTTTGTGATTTTTATTTCTTGTTCTTATTCAAATTTTTAATTTTGCTCCTTATCTTATGTTTTTTCTTAAAACTTTATTCAAATTTATATGGAAAATTATTTTGAGATTTTATATTGTCTTTCCTTCACATCTTATTGAAAGGCATTTTGTGTTTCATTTCCTATTTATTTTCTATCAATATTATGCAACAAAAAAACCAGTAATAAAAAAAACCAGTAACAAATTTGACAAATATGTGAAAAAATACAAATTGCAAGAAAACATCATTAATTCAATAATCATATAGGTTTATTTAAGTTTTAAAATCTATATAGATAGTTATATTACAATGTATTAAACATATTATTTATTTTAGTTAATTATAATAGTGTATTCTTTTAACATTATTTATTTTATAGTTTTTTAAATATAATAATTTAAAATAAATATTTAATTTAATAATATATACATCATCATATCATTTTTAATTATGTATATCAATTTAAATAATTAAATATTTTTATAATTAATAATTAAAAATTAAAAATTAATATTAAACATTTAAAAAAAATTAACATAACATATTTTCTATATTTTATATTTGATAATTTATTTTGGTTATAATTTTTTTCTTCATTTTTAATTTAAAAAATAGCACATTAATACAATCATTATTACTTTTTAGTAAAATTTTAGACTTTTATTTTAACCTCATTTACATTGCAAAATATTGTATCATGTGAATCAATTTCATATCTAAATTATGATGTCCTATATGTAATGTGAAGAAAATATAAATATTCAATTACATCAATGTTAACAATAAAATAAATAAAGGAAAGAAAATAATAATAAACATCTAAATTCAAATATTGAAAATATTGAAGTGCGAGACTTTAATATTTATTTTACTATTGAATAACTTTATTTAGTGTACAACTACATAATTTATAAATTCAACATTCTATCAAATTGAACCCTAATCATAAACTAAATTATACCCTTACACTAAAATTAAGTAAAAACCTAATATGAACCCCTTAACACTAAAATAAATTAAAATTTAATATTTATTAAATTTTGGTTGATGTTTTAATCCTTAGCCTATATATCATTCTATATCTAATCCCTCACACTCTACCAAATTGAACTATAGTTCCATGTAAATTTAGTTTAACCATAACCATAACCTAGAACTAAAATCCAAATATAAAAGTAATCATTATAAAATCTTGACATAAATTAAATTCTAATCCCAACCCTAAACTAATCATGAAACCAATCATATATCAACCCTAACATTACACCTAAACAAAATTGAACATAAAATCAACTTGAAGTATAGACCTAACATTATGTCAAATTGAATTGTAAACTTAAACCAAATAGAATCATGACCCCAACAATAAACCAAATTGAACCCTAATGCTAATTAAACATTTATCCAAATTCAAACCTAATGCTAAAAAAAAAATATTAAACCCACAGCCTAAACAAAATCAAAAGAAAATCCTAAACCAACTTCAACCTTAACTATAGAACTAAACTAAATTAAACTCATACCCTAAAGCTAAACTTGACCATAAACCAAAAACCTATTAAACCAACTTAAATCCTAACTATAAGACTGACATTAAGACTAAACCAAATTGAACTATTTCCCTAAACTAAATTAAACCTTATTCTTTAACCATAACCCTAAAAAAATACTAGATTTAATGCAAGTCCTATACCAACTTGAACCCTAACTATAACAGTTACCAAAGTGAACCATACCCCTAAAACTAATTGAATGTTGAATTAGATTCAACCATAACACTAAAGAAAATAAATATTCAATCAAATCAAAACCTAGTCCTAAACCAAATTATGTTCCACCCCTATAAATAATCCAAAATGAACCCTAATGCTAACACAAACCAAATGTAACCCAAAACCTAAGCTAAATTAAAAGCAAATTATCCTTAACCAACTTTAGCACTAAATTATAACACTAAACTAAATTGAACCCTAACATAAAGCTAAACCTAACTTGAACCAAAAACCTTAACTAGCTTCAACACTATTTGTAAGACTAAATCAAGTAGAACCAGAATCCCTAACCAAATTAAACCTTAACATTAAGAGTAAATCAAATTGAATTCTTACTCTAAATAAATTAAATCCTAATTGTTAACCAAATTAAACCTTTTAACTACACATAAAATGATCCCTAACCATATAGCTAAACTAAACATAACTCAAATTCTATACCAACTCGAACCCTATCTATAACTATAGCATTAAACAAAACTTAACCATAACCCAAAACCTAATTGAACAATAAAGAAATCAAAATTTTAACTACATGTTTAACTTATATCTTAATTAATTTTTTATATTTCTATTTTTTTAATTTCTAAATAAATTAAAACTTTGATTACATGTTTAACTTATATTTAAATCTTTCTCGTGCAATCACACGTTGTCACATTTGAGTCTTTGTCATGTCGCGTTGTAACATTTGACGTATTGAGAATAAAGCTATACATGTAAATTGCCTTAAAATTATAAATTATAGAAAGTCATCAAAGTTATAAGATTTTCATGTTTAGAAATTGGAAATATGAGGACAATGGAAACATCATGGAAAGCTAGATTAAAATGGGTTGTTTTTAGGACATAGCCTAGGTCCATAATTTATATATTTGATTGGATTTGAAAGTACAATGAAATAATTGTGTATTCACGTGTTGATGAAGAAGAATCAGATTTGATTGTTTGTATATAAATTTACAAAAGTTAAATTTCAAAAGATTGGAGGATGTGATTTTGTGGTAGTGGCTATAGAGTCACAAAATCTATTTTGTTTATATAGCTTATTATAAATTTTTGAAAAAAAATTAAGTGTTTCCTCTTCGTATGATTCACAATTTTCGTGGCTGCATAGCCGCTTCCTAATTTTATTTAGTAATTAAAAAATTGTTAGATGATTAGATTTTTTTTGTTTTCAATTGTAAATGTAATTTTTGTCATTTCTTTATAATTTTTGTGTGTATGAAATTAATTTCTTTATTTTTAGATCTAAGTTCTATTTATAGAATTAAATTTGAATTGTGAATTATAGTAGTGTTATCTATTTAATGATTTTAGTAAGCTACTTAAAGACAATAAACAAATGCACATTGATACCTACAATGCTAATGTGAGTTTAAGATGCAATGTTATGCTTGAGTGTAGACTTGTCTTTTCAATTTCTAAAGATCTTTTGGCGTGTAAACACAAATTAGGGTGTTCTCAAATACAACACCGAATCAAACAGGTAAATGAATTTTATTCAAATTGAGATTTGATGTTTCAATAGAAGGGATCAATAAGATTTTGCAATTGAATTTGAATATGTAAGCTTTAAGAAAATTTATGTACTTATGAAATTGAACCCGATTACTTTTGTGCTCAAAGATCCAATTTAAAATGGTGGATTGATGAATCAAAAAATTAGATGTCATCTCACTTAATTGAGTAGGTGTAATCAAGAACTACGTTATTTAGCAATATTTACACTAAAAAATCATTTGCATGCACTAGTCATCATAGAAAAACCTAATTAAATTATCTACATGAAATAAATAAAAATAAATAAAATTTACAAATTTCACCATTATAATCATATACTATATAAAATGCATCCTAATAATTTCAATGTTCAAGTTTTCATATTAGGTATTTAATACATTAAGAATATATATATCTTAAATGTTATATAACACTCACTAAAAATGAATAACACATTATAAAATTGTTACAAATACATAAAGTTTAATTATTGATTAGTGTATGATACTCTTTAAATTGGGATGAGCTTTAATTGTATAAAATTGAAATAGTAGAATGGAAATTTCTATTAAAAATATTAGAAATCATATTATATGTTTAAATTATATGAGTTAGAATAAAATTGTGTTAAATTTTTAGGAATATATTATATATGTTTAAACAATTTATATAAACGAAAAATATTATAATTGAATAAATTTATCTTTCTTAAATTTATTAGTGAGATTAAATTGTCTAGAAGAAATGTTAATCACTTGAGAATGAATAAATTTAATAGAAAAATATACATATGTTGAAGCATGAATAAAATACATCTTAATATTCATTCTGTATGAAACATATTTTTTAAAGAAGCTAAGAGTAAATTTTAGGAGAATTTGGAAAAGAGGTTTACAAATATTCAATGTCTAAGTTTGAGAAATAATATATAAATATTATTTATTAAATTTTAGATAAATTTAAGACAAATTTAGTCTAATAGCCACTTTTAATTTTGAAATATTGAATCAAATAAATCTTAATATTTAGGTCTTATATAGCATATTTAGTTGATGAAATTATGTACAAATTTTAAGTGACTTTGGAAAAGACTTATACAAATATTTTATATTAAGTTCCAGGTGAATTTGAGACAAATTTAAAAATAGAGTTCTACAAATATTGAACTGTGAATCTGAAAAATGTATATAAATATTGTGTGTTGAATTTTAGGTGGATTTGAGACAAATTTGAGACTAGAATTGCTATAAGAAATGTTAATCAATTGAGGATGGGTGGATTTGAGTGAAAAATGTACATATGTTGAATCTTGAATCAAATAATTTTTAATATTCAAGTCTCACTATAACATATTTTAACAAAGTTAGACATACATTTTAGGTGACATTGGACAAGAAGTATACATATACTTTAGGTGACTCGAGACAAAAAAAAAGATTACCAATATTGACTATTAAATTTTAGATGAATTTTAGATTAAATTGAGAGTATTTATACAAATATTAATGTTGAGTCTAGTAGTCAAATTTAATGGCAGAATCTTGAATTAAAAAAACTTTAATATTGAAAGTCTAGGTATTACGTAATTTTGAGGGAAGAGAAATAATTGTTGAATGTTGAGTTAGGTAAACGGCCACATCCAATCTTCAATATATTTTATTCCATGCTTTAGGTGTAGTGTATTCCAATAATAAGGTTAAGTATATGTCTTTATTAAATTTGAGAGAAGAATTCAGCAGATGTTGAATAGAATAAAATACCACATTTAAATTTAGGTGCATAACATGCAATAAATGAAAATAAATTTGAAGCAAATTAAAATATCAAATTTAATCATAATTAATATAAATCTTATTAAATTTTTTAAAATTTAATTTACTATCCAAATTAATAATAGATATTAAATTTAGAAAGGCGGTTTACTTAAAAGATTAAAAAGAAAAACATAAATTGGTTCAAAAATTCACTTTTAAGAATGATAAATTGATTCAGAAATTCACTTAAGAATGATAAATTGATTCAGAAATTCACTACTCATCTATAATGAATTGAATGAAGGCGTTCTATAGGGCGTCTACAAACTAAGTCTAAGCGTTTGCTTTTTAGAGGGGGCAAGTTATATAAGTTCCCTGTGTTAGGGCAGGTCATAATCAACACAGCTGTCTAACTATGTCGGCTCCAAAAGAATGCTGGCACTGGCAAACCATCTTTTCAACTTAAAACACGATTCTTGAGCCACCCCATAATGCGTGCCACGCCATTTACTGATTATTTTCTTGGGACCCATTTTGACTGGTAGCTTACCACCATTAACCACAGTTGTCCAACTTCGCCTCTATTCTTCAATCAGCGCCTATAAATACTACCAGAAGAAAGAGAAAGGAATATCATATGAAGGAACTTGTCCGGGGTGCTTATAGATAAGCTTAAGCATTGGCAACTGGGGAAAAGAGGTATTGCCAAGTAAGTTCTGCTCATTTGGATTCAATTGTATTCTATTCATGAAAGCTGAAATGTTTGGAAATATTGTGAGATAAGTAGCTTTGAGAGTTTATAATTACAAGATATTCTTATTGTCATAATGCTAAAGATAACAAAGCTCTTAATTTTTTGGGGATTTGGTTTCATTTGTAAGAGTGCAGTTTTTTTATCAATTTCATTGTGTTGGCTTATTTTATAGTGGGAAAGTTTTAATCTTTAATATATTTTGATAATCTTGAATTCTGAAAGATTGAAGGCTGAAATTTGGACGTTGTTTGAGAGACTTTTTTCTGCATTTGTTTCTCTTTTAAGCTTTGTGACATCTCAGAAGCATTTTAGTGAGGTGATCAACAGGGCAGATCATTATTTGCCTCTCTAAAGCTGCAAAATTCTAAATTCTGATCATCATTCTAAAAAGGTTTGCAGAGATTAAGAAACTCTTTAGAATTATGTTGCCGTAACTTTACCAATAAATTTGTGCTATAGTTTAATTTTATCAATAGATGCTTTCATGATGATTCATTCGGGCCTATTTTTTTCTGCTTTTCCTTGCAAATTGTTACGTGCAATGAATCTAGAACGTGGTTACATGCAAATTTTAGCAATAATGAAAAAAACTGTGAGAAAATTCAAGAAGTTAATAGTCAGGCCTGGAATTTGATGGTGGTAGTGGCGGCATAGTTTTTTCATTTTTGAGCAGTATATGACACGCCAGAAATTTATTGGACCCTACAGATTAGCCCGCTAAATTTTTGAAAAACTGTAAGTTTAACACTTATTATGTTTTTAAAACAGAATATTAGTTTTTTTTTATTTTTATATATTAATATTAATCTAAAATCTTTATAAGACAAAAAAATAAAATTAGGAACTTGTTTTAGAAACTTGCTTATATTTATATTAATTTAATTTTTTTATAATAAAATATATAACCTTAGAAACTTCTTGTTAATTTGATTAGATTATTATATGTTTTACTTTTGAATGACTTTTATTAAAATTACAATTATATATAATATAATTACATGTTTTAAAATAGTAAGAATATTATTTTTATTACTTTATTAAGAATAAAATATTTATTATATTTAATATGTATTACAAATTATATTGATAAAATATTTAAATTTAAAATAATTTATTAAATTATTCATAAATTAAAAAATTTGACAATCAATATTTTTCTTAAAACATAAAATAAAAGACATTAAAAAATTCATATGACAGGGAGGAATGAGCGTCAAATTCCACTCAAACGTATTTCATTGATGTACTAAGATTAATGAATAACATATTTAGAATATGTTGTTTCCCTTTTATAATAAGATATTTATTCTTTACTACTTTTGTTTGTATATGAGGTGATAGGGTGATTCATACAGCTGTTCTCTTAAAACAAAAAGGTTAAGAGTCAAATTACATATAGTCTAACAACCTTATTTTTTAAATTTGCAATTTATGTTAAATGCTAAATTTAGCTTGAATTTAAAATTGACATCAGTTTGTATTTGCAATTTAGTTTTAATATATGTCATATATATATATATGTGTGTGTGTGTGTGTGTGTGTGTGGTAAAAGGTTGAAACCAATATTATATTAAGCAATTAAGTCAGATATACAAAAGCCCCGCTCAGTGCAGACGCTGGTAGGGAAGAGCGGGGTAGAGAAACCCTCCAGCCTTGCCTGGGACATGAGTCCGGAATTTAATACACAATAACTTAGGAAGGCATACATTCCTGATACAGATTTATATAATACAAACATACATGGTCAGTTTCATATATCCTGGTCAAAGTTATTCTCATTTTGTAGGTTACTTCGTCCCATCTTTGAGGTTGGGATTTCTTTATTAGGCTGTCGTTTGATACATTTCTTCCTGAAATTTTTGAAATATTGACTAAGATCTTTATTAGAAAATATGTAGAAAATTATCATTGTTGACTCTCATTCTACAAGCTATCTTGAAAGAAAATATTTGATATGAAGCATCTAGCATTTAGATTTAATTAGTTGAAAGACGTACCTGTTCCTGCAACAGATGGAAATGCATAAGTTTTGAGCTAAGCATATTTCTCAGGATAATATCTAAAGGACTATCTTCGAGCTTATATGCAATATACCTCATTATGAATACCAGAAAGCAATATCGTAATCCATTTTAATCAGGTCTAGTTTGAGTTGAACTTATATACACACAAAACAAAGATCTAAGAGTGTCATTATAATTCTATACTTATAATTCTAAGGGTTATCTTCACCACATTCGTTGTCTTTGTACATGAACATACTTAAAATATCAAATCATAAGAACTAAAAGAGAATCTCTTTATCAGAAGCATTAGACAAGTTAACCTAGTGTCCCAAGAGGAAGCACAGAATGAAACTGTTTTAAATAACTCGGTTTCTAAAAAATTTATTTACCTAGAAGATTACATCACTTACGAGTCTCCTAGATAAACAGCTACTATGACAACATTTCAAAGAATAAGCTTGGTGATGATAAAAAATGTGAACACCCATACCTTCCAGCAAAAAATACTAGAGAGAAATGAGATATCTTGCTCGTAGTCAAAAAGAATCTCTTCATGAAATATGAGTTTGTATAGTAGACTGAGAAATAAGTTAACCCAGAGTTTAGCCAAGGGAACTATTTGTTAGCTCAATCCCTATTTTACTAGAGACATACTACTGCCTTGGTGCAAGAGCCAATTACTTTTTGAAGTCTCAGTAAAGGAATGACAGTCGAAACAAACTAAAGTTCTGGCTAGAGAAACATTGTGCCTTGAAGAACACTTACTACATGTTGAGTCTTGAACTTAAGTTCAGGCAATATCCTAAAAGCTATAAGGGCCAGAAGATGACAACTAAGATATGAAGTTATGCTTAAGGTAGAGTAATTCCATCTGCACCTAAATTAGCTAATTCATCTACTCTCTTATTACCTTCTTGAATAGGGGTAAAATGGATTCACCTCTATTCAAATGTAAAGGGGGAAATATGAGATTCACTCCTAAATTCAAATTCCCAAAGGAGAAATCCAATTTGATCAACCAAAAAGGTTAATACACAATCGAATCAATGTAAGGAGAATACAGAATAGAGAGAGAATAACCCTATGTTTCCCTATGGTTGAATTGAAATATTTAGTAATTGAAATATAAATACTAACCTCAAATTAGGCCAGATCTAGAAAATGTCAAATTCTGATGTCTATGTATACTTTCGGGCAATTCTACAACCTATTCCGGAATGGAAATGCCGAGACAAAGAAAACCCAAAAATCTTTCTCCAAGATGAGCTTAGGTCGGGTTTGATCCTCATAAAAGGTCAAATACTACATTCTTTATTTGAAGTCCGATTCTGATTCTATTTGCAGATCCCGCAAGTTCATCGAAAAGGGTATCCAAATTCGCTCTCAGATCCAAAATCCTGCACCTGTACCTACAAGAAAAAGAGGGTTTTTTTTTTTTGAGGGGTTTACCTTGGTCGAACCCTACTTTGGAATCAACCTTAATATTGAAATTGAAATAGGAATGCTAGCAAGTAGAAGAAAAGGATCTAACAATGAAGCTATACAATTCAATAGATATGCAAATTGTATTTGAAATGTAATCAAGTATGTTAATATGAAAGCTTGAACATAACATCAATAAATGTAAATCAAACCTCCATGATTGTATGCTTGGAATCCACCTTGAAGGAAGAATGAAATGGATCTTGAAGATGAACAAAGGATCTTGAAGGAAGATCATAGCATCATGATGGCTAGATCTAGGGTTTGAATAATGAATCTTGAATGCTTGAACCAAATCCCTTCAATGGCTTGAATGCTTTAAATCCTTGATCTTCAATAGAGAACTTGAATGGAGAAGAGGACTTGAATGCTTGAATGAATTCTTTCTTGATCACCTTGCTTGAGAGTGCTTGAGCATGAAAACTTGACGTGAAAATGAGAGAGGAAGGCCTCCTTTTATAGTGAACTAGGGCACAATTCTCTAGAGGGGCCACCTTGGAGAATTAAATCCCAATTAGGTCCTAACCTTTAGAAAATATACCTAGATTAAATGCAATTAGATTATTTACCATCCTGAAACCCGAAATGGCCAACCCGGAGGCAGGAAAATAAATATCCCGAAAGCCCGATGCCCGAAAATCAAGGATCCTGAAAATTTGAATGAGGGGGGAAAAATTGAGGTTGGGCCTGACCTAGTCAGGTTTGACCTCGATCTTGACCTAGTTAGGTTCGATCTCGATCCTGACCTAGTTAGGATCAACCTCCAATTTGACCCTGAGCCCAAATTCGGTCAAAACCAGGTCAGGAAGTCCCGGGGATGCCCAAAAACCTAGAAATGATATCAAAACAGGACAGAATGCCAGGGATAGACATAAAATCTTATGATGAACATGATGAAGTCTAGAAGGACCTATTTCTAAATCCTACCTAGAAAATAGAGCCATGGAAGAGGGAAATTAAGGAGAATCCTCAGGATCCTAACCCTATTTTCACCTAGAATGAAGAAATCAAGTGCAAGGAAGAAGTGGAAAGTGGGGAGAAAGCCAAATCCAAGAAAATATTAGTTCAAGACGTTCAACATGACCCCAAACCACTTACTCAGAGGGCTAAACACTCTTAACATGGAAGTGCTTCCATTTTAAGATGATACATTAAGCCCCCACTTTAGCAAGAGTATGGACTCGATGCAAACTCTTGGTAAAGGAGAAGAAAGAGAAGATCCTAGTGGATTCACAATGAGATAAAATAACACCTAGTTAAGGACACATGCCCCTAGACTAAGGATTCTAACTCGACATACATGCATGAGAGTGTCAAAAGAACAAGGGTTAGTACTAAACAACCCAAATCAATTAGCATAAGAAACCTCGCTAAGAAATACTTCTCATACTAATATCATATTTGGAAAGCTATCATAAAAGCATAAATGTTTACATAAGAAAGACAAGAACAGCACTATAAATAACATAGCTTCATTATCTCATCCTATTAGCATGAAAGAAAAAAGAGAGAAAAGAGAAAGTGATTACCTCGCCCAGTAAGATGCCCACCTTACCGTGAATCACCCTGGATGGAGAGCCCAACAGGTTCACCCATAAACTGTGCTTGCAAATGTAATGCATCTTCTAACGGCTTTTGGAATACTCATAGATCCACCTTCTTGTATCACTATGAATATGAAATGTGTGTCTCCTCGGGATTTAGAAACTTATGTGCATTACCTTTGAAAGATTTAGCATATAAATGCATGTCTTTTCAGGATTTAGCAACTTATGTGCGTTACCTTCCAAGATTTAGCATATTTGAAACTGGAAATGCGTGTCCCTTTAGGATTTAGCAACTTATGTGTGTTACCTTCAGAGGATTTAGCATATTGAAAATTTTGAAAAATGCATGTCTCCTAAGGATTTAGCAACTTATGTGCGTTACCTTCAGAAGATTTAGCATATAAATGCGTGTCTCCTCAAGATTCAACAACTTATGTGTGTTACCTTTGAAATATTTAGCATGTAAAAATAAAAAACTATAGTACAAGGGAGACCCTATATGTGCCCCCCTCCTTAATATGGCAAAAACATACTATTTTGACATGTTAAGGAAAGAAAAGAACAAGGATAAAGCCTTCTTCAACATCAAGACAATATCCACAAACAACACCTAGTCCAAGCCAAGAAGGTCACAACTCCTATGAGGCCATGGAAGGGATGAATGTAAAGAGATATCATGCAAAAAGTGAAAAGAAAGTAACCCTTATAAGGGATAGCACATTGTTCAATTTCCAGGGTGAGAGATATATCAACCATGGAAACCCAATGTCAAACAACAAAATAGGTTGTGATCAAGGACAAAGATCCTCAATGTAAACCAAAATTTTCATGTATGATTGGATATCACATAATAGATAAATACTGCTTACCCAAGGAAAGAGGTAAAATCCCAAAAAAATAGAAAAGAAGGAGATGGCATCCTTGCCCCCAAGTGTAGGAACAAAGATGGAAGAGAATACCTACTTCACAATGCAAGGAGATATCCTATTTAGCAACAATGTATACCATATCTTGAGTGAGGGATATTGACCCCTACATCCAAGAATATAGATAACCATGAAAAGGATATGTCACTCATGGAAAAGGATCCTCAAAGAAAGAGATCTTATCAACAAGACCCCCCACCAAAGAGGAGTGCTTTAAAATAAAATATCATCTTTCAAAAGGAAGGAACAAAGATTCAATCATCAAGCCCCCTGCAAACAAGAGGAAGAGGAATCTTTGGAATGAAGGAAACAACTCTAACACCAAAGCAAGGGTGAGAGTTTATAAAGAACATAATTTGTAACATGGAGAAGAAGTGACGACTTAGGACAATAACTTCTCATGTAAAAAGGTTATCCATAGTCAGAATATCTATCAATATGTTGAAATAATGTTACAATATAAACAAATACCACTAAGCTAAGGAAAGCAGTTCCCTAGACAAAGAGAAAGAAAGAGGTACCTTGCCCCCCAGAGATAGAGACAAGGGATACCTTTGCAAAACAAATGTCTTAGAAAAGATATCTTGAAATATTCTATGGATGATTAAAAACATAACGCAAAACCATAGAAAAGTAGGAGAAAAAGAATACCAATTAAGCTCAAGACATAATATATAAAAAAGCCTAATGGATCCTAGGAGACTGGATGAAAATACACCTCTTGCCCCCTAGTCATGAGACAAGAGGGAAAGAACATCTACATTATATCTAAAGGAGGGGAATCCCCTATATCAAAATTATGAAGGAATTGTAAAACTGCACGAGAGTGAGATAGAATTCCTAAAGCAGCTCTTTCTCTAACATATAACTTGAAATGTTTACAATCAGCAAGTAAATGTTTGTTACTATAATGAAAAGGACATTTGTATTTGTGTAAAGCATCGATCGGCATAGGTCTAAAGATTTCTTTCTTGGAATTCATTGGCTCAACATATACCTTCTTAGCAATTTTTTGACGAGTAGTAGAGTTATCTAATATAGGTGTGGGGAGAGGAGGGCGATGTTTAGCATCACCTACCTTAACTTGAGATTTTGAACACCCAACACCATACATATTCGGTTTAGGGGATATATTATATCCAGTAGTGTACATATTATGTAAATCTTCTAGAGGAGGTGATTGTTTATCATGTTCATGAGTAAAGGTTGTATACGATGGGATAATAGGTTTTGAAGAAGTTTCTTTACCCTTTCCTTTAATATCATCATGATTAAGAGGAGAAGGTAAATCAAAGAAATCTTGCACATCTGCATCCTGAACTATAGCTTGAATCCCATCATAAGTATGAGAAGAGCGAGGATGAACAGATGGAGAATTAGGTATCAAAATAGGAAGATTAGGATTAAGATTAGGATGGTTAGGAGATGGTGTGTCATCTACCCAATTCTTCACATAATCCAAAAGATGAATAAGGCTACCACGTAAATCTCTAACAAAATTTTTAAATGTAGGCAGACTAGTGTCGATCAACTTCACAAAAGCATAAGCAAAAGCAAAGTGAAGGGTCATCAACATAATGAAGTGAATGATACTTTCATAAACATCATAGGTATGATAAAGAGATGCTAAAATAAGAGTAATAAAGAACATAACCATGCACCAAAACATCTTAATAATTTCCATAGTAAATGCAAGAAATGTTTTTTTATTTTATTGAATATATAGATTTTTTTGGATTTTTGAATGTAAAATGCAAGAGCATAAACTAGATCTATTCTAAATGCAAGAAAGGATCTAAAATCTAACACAATAGGGCATCTAATTCCACAAAAGAAAAGGAGAGTAAGTATGTCAGGTTCACCAAAATGAATAGGGGTAAAATGGATTCACCTCTATTCAAATGCAAAGGGGGAAATATGAGATTCACTCCTAAATTCAAATTCCCAAAAGAGAAATCTAATTTGATCAACCAAAAAGGTTAATACACAATCAAATCAATCTAAGGAGAATACAGAAGAGAGAGAGAATAACCCTATGTTTCCCTATGGTTGAATTGAAATATAAATACTAACCTCAAATTAGGCCAGATCTAGAAAATGTCAAATTCTGATGTCTATGTATACTTTCAGGCAATTCTACAACCTATTCCGGAATGGAAATGCCGAGACAATGAAAACCCAAAAATCTTTCTCCAAGATGAGCTCAGGTCGGGTTTGATCCTCATAAAAGGTCAAATACTACATTCTTTATTTGAAGTCCGATTCTGATTCTGTTCCCAAATCTCAGAAGTTCGTCGAAAAGGGTATCCAAATTTGCTCTCAGATCTAAAATCCTGCACCTGTACCTGCAAGAAAAATAGGTTTTTTGTTATTTGTTTGAGGGGTTTTCCTTGGTCAAACCCCGGTTTGGAATCAACCTTAATATTGAAATTGAAATAGGAATGCTAGCAAGTAGTAGAAAAGGATCTAACAATGAAGCTATACAATTCAATAAATATGCAAATTGTATTTGAAATGTAATCAAGTATGTTAATATGAAAGCTTGAACATAACATCAATAAATGTAAATCAAACCTCCATGATTGTATGCTTGGAATCCACCTTGAAGGAAGAATGAGATGGATCTTGAAGATGAACAAAGGATCTTGAAGGAAGATCACACCATCATGATGGCTAGATCTAGGGTTTGAATAATGAATCTTGAATGTTTGAACCAAATCCCTTCAATGGCTTGAATGCTTTAAATCCTTGATCTTCAATGGAGAACTTGAATGGAGAAGAGGACTTGAATGCTTGAATGAATTCTTGCTTGATCACCTTGCTTGAGAGTGCTTGAGCATGAAAACTTGATGTGAAAATGAGAGAGGAAGGCCTCCTTTTATAGTGAACTAGGGCACAATCCTCTAGAGAGGCCACCTTGGAGAATTAAATCCCAATCAAGTCCTAACCTTTAGAAAATATACCTAGATTAAATGAAATTAGAAGATTTACCATCTCGAAACCCGAAATGGCCAACCCGGAGGTGGAAAAATAAATATCCTGAAAGTCCGATGCCCGAAAATCAAGGATCCTAGAAATTTGAATGAGGGGGGCAAAATCGAGGTTGGACTTGACCTAGTTGAAGGTTTGACCTTGATCCTGGCCTAGTCAGGTTTGAGCTTGATCCTAACCTAGTCAAGATCAACCTCAAATTTGACCCTGAGCCCAGATTCAATCAGAACTAGGTCAGGAGGTCTTGGGGATGCCCAAAAACCTAGAAAAGATATCAAAATAGGAAAAAAATTTAGAGATAGAAATAAAATCTTATGATGAACATGATGAAGTCCAGAAGGACCTATTTCTAAATCCTACCTATAAAATAGAGCCATGGAAGAGGGAAATTAAGGAGAATCCTCGGGATCCTAACCCTAATTTCACCTAGAATGAAGAAATCAAGTGTAGAGAAGAAGTGGAAAGCGGGGAGAAAGCCAGATCCAAGAAAAGATCAGTTCAAGATGTTCAACATGACCCCAAACCACTTACTCGGAGGGCTAAATGCTCTTAACATGGAAGTGCTTCCATTTTAAGATGATACACTTCTCTATAGATGTGATTGATTGCTACTTCTTGAAAGGATTCACACAGCTTCAGAGCTTGGGAAGGAAGGGAGTTTAGTCTCCAATTTGGAGTTGCTCTATTCCTGAGTGCATTGATGATAATTGTTGAATCACCTTCTATTTCTAAATGTTTTAATCCCAGGAGGGCACTCTTTTTCAGGCCTATGACTAGAGCATAAAGTTCAGCCCAATTGTTTGTTTCAATACCAATAGGGGCTGCAATTGCCACAATTTCCACACCTTCTTGATTATTAATGCAATACCCAATGCCTGTTGTTCCTGGGTTACCTCTGGATGCACCATCAAAGTTTAGCTTATGCCATCCGTCCTTGGGAGGTTCCCATCTGCATTCTGCCCTTTTTGACGGCACATTAGGAGAATTAGACCCAATAAAGGGTGGAAGGGCCAATCCAACCCAATATCCTCACATTTTAGCGTCCCAGTGACTCATATTGAGATTTGTTTTTGTATTTTTAGCTATTTTACAATTCATATTATCAATGATTGCAGCCTCTATTTTATTGCATAGCTGATTCCAGTCTAGTTTTTCATTTTTAAAAATTCTCCTATTACGTTCTTTCTAAATTTCCCATATTAAAATAGAGGGCGAGATAGTCCACAGGTTAGCATATATACTTCTATGTTTGATGATTGGCCATGCCTGCAGCATTATGCCTAGGGAATTGGGAAACACTGAGGACCATCCCAAGTTCCCTTGCAACCATTTCCAATAGTAGTTTGTAAAAGGACAATTTAGGAATAGGTGGTCAACATTTTCTTCACTCTTTTCGCAGAGTGGGCATCTACTGGGACCACTAAAACCAAGTTTCTTAAATCTATCTGTGGTTAAAAGTCTATAGTTCAATGCTAACCATGTGAAAAAACCAGCTTTTGGAGAGCACTCCTTACTCTAACATAGATGAATTGGTAAATTGGTCTTGGGTCTTCTATAGTTTTGGACAATGAACTTATACCCATCTTTAGTATTATATTCCCATGACTTAGATCCATCCCATACTAATGAATCCTTAGAGTTGTCTAGCACAATCTTTCTATTCTTGAGAATATTCATAATTGTTGTTTCCTCTAAAGATGAAATCCCAAAAAATTTTAAGGATTTCCAAACCCATTTTTGTCCATTGAAGGTCATATAGTCTTTGAGAAAGAGACCATTTTTATTCTTTAATAAATTAATGAGAGAGGGGTTCTTTAGCTTCTTGGAAATTATATCATAACCCCCCCATGAGTCATCCCAGAACAAAATCCCTTCTCTCGAACCAAGACACTAGGTTCGTTTCTTAGTAATAATATATCTACATTTCATCATAAAATCCCAAATTCTTGAACCTTTTGGAGGAATAGATTCTCTAAAGATATTAATGGGTGAATAGTCTTTCAAATATTTATGGATAAGAATCTTTTCCCATTTAGCTTCCGGGTATCTCCAGAGTCTCCATAGTAATTTGGCTCCCAAGGCGCTACCTTGGTCCCCTAAGTTTGTAAGACCCACCCCACCCTCCTCTTTTGGTTTGCAAATGTTATCCCATGATATTAAAGGTATCTTCTTATTTTCACTACTCCCTTGCCAAAAAAAAGTTCTCAAGTGTTTAGTGATTTCTGATCTTTTGTTTGTGGGAAGATGCATACATGATAAATGATAGGTTGGCATTGCTGCCAAAACTGACCTTACCATGGTTGTTCTACCAGCAAATGACAACCACCTTCCCCTCCATGAGTTCATCTTATTTTTTAATTTTGTCAATAATGGGATCCCATATATTTGTAGCTCTATTGTCCTTAACCAAAGGGAGACCCAGGTATTTGCAAGGAAGCTTACCTTGTTTGAAGTTTAGGATCTCACAAATATCTTTTTTAGATTCAATATCAGTGTTGAAGAAGAAGATTTTCAACTTATCTGGATTAATTTCTTGTCCTAAAGCTCTCGAATATGTTTCCAGGGTCTTCTTAAAGGATTTTGCCTCCTTTCTTTTACTAGCTCCATATAAAAGAGTATCATCAACAAAATGTTGATGAGTAGTAGGATCTAGGTTATTGGTAATGGATATACCCTCTATTTCTCCATTTTTCTTTTCCTTTGAAATTGCTCTTCCTAAAGCTTCTACCATAATTATGAATAGAAATGGGGATATAGGGTCACCCTGTCTGAGTCCCCTAGAGATGCCAAAAAATCCCTCGGGTGTACTGTTAACTAATATCGAGATCATAGGAGTAGAAATACATTCAAAATTTAGGTTAATCCAACTTTTGGCAAAGCCAAAGGCTTCTATGCATTTACATAGAAATCTCTAGTCGACTTTGTCATAGGCCTTTTTGATATCCAATTTAATTAGCATGCTAGGGTTTTTATTTTTATGGATTGAGTGTATTACTTCCTGAGCTATGATTACCCCATCAAAGATGGATCTACCAGGGACAAAACCCATCTATTCTTCACTGATGATTAGGGGAAGAATTTTTTGAAGTCTAAGGGAAAGAATTTTAGTAAGCAATTTATACAGTGTATTACATAGTGCAATCGGTCTGAAATCATTTAGGCTAGTAGGCTTCTCTTTTTTAGGAATGAGAACAAGAAAGGTATTGTTTACTTCTTTGAGTATTTTCCCCAAGTTTCTAACCCCTTCTAAGGCATCTGTAACCTCCTTTCCAATGAAGTGCCAACACTTCTGAAAGAAAATAGCTGAGAGGCCATCTCGGCCAAGAGATTTGTCAAGATTCATTTGCATTAAGGCATAATGTATCTCATCCATAGTAAATTTTCCAGTTAAAGTTTTGTTGTGTTCTTTAGAAATGACTTTAGGGATATTTCTAAGAAGTTTTGTTTGACATCCTAGACCCAAAGATTCTCTATTATTCAAAATGTTATCAAATTAATTTACAGTCTCTTCAGTTAAGCCTTTAGGATCCTCTATAGTTTCACCCTTTTCGTTGATAATACAGAAGATCCTGTTAATATTTATTCTTTGTTTAGTGTTGTTGTGAAAAAATCTAGTATTTCTATCACCTGCTTCTAACCAAGTTTCTCTTGATTTTTGTTTCCAGAGAATTTCTTCTCTGGCTAATATCTCTTCGTAATCCTTAAGTAAGTTTTTGTCCCTATGATACAAATCATCATTCATCCCCTCCCTTATAACTTTAGAGTTAACTTCTTCCAATTCTGATTCAAGTTCTAGTTTTTTTTCAAAGATATTCCCAAATTTAGATGAATTCCATTCTAACAACTTCCTTTTAATCCATTAATTTTTTCACTAATCTGAACATTTTGGAGCCTGAAATCTCTATATGCTTTAGGATGTCTGGATCTCTAAACCATGCTTGTTCAAATTTAAATGCGCATTTTTTTTTGTTTAGTTTGTGTTAAGATACTAAGAAGTATTGGATAGTGCTCTGAACCAGATATCGAAAGGATGCTTGCCGAAAGTGACACATCGTACTTGGTCAAACTTCCTTTAAGAAAGAATCTGTCTAATTTCTCTGCTATGTTACAAAAACCTAGTCTTCTATTGTTCCATGTGAAGGAGTTATCTTCTGTCAGGATTTCAAGGAGAGAGATCCTATCTTTCTATTGTATGAAGTCTCTAGAGGCTAATGAGAGGGTATTTGATCCCCCTTTTTTCTCAGAAACTTTTGTTATTACATTAAAATCTCCTCCTAGAAAATACATCGTATCGTTTGTTTGATTAAAATACGATTATATCTCTTGCCATACTAAAGTTTGTCTTTATTTTGAATAGGTCCATATACATTTATTAGATTGAAGGTCATATTGAGTCGAAAGTTTTTAACTGTTCCACTCATCCAGAATTGTCTTCTTTCTGTAATGTTTATTGATATATTTCAAGGGTCCCAAATAATAGCCAAGCCACCTGAAGCCCCTTTTGCCGGTGAGGCTTCTATTTCCCTCAGCCCTAATTTATTTTTAAAATTTCCTAATTCTATATTGTCTAATTTTGTCTCTTGAATTAACATAATCTCTGGATTGTTAATTTTGATACATCGTTTGATCAAACGCTGCTTGTTAGGGGCATTCATGCCCCTAACATTCCATGATAGGATATTCATGGCTCCTTGGGAAGGCTCTTCCCCTTCCCTGCATTCAGAATTGATGTTATTTTAACCTGTCCTATAGCCTCACCTGCCAAGCCAATTAATTCTGCAATAGGCTTTCTACCCCTTTTCTTTTCTTTTTTTACACAATCAGGGGATTTCCTGCTTTCCTTAATCTAAGCTATGCCTAGATATTCCTGCTCTTGTTTCTCTTTTTCCTCCAAGTTTATTAATAACTCTTCAATAGATTCTTCTGGGATATCTCTTCCCTTCATTCGGAGCTCTTTTTGGTGTTCTAGTTCTTCCGAATCACAGATCTCCTCCAGGAATTGATCCATTAATTCCTCTGTCAATGTCTCCCCCAAAAAGTTTGCTATGGTATTCACTTCATTCTTAATTTTATCCTCTTCAGATGCTGAGTTTTCTAAGGTATTTGATGGTTCCTCGATGGGGATATCTTTAATACTTAGAGATAAATCAATATTAAGTAATTCATCTCCTATGGAGTTACTAGGAAACGGCCTATTTATTGGGATGTTCCCACATATCTTTCCCTCTGCACCTAAACTTTTAAGACTTTTTCCTACTGATGTCTCCATATTCATATCAAATTCCTTATTCTTTCCCTCCTTTGCCACCCTAGAATTTATGTCTACAGAGATCCATGATTCTGGTGCACCTGATTGTTCTTGGCTAGGTTTTAAAAAGTTAACAGGAATAGATTTGTGTGGATTATCCTTATCTTATACCCGGATGATATCTAAATTAAAATTATTGTTTATATCATAGGGGGTAGATTCTAACATTGGTGTCATAGCTGTCTGTTTAAATATATCTGAGAATGTTACCGAGGCATCATTACTCAATATTTCTTTGATAAGAATGCTCTTCCTTCTATTAGATTCATCTATGTCACTGGTTTCATCATCCGATGATAGTGAGAAGTCTATAGTCCCGTTACTCGAGGCTAAGTTTTTGTAGAACTCTGGATTATTATCTTCAGGGCCCATATTATTAGGCTTACTTAGTAGCTCCGTGTCTTGAAAAGGTCCATTCATTACTGGAGCTTCTATTTGGCGATTCGAATTGGACCTAATTTTAATATTAGTAGACTTTGTTTGTATAGGTTTGGATACTGGGATAGTAATGTCCCTGTCCCTATTGTCTAGACTTATACCTGCAAGTGTGAGGCTCCTATCTTTTATCATAATAGATTCTTCCTTATTAGAGGAATGAAAGCAAAAACCTCCTGAAGATTGATTGAAGAATAATTCAGGAACTGGACCTATAGAAAGCGGAAGTATGGGAAGAGAACAGATTTCCCCTTCCTATAAAAATACGGGAGAAGAATTAGGATTATGTTCTTTATTATTTAGATTGGGGATCCTGGCAGAACAGTCCTATTCTGAGGCCTTAATACCTTCTCTGCACTGTACTAAAGAAGCACAATTACCTTCACCTACATCAGTATTGTTTGCACAAAATAAGGAGGTTGATGATGAAGAATCAATATCCTTATTCTTATTTATCCATTTCACATCTTCCACCTGCCCTGAAATTTTATTAGTGGACCCATCTATCTCAAGATCTCCTTCAAAATATTCAGGGTGGATGGTAATCGAGCCTATATTGCAGCATATTTCCAAAGGGTGGTTAATAGATGCGTTAAGTTTTAGTTTGACAATAATGATTCTATCAGCGTTAGCCAGATCATCATTTACAAAACCTACAAATTGCCCTAGATGATTTCCTATCTCCCTAAGGGAGTCTTTGTCTGAGAGTTCAATTGGTAGATTTTTTAGAATAATCGCTCTATCAATCATAAAATCCTTCAAATTTAAAGGATCAAAAAGAGGCATCCATTCGAAAGATGAAAACCCTTTATTTCTAAATTTTGGTAAACCCTCCGAGAGAAGTTTTAATTTTAGCCTTTCACTAGAGCATTCAATGTAGATAAATTTCTCTCGAAGGATAGTTAAGCGTACCTTGTTGTATAATCTGGATTCGATCCACGCTACAATAGTTTCAGTTGCCGCCCCAATATCGTTCCATCTGCTGAAAAAACCATACTTCGCACATATTTTTTGTATTCTACTAACAGTTTTGTTCTTAATAACTAAAGTTCGTTGATCAAGGTTCATTTTTACCAGAATTTCCCTACATTCTTGCGGCTTTGCTCTATCATCTTTAATCAACCCTTTTAGTTCTAAACTTTTAGCTGTTCTATGCGGAGGGGAGTAGATCTTACCTGGGGACGGATTAGGGTGAAGCCTACCAGTTTCCGTCTGTATAAGACTTGAGCTTGGATCTTGTTTTTGAAAATTCCCGAGCGCATAAACTTCCTTCTTTTTCAGGCCTTGAATCCTTCGGTGAGGAGGCGAGTAGATCTCATGATGATTTACTGAATTTATCCCTGCTCCTGAAAACTTATGAGGCCTCCCCCATGGTGATGCCCTAGGATGAATCCTAGGGGAGGAGGGCCTCAACGCAGAGAAACTGTTTGATAATTTAAGATGAAAAGGAGCAACAGGAGTTTTCACAGCCATTCTTTGTGAAGAGGAGATCTGTTTCCAGTCATTAACCTTTGCATCCTGGTGAATTGAAAGATCTCCATAACCTTGCCTTGCTATCCTTCCCGAGAGCTTAGCATAATTAGTTTTTGCAAACACTGATAACTGATGATCAAGTGAATCCACCGAGAGTATTTTGGAGCGAGTGCGAAAGGCAGATTTTAACAGAGCCATTTTATGTCTATATGAATATATTGTTGATCGTATATATAAAACAATATATATATATAATTTTAGAACAAATTTTATTCTTATATTTAGTTTTAGATTTGTATGTCAATCTTAAGATCATTTTTGTTATTTTATATGAAAGTTTAAGTATGTATTGATAACTCTTGTTTTTATATGCAAATCTTTTTAATATAATATTTGGACACATTTTATCTTCTTTGATTAGAGTTTGTATGTCAACTTCAAGATCATTTTTGTTATCTGACATGAGATTATGAGTATCCATTGATACTTCTTATTTTTTATATGAGAATTTTATCAATATATTTTTAGTCAAATTTTATCATTTTTATCATTTTAAAATTTGTATGTGAACTTCAAGATCATTTTTGCTATCTAATATGACAATAGAATATGAATTGATACTTTTTTTTAAGAGTCAAGAGTTAAAATGTATCTATCATATCAGATTCTTGTAAGAAGCCTGTTCACTTCAACCAAGAAAACCATAACTAGTACAAAGTTGATCTCCTCCTCTTGAATCCGTGTAGATAAATAAGCACAAGGGAATGGAGCTAAATGCCCATAAAAGTTCAGTTCCATACACTATGGAAGAGGAGAATCTTAAATATACTAAAGATGGCACTGTTGATAGATTTGGAAGACCTATTCTCAAAGCTCGGTCAGGTTTGGAAATCTGCAATTTTGATATTAGGTAATCTCGAACTTTGTTTCTTATTTCTTTTTAGACAATACCACATGAAAGATTATAGAAGTTACAAGACAACTGGCCATGTTATATGACACTTCAAAAGAATACAATTTTGATTAATTTCTCTTGTACACATGATGTTTAGTAGTAAACCAATGATTGGGGTTCTCTCCCATAGCATATGGACGCAAATTTGTAAGTTGATTGGTTATACTAGTTATGACACCTGCACATTATGATAAACTGATTCTTTGTACTTGTACATGATTTTTACTAGTAAATCAAGGATTTGCCACACTAGCATTCTTTGGAGTTGGTGTAAACTTGGTTCTGTTCTTGACAAGACTACTTAAGCAGAGCAATGCATCTGCAGCAAATAATGTGAGCAAGTGGACTGGAACAGTTTATATGTTTTCTCTTGTGGGAGCATTTCTAAGTGATTCATACGTGGGGCGCTTCAGGACATGCACTAGCTTTCTTTGTATATTTGTTGGGGTAAGTTAAAAACATTCAATTCAATTCATTTTTTTCTAGTTTTTGGGCTGATGGTTCAAGAACTGCTTGATATATTTCCAGACAGGCACCTGATGGACTTCACGGGGCATGTGCTTGTTTGCCTGCACCTGTTCAAGTCTTTAGTAAGAAAAACTGCCAAATGCAATTTTGTCCATGCTAGAAAAATATATAGATTTATGAGTATTTTCTTTACTAAGTATGAAAATTTGCCAAATACAACTTTGTCTGTGTTAGTAAAATGATGTGTGGAGTTATGGATATATAATTTCTTAATGCAAGAGGCCCTACCCCGATATAGAGATACATAAAAAATTATCTCTTCCTATCATAATAGGATAGTTTTGGTCTGTTTAAAATATAGGGACTGCTGTAAACAAAGTTACAATGGATTCCAAAAATAGAAGGAATAATATACATAGATTATAGACAATGTTAGCCTTACAAAAAACCCTAATTTTATGTTTCTTTGGCAAACAGGGCCTAGTTCTTCTAGCATTGTCATCTCAACTTCTCTTGTTGAAGCCTTCTGGATGTGGAGATGGCAATATAAACTGTGAAAATGCCACCCCTGCAGCACTTGGACTGTTTTACTTGTCTATCTATCTTGTGGCTTTCGGAAATGGAGGATACCAGCCCTCTATAGCTACTTTTGGGGCAGATCAGTTTGATGAAGAAGATGAAACAGAAGCAAAATTAAAAGTAGCTTTTTTCAGCTGGTTCTACCTTGCTTTCAACCTTGGTTCTCTATTTTCTAACACGATACTTGGTTACTTTGAGAATAATGGCATGTGGCCATTAGGATTCTGGGTGTCTGCTCTAGCAGCCATAATCTCCACCATAGTATTTTTGTTTGGGACGCCAAGGTATAGGCATCACATCCCTGGAGGCAATCCCTTACCTCGGATAGGACAAGTGTTTGTAGCAGCATCCAGAAAGTACAGGTTGAAGCTCCCATCAGATGCACATGAGCTTCACGAACTATCTAGTAAACATAGTGCAATCAGTGGAAGCCGAAAAATACTTCACAGTGAAGGATTCAGGTTTGTCAGCTCTAAACACGAGTTAATGTAGTTTACGAATAATAATTCAAAAAACCAATTTCAAGTTTTTCGAATTGGATACTATTTGTACTGGTTTTTGTAGGTTCCTTGACAAGGCGGCTATAGAAACAGGGGATGACAAAGTGGAAGGAAACTCACAAAATCCATGGAGACTTTGTACTGTTACACAAGTGGAAGAAGTCAAGTGCATTTTGAGGTTACTTCCAACCTGGTTGTGCACAATTATTTACTCAGTTGTGTTCACTCAAATGGCAATGGATACTTCCCTGGGAAACTTCAATGTCCCACCTGCAGCAATGTCAATGTTTGATATTTTTAGTGTCGTAATATGGATAATATTATACAGAAGGGCATTGGTTCCTCTTGGTTTCATGATCTCTGGAAATCCAAAGGGTCTAACTGAGTTGCAAAGGATGGGCGTGGGCTTGATATTGGGCATGCTTGCCATGGTCACAGCTGGTCTAGTTGAGGTGTTGAAAGCAGCGAGCAATAAAAGTCATGACACAAGCTCCCTCAGCATATTCTGGCAAATTCCTCAGTATGCTCTAATAGGGGCTTCAGAGGTGTTCATGTATGTGGGTCAGTTAGAGTTTTTCAATAACCAATCACCTGATGCACTCAGAAGCTTTGGAAGTGCCCTTTGCATGACCTCCATGTCACTTGGTAATTACGTCAGTAGTTTGCTAGTGACAATTGTAATGGACATTACAAAGAGGGAGAACAGTCCTGGTTGGATACCTTCAAATCTTAACCATGGACACATGTATCTTTTCTACTTTCTGTTGGCAGGCCTCAATCTAATTGATTTCATTGCCTATGTGCTCTGTGCTAGAGGATACAGATGTGTTGCATTTGCCAAAAAGTGTGAACAAGATGAAGAGCAAGAGATCAATTAATCTGTGTGTGACATTTTAGACAATGTCTTCTATATACAGAACCCACTATTAGAACTTTGGATTCTTGGCTCAATTGGGTCATTTCACATCATCAGAACTTTGCATCATGAGAACTGTGCTCAATCTAGGACTCCACTGTTTTCTTGTTACTGAAGTTTTATTGAGACAGTACAGTGACTACCCATTTTTCAGAATTCAATTGGGTCATTTCACATCTCACTAGTTTTTAATCATATTGAGATGTGGCACAACCCAGCTGGATGTCATCTTTGGTTTCTGAAAGAGGGGGCCAAACTCCTTTGTCAGGCACACTCACCAGAGCTGTGAGAGGAGATAGATTTGACTCTTGGTTGTTTCCTTGAGTCCATGATGAAGAAAAAAATACATATGTAATGATATCTAGATAAGCATGTATTGCTGACTAAGTGATTAACTTTTTTCCTTCAGAATTATCAAACTATTTTGTCATTCAACAAAATGAGTAGAACTAAATGGAGTTTGATATTTAGTGGTAATATCACGATTCAATAAAATTGATTAAAAATAGAAAGTGACATGTTTATTGTAAGGGAATATAACTGATAAGCTGTCGGGCATCACATGATAACTATGTGCGTCTGTACTCCACGTCTTTGACAATGCTACTTCATAGCTTATCTTCCATGTATGGAAAATTGTGGCAAGAGACGGGCATGGGATTTTTGAAGTTTTGCTTCTTATAATCATGATGTGGGGCATCAGAGTAAATACAGAGCCGTAGAGATAGAAACTATATAACAAATCTTGTGGTCATAGACGCCAAGTAAAGTAGTACTAACTTTCATCTTGCCGTGTAGAATCGTATTTCGTGCAACTTTCCATCTTATCTTTTGTAGAATCGGATTTCATGTAACTTGTTATCTTTTCTCGTTTAGAATAGGACTTAGTCAGGCACTGGTTAAATGGTTGAAAATTTGCACAGGTCATATCATTTTATGCATGTCATTGCACGGCACGCCATACTATTTCTATGCATACCATCACTGGTATCTAGTACTCTCTTCCGCCCTCATCCAATCAAGTTCATCCATTACTGTTATTCACCCAATTTCTTTCAAATCCATCAGTAGATATATCTATATATTTCACCCCTCTCATATGAAAATGAAATAGAATATTAGCTTTTTAAGGATTAAGGTTAAATATAATTGGAAAGAGAGTTGATCTGATTATTCAATTATTAATATTATTTTTTATTGAATACTAATTATTCAATTAAGTAGAGATCTTATTTGTATACTTTTAATTATTATAAATATAGTTTAGTTGTTAATAAAAAATATGGTTGCATTTGTTTTTGTTTTTTTAAGTGGAAGTGTGCAAGTCACTAATATTTTATTTATATAATATATAAGACTGGCTCAAAGGCTCATCTGGGAAAGAACAAAAAAGAAAACCCAAAATCACTGTCTGAGTAAGTAAGAGAATAAAAAGAGAGGGATAACCATCAATAAGCCTAACAAACTATCCCTAACCAAATAAAAAAGTAACTAAATACACGAACAAATATCTCTAAATATGAAAATGGAGACATCCATATATACAACAAAGCCCACTTTAGCAAATAATACATATCGATAAAGGCTCCAAGAAAGTTCCATTGACTGTTATAAACTAATGAACATCATATATGATCATCTTATATTTTGAGAAATATGAAAAATAATGAACAAAAACCACCACATTATAGTTTTGATTAGGTTTAATGGACAAAAACCACTACATAATGGACAAAAATCATTCTTTAAGTGCGAATGCATGGTTTTTGTTAACGATTAGATTAGGTTTACGATTTAGGATTCAAGTTTACAATAAATATTATATTATAGTTTTCATTAGGTTTAAAGTTAAATTTATAAAGGCTTTAGGTTTATGTCATGTTTAGGATTTAGGTTATGAAATCTATCTGAGTTACCTCTAGATTCATATCCACCTATTATTATATAAATTATTGAGGCATCTATGGATTTGTACTTGCAAATAACAACTTCTTTTTCAAGAAGAGAGATAAATTTTCTAATTAATTCATATTGTTAGTATTCTTACAAAATATGTTTGTTATCATATAAACCTAAAAAATGTTCAATTTCATCTTGCGAGTAAAAAGGAAGATAAACTCATATTCATTAAAATACAAAGTAACAAACGGCTAAATTGATAAGATAACATAGAATATAATTTTTTTAGTTGATACTATCATAATAATTAATATCATGACAATTATACACACACACAGATATATATATATATATATATATATATATATATATATATATATATATATATATATATATATATATATGTATGTATGTATGTATGTATATATAATATAATTTTTTATATTTAATATTAGGAGTCTTGTCTTTATCTTTCCAACCTTCCTATTTTTTGAGATGAAGTGTGCACCATAGAGGGGAGCATAGACACAAAGTAAAATATTTAAATAATATTAATTATATAGTAAAGATCATAATATTATTAAAAAAATTAAAGAGGAGTAAACGCTTTGACCCAAAGCTATGAGCTGGTGAGGCTACAAATGGAGGACCTCATCCCCAATGAGATTGAACCTTGATAATGAGAACAACAACACAACAACTTAACCATCACAACATGCTACTAGTGGCTACAATTAGTTATTTATTATGAATAATAAATATTTATTTGATTTGCCTTAAGTTTTTATAAATTAATAAACTTATAAAAAAATTCTCCTCTATATTTATGAGTTTTGAGTAAAGTATATGTCTACAAATATTTTAAAAATTCTCAACTAAACTTTTTTTAAACAAAGTTTGCAAAGTTTAAAAATAAATTTTTGAAATGATGTGCTGGTTCTTATCTATTGTTTTTCATATTTTTCAAATTATATGATGTTCATTATTTTATAAAAATACTCATGCTCGTCATTTTATAATAAAAATCATTATGCAATTATTTTTATAAAATAATGAACATCATATATTTTTTTTAAATCTAAAAAAATAATGAACAAAAACCACCATATTTATTATTCACTACTAAAATGTATTTATAATAATTAAATACATATGAACGTCTCTATTAAAATTGGATAATTAGTATTCATAAAAAACAATAATAAAAATTAAATGATCAAGTAACTCTCCTTACAATTATATTTAACCTTAAAATCATAAAATTCCAATATTCTATTTCATTTTTGTATTGTATTTACCAATGGCTAAATAAAGATATACCTACTAATTTCTATAAAATTGAAGATGGGTCCTTAAAAGAAATTTGGTGAATAACTTAGCCTCGTCCATTGCCAATGAATTCATAACAATGATCGATGTCTTGGAGATGACAAGCAGTGGTACAGTATGAACTTGATTGGACGAGGGTGGAAGAGAGTATTGGATTCCCGTGATGGCATGGATGGGCATGGTATGGCTGATGAATATTTTTGGCCATTTAGCCAGTGCCTACTTCTCATCTTTCTTAATTTCTAAGGATGAAGAATAATCACATACAAGATTCTTTGAATGGAATCATATTTAAAAAAATAGTTTATGCTAAAGTTAGAAAGGGTAAGAAAAAGGAAGCGATGAGATGGGGGCACACACATATCTAAGAGCTTTTAGTTATCAACAATGAACTTTTAATCTAATTTTTATCTTTGTCTTGTTAAGAAGTAGCATGTATTGATAAAATGATAAGGTTTAAATAAGGGGTAAAAGCACAATAAGCTATCACCCTTTTACAAAGGAAAAGACTAACAAAATCAAAGTTGTTCAACTTCAATAGTATAAAAATGACATTTGTGTTTGGAATTTGAAGATGATGTAAAATAATTAAATGTCATAAAATGGATGAAGTTTATGATTAATATTTTTAATAATTTTTTTGAATAAGTTTTTATATGTTTTTTCTAATTTTTAGAGATGATTTTTCAGTTGCTAAAAATTAGGGGTCTAGTTCCCACCAAAAAATTATATGTAAATAAACATTTTTTCCATAATTTCAAAATATGTATGTCATAAATGACATATATAGCTAGTGCATGAAGAAATAAAAATTGGTTTCTGACCTATATTTTCTCTTTTATAACAATTCAAATTCCAACTCACTGAAATCGACGGTTTTCATCTCGCAACATATTTTTCATAACAAATCTAATATCCCAATCAAAAAAAGAAATATATATATTCTTAAAGAGGACTCTCTTCTCTAGTCCACCATATGTTTTTCAAATTTATTTAATATGATTTACTATTTTTTTCTTTCTCTGAATCAAAATCTCCTTGACTATTAAAATACCTACTTGCAATATTTTTTAATTACAATAAAATATGTCTAATTAAAATACTATAAAATCTATATGAGGATATTCTTGACTTTGATCTCTACAAAAGAGTATTTTTTTAATTTTTTTAAAATATCATTAAAAAGATTAGAAGTTATTGAAACACTTTTTTGAAATAATTTTATTTTTAAGGTAATTGGACCCAAAGTGGTATAAAACATGCATTCAATAGACATTTCCAATTGGAAAAGTTAAATCACTTATCTAACTTAGCTAGAATGAATCTAGCTAGACCATATGTTTGACCAAAATTAATTTTTAGTTAGAAATATTAAACTTTAGTTGTGCTAATAAGTTAGCCTAAAAGGTGACACCCGATTGTGCTTCTACCCTAAGAAAATATTATACTATTGCACCAATCAAGATGAAAATGCTAAGAAGTAAAGTAATATTCATAAGAGGAGTGAATCCAAACTCATTATTGAGGAAATGGAAAGCCTTAGGAATTGTGATGACCTCATCTAAAGCTATGACTACAAGTGTGTCACTACCCATGTGATAGTGAGACATAGCTTCATGGTAGAGAATCACCCATGCTAGTGAAGTGTAGAGATTTTATTTCCATTTATCCTTTTACAAAACATTTTGATTACCTCTAGTAAAAGATACTTCAACATGTATTTTTATGTCATCAATGTTAGTATTCAAAAAATAACAAAAATCTTCTATCTTATGTAGGCTTAATTTTTAGAGCATTTAACACTTTTGTAGTCATGACATTGATATTAACAAGTTTATCTCTTTGCATTCCATAATCATTCAAGTGATGGATCACATAGTGTGATCTGGAATGTTGATGCCAAAAAATGTCACACAATCAAATCCATAAGAAGTTATAAGACATTCGAATGGATTGTGAAAATCTAATAACATTAATGAAAATGAATTATTGATTAGTATATAGATCGAGAGTTGGTGCAATTGAAAAGGTTTACTAAAGTGACACTTTCTTTCTACAATTTCATTAGCTAAGAGATAACACAACATAGTTCAAGTGGACTCCATTATAGTGCAATTACAAAGCAAATTCATTAAAGGTCACTAATTGTGGAAGGGAGCTATTATTTGGATAACATAAAATTTCAAGATTGTCACTCTAACAAATTGAAGTGATTACAACACTAGGTAGAAGACTAATAACTCAAGCAAGTGGTTAGGTCTAATAATATTTCATAACTTTTGTGGATGATACTAGAAAGCTAAAGGTACATTTACTTAAATGGATACATATTTGTAATATGAAACCATCAAGCATTTAAATCCAAGTTTTTGTTTCATGGTTTGTGGATGGTTGAGAGAGGAAGAGTTTAGAATTTGATAGTTAATGGAAATTCATCAAATCCTAATTACAAGCTTTTTATCTTGTAGGTTGACCAATAGATATCAAGAGATTTATATTTATATGTATGTCAAAAATAAGGAGGAGTGGGTGAACCCACAATATCACTTTTTTGCCTGAACGGACATTGAACTCTACATTTTGAAAAAAAACTTTCAGATTTGGATGCATATTGTCGTTAAATCATTTAAAATTGGAAGATGAAGTAAATTAGAGTCTTTTATGATTTTTTATCTAGATTCTAAATATATATTTTTTAAAAAAATTTGAATTGATTTGAATAGTTTTTTCTTTCTCCCACAAAAACTGGTATGTTGCTGAAAATGTCATTTTCAAAAAGTTACATTGTTTTCATAGAGCATAACTTTTTTTCTAAAATAGATATCAATGTGCTTCTTTCAAATTTAGTTTTGTAACATCGATATAGAGGGCATGCAATTGGTTTGACAAAATTTTCATGATTATTGAATATTTTATTAATGTTTGAAGTTGACTAAACTGTAATTTTGACATACCTTGACTACATAGCTTATAACTTGTCATGTATTTGTCCAATTTCATTTTTTATTTTTTTTTATAGAAAGAGAAATTCAATACCTAGGGCATAGATATTTTTTTGAATTTTTTTTCTCTCATTTACTATTTTTCCATAAGCATCAAACATAGAGGTACACTTACAGTGAAATATCTATGTTTAGTAAAACTTTAAAAATGCAAAGTGATAATAAACTTAATATATATTAACATTATAATCATTGGAAATATTTTTCTCAGTAGTACCTTACTACATAGATAGGTTTGTCAAATGGATTCATTTGATCTGCCAAAAGATAAAGTCAAAGTGATTTTTTGTCAACATTTTAATAGGTGTGAAGGAGACTCCATTGTAGGTATGAATGGGGAGTATAGATGTTATATCAATATTGTCTTATCTAAGAGGCTTTGAGATAACCATTTATAATTAATTCCTTCAAATTGAACCTCTCAAGGCTTAAATCATCATATTTTATGGGTAAAAGCACAATTGAGTGTTACCTTTTAGGCTAACTCAAATCAATCAGCCCAATTAGACTCAGCTGAGTCTAACTAGGCCGAGTACATGTAGGCACCACATGATGTTGAATGGCATCTATGTGGCCCAATATACTAGGCCGAGTGGTACTCGATTGAGTCTAAATGATATTTTTAATATAAAAAAACATCTCAAGCCCCTCATTTGCACACTATTTGGCTATTCGAGTGCGGTCGACCCCTAGGGTGACTCAGTCGAGTCAGACTCGGCCCAATCAAACTCGGCCCAGTCAGACTCAGCCGAGTCTACCTAGGTGGCATGCCATGTTGGCAGCCAAACCTCCAAAAACACAAAAAAAATTAGAATTTTGCACTTATGTTGTTCCTTTCTCTAATCAAATAGAAAATGTTAAAAAATGAAAAGTACCATTTTCTAGATCTTGAAAGTACGATTCTAGACTTATAAATTTTATATTGTTTCAACTACAAAACGTTAAACAAATTTGCTAAAAACTACATGTAGGTATATTAAACTTTGAGAAGATGTTGATTCGGAAAATATAGAAAAATGCTAAATGAATTTAGAAAATTTTTTAAATCATAGAGGACACTAAATGAGAGAGTCCTCTTCAAGAATATGTAATTTATTTGACTTTGGCATAATTTTGATAGGGGAAAAGTGACGGGAGAAAAAAATTGTTGATTTTAGGTAAGTTTGACTTTGAATACTTATAACGGGTAAATTATAGATCAAAAACACTTCTTTCTTTTTTCCTAGAGTAGATATACATGTCATCTAAAACATATTCTGAAATTGGAGGGAAAACAATGTTTTAATTATAATTATTTGACGGGAAGTAAACTCCCTGATTTGTAGTATTTTTCAAGATATGAAAAATAGACCTAAAAAATTAAAAAAATATATTTATTTTTGCTCAAATTAATTTTTAAAAATTATAGGCATAAAATTCATCATATTTTACACATTTCATCAGTTTACATCATCTTCAAATTCTCAACAGAAATATGACTTTTATGCCCTTGAAGTTTTTCATTTTTGGTGTTGTTAGCCTCTTCCTCTATAAAAGGGTGATAGCTTATTGTGCTTTTACCTTGAAATTAATATTATTATACAGATTATGTAATATTTATATTTTATCACTATTTATTTATAATTTATTGATTGTTATTCACAATGATGTTCATTTACTATTTATTTATATTAATAATATATGTGTATTATTAATATATCTTATCTCTTCATTGTTATATTAATAATATAGATAATTCATTCATTAATTTATTTCATTATTTATTATATAAATAATTGATAATATATTATTGTCAATAGTTACTATATTATTAATAATATATTATTTATTTTTTATATTTTTTATTTAATTTATTTTTATTGTGTATTTATCGCATTTGATCTTTGAGATAGGGGATATCACAATCCGCCCTTCCCAAAAATTGCTTGTCCTCAAGCAATGTGAACCTTTGATATAATTGGTCTCTTTCTATGTAACTCTGACATCCAATTGGATGATCTGTACTAGTCCTAGGTGCTCCTTGCTATGCATTGTCTTGTCCCATGATGAATCTTGATGTGTAATTCTTATATTCTCTGGAAGAGATTTTTATCCCTTTCCAGACCTCTAGAATTGTCTTGAATTGACATATCCTTCATACATCCTTGGATGAGATATCATCTCTACCCAAGTCTCTTTTCTCTTTCGTATGTCTGACCACTGCTGATATGTACGGTCTCTAAAAATTATAATAAATCATTCTTTAGTTTTAATTATGAAACAAAACATTTATTCAGAATGCCCTTACTTAATTCTTTACCCTATAGGATGCCAGGATCATGCTCCGATACCACTGTAATGTCCCTTTTTATTCTCCTTTCATAATTTCCTACAAAATCAACATTAGTACAAAATATTACATAATATTTACAAACTCTCACTTTACTCTAAGTTAGTAAGGGGGCGGGATTTGATTCTTAAGGCTGCCTCTAGGTTGGGCTTTACAGAATTCCCGATTCTAGGCTAGAGGGATATAAGATCCACTCTAAGAAATCGGTCTATCGACACGTCATCCCATAGAGCACTGCCCATAAGAATCTCTTCGAAGCAATAAATGATATCCAAGCCTACGCATATGCATATGACTGACATCAGTATATATACTACCTATGTGAGATTATAACAATCTTGAGACTAGGGAAACTATAACAATTTCCTCTAGTCCCCTCCAGATATGGGATCCATCTCTTAATGAATATAAGATTCATTCTCTCTATGGTTTCCATATCATCAATTTGGGTGGACATATAAATGTACCAAAAATTAATGTAAATTACATGATCATATCTTCAGATTTATAAAAAATCCAAAAGCACAAAATGCCTATAACATAATTTCATAGATATTAATTGCACATGTATAAATATATATTTAATATATATCAAATATATTTATAGATAAAAGAAATTAAATCCTTTGAAAATATATATATGTATATATATATATATATATATATATATATATATATATATATATATAATGAAAGTATATTTAATTACTTACAAAGTAGTCGACTGCAATTTCTTTTTAATTCCTTTCTTCTTGTTCCCTTTTATTTCTCTTTTATTTTTCCCTCTCAAACATATAATACATAATAATACCTCCTGTATAGAATATAGGGTAAGTGCACAAAGATGGGGGACCAAAAAGGGGGTATAAGATGCCACTTTTTTCCTGAAATCAACAAAATCTGAACTTCAACAAGAAATTGAAGATAGTTAGACTCAAAATTTTAAGATGCGACAAAAACAAGAGTTGTAATACTCTGAATCTAGTTCCTAAACTACTAACTTATTTTGAAAATGGTGCAGATTAAGGCCCTCAAAAAGGGGGAGCACAAAAAGTGGTCCTATTTTTTGTCCAAAAACATAACATAGCATCTGGTGTGCTCCCCATAAAATGTTAACTTTTTAAAAAAAAATTTTAATCGCTCTGGTGAGAAGTTAGCTAACACCACATAGTTTATCCCAAATTTTTTTGGTAATTTTTTTATGAACATATAATTTTTGATGAGTTTACGAAGTGCACACATCCTGAAAACATGAAATTTTTGTGTGTTCGCCCTAGAAATCATTTAAAACTAATCAAAAATTAAATTTTATTTTTTTTTAAAGTGTGTAGAATAGAGTCTAGTTTCTAAAAATGTAACTTATTGCAAAATTCGATGAATGAGCCAAAATCTATGCCCAAAATACAGCATGTTGGTTTTTTACAAAAAATAGACATACACACAAAAGAAATTAGAGTTGAAAAACTTAACATAATCAGAATTCAAAATAAATTATATGCTTAGATAGCTAACAGAGAGATCTGCAATATCACGTTGTCTAATTTTTATGTTCTTGAGCCACGAGTAAACCTGACGAAGAGCACACAAAAAAAGATGTCATTTTTTTGTATGTTTGCTAGAAAACACATCTCGGGCCTATTTCAATCATCCAAGCCTTTGGGTTGGATCTCCAAGGAAAATCCAAGCCTTAGGATTGGTAAATTCAAATCTTTTACAAAGCATGCAAGCCCTATAGGGCGTGTGCACTATGTAAATTTATGATTTTCATAGTGTGCTCGCACTATGAAAATCATAAATTTACATAGGGCGTGCACCCTATGTAAGATATAGATTTATATAGTGAGAGAGAGAGAGGGGGGGGCGCTATGAAAATCATAAATTTACATAGGGCGTGCGCCATATAGGGCGTGCGCCCTATGTAAGATATAGATTTATATAGTGAGAGAGAGAGGGGGGGTAATTTATACAAATATAACATTTAAGTATAAGTCTGATAATTTTAATTTCTTATACTTTTAGTTATATTTGTATAAATTATAAAATATAATGCTTTCAAGATGTTTCGGATAGGTTCCAGCTTCATAGGAGTTAACATGCAAATTCTAGATTTGAAAAATTCTAGACTTAGCCAAATTTTAGGAATTCAACAAGCCTTCAACAAGGTTACCTCCCACAATCCATCATGGATTTCTAAGGTCAAACTGAAGCTGGCAAAAGGATTCCCAAAGGGTTTTAACTCATTTTTATCACAAATCACTTAGTTTTGACCCCATCCCTACGACAAGCTTAGCTTAGCTCTCACCCAAATCTCTCTCTCTCTCTCTCTCTCTCTCTCTCTCTCTCTCCCTCTCCCATACTCTCTCTCTCTCTCTCAGTATATGAGAGAGAGAGAGAGAGAGAGAGAGAGCTAAGCTAAGTGTGTCGTAGAGATGGGGTTGAAACTGAGTGGTTTTTGATAAAATGAGTTAAAACCCTTTGGAAATCCTTTTGCCAGCTTTAGTTTGACCTTAGAAATCCATGATGGATTGTGGGAGGTAACCCTGCTGAAGGCTTGCTGAATCCTGAAATTTGGCTAAGTCTGAAATTTTTCAAATCTAGAATCTGCATGTTAACTCCTATGAAGCTGGAACCTATCCCAAACATCCTGAAAGCATTATATTTTATAATTTATACAAATATAACTTAAAGTATAAGTTTGATAATTTTAATTTCCTTATACTTAAATGTTATATTTGTATAAATGTATAAATTACCCCTCTCTCTCTCTCTCCCCCGCCCCCTTATCATCCTCTCTCTATCCCTTATCTCTCTCTCTCTCTCTTTCTTGTTTTTCATAGCACATACGCGCTATGTAAAAATATGGATTACACTTTTGTGGCTTTGCATAGTGTGCACGGGGGGTGAAAATTTTGGGATTTTACAAAGCACGTGCACCCTATTTGGCACACACGCTATTTGGCATGCGTCCTATTTGGTGCACACACTTTGTTTTAAATTTCCCAAGCCATAGGGCGTGCACCCTTTAGTGCGTACACACTATGTGTGATTTGGGACCAAAAAGAAAAGTGGCATCTTTTTGGTCCCCCATCTTTGTGCATATACCCTATATATATAATTACTAATATATATAAATATATATAATATAACATAAATATATAAATATATAATTATGGTCTCATGATCTTTAATATATATTGGCCCATTCACTCGATCCTTATTCCTAATATCATCTAAAACATTCAGATATACAATTCTAATTGTATTGTTTATATTTATATATAAGATTATATAAGGATCTCTTATCCTATAATACCATGCTGATATTAACTCATAAATATGCTACAACATGATTTTGCTACAATGCCACCATTGTAAATAATTTTACATCTTCAATAAAAAGTATTCTTCATATTTAGAATATTATCTTATTCTTTCTTATGATCCAAACCTCTTATTACATATATACATACACACACATATATATGATCCCTTATTATTAATTTTTATATATATTTCTATTATTAATTTATATATTTCTTATTGTTATATATATTTACTATATTTATATCTCTTAATGTATATATCTTTCTTAATACCTATCATTAATCACCTCCATTATCATATAGATAGATAGATAGAGAGAGAGAGAGAGAGAGAGAGAGAGAGAGAGATATATATATATATATATATATATATATATATATATATATTCTCATGTTCGATTTTAGTATTATTACATATACTTATTTCCATATCTATATTTCTCAATATATATCTCTTATTTCTTTTTATGAATGTCTGATCTGATTCCTCGTCCCTTTCCTTATATATATATATATATATATATATATATATATATATATATATATATATATATATATATATATATATATATATATATATATATATATATATATATATATATATATATATATATATATATATATATATATATATATCAGTCCATCATTCCCTATGAAGTAGAGATGATGCTCAATATATTTCAGTCTGATTCTTCTGTTTAATGATAAATACATAAAGAAGTGATTGTTATGGCTAATATAAATATGTATTCCTTATTTATCATCTATTCTCTTGTTCATCTCACTTCTAATCATTGCCATCATTAATGTCTTCCAAAGGAATTCATACTTGACTGAAAATCATCTACAATAATCCTTATCTTAAATATTAAATGATCTTTCCTTCTGAAAAGCAGTATTGAATATATTGTGCTATGATTCTTCCTCATTCCCCAAATTGATGCTTTCAACCATTATTTTTTTATACACTATTATTCTCTGATCTTTTGGTCGTCCCACCAGTTATGATAGTTGGTATCAATATGTATTGAGCTATCCCAATAATTAGCAGGTGGCCATTTTAGGAGTCTTCACACATAAACCTCCATTTCGTTGCTATGTCTTCTCTAATTGATGTTCCACTCCTTATTACATGTGTCTATGGGGAGGTATGAAAATCACGATTCTCCATACTAGGTCGCGATTGCTAGTATATTTTTGTTTTCTATAATGGACAAGTACTTTGTTTATTATATATAGTTTTATTTGTATAAATAATGATTATCAGTAATATTGAAATTAATATTATTATATAGGATATGTAATCTTTATAATTTATCACTATTTATTTATAATTTATTGATTTTTATCACAATGATTATTATTTACTATTGATTTATATTAATAATATATTTATATTATTAATATATCTTATCTCTTCATTATTATATTAATAATATATATAATTCATTCATTACTTTATTCATTATTTATTATATAAATAATTGATAATATATTATTGTCAATAGTTACTATATTATTAATAATATATTATTTATTTATTATTATTTTTATTGTGTATTTATCGCATTTGATCTCTGAGAGAGGGTACATCGCACCTTGGGCCTCACCTTTACTAATATTTAACATACCTTGTCTCCTCTTCCTATGGTTTTTCCTATCTCTTTGTCTATATGCTTCAATTTCATATTTTGCAAGCTTCTCTTTCATTTATGCTTATGAACAGAACTGCTCCCCATTATACTGACAAAAAGATGACCAGATGTGATTTCCAAACAAGGATTTGAGAAAAAGATGCTCCAAAAAGTGTTATTATGTCTATTGCAATTTGAAAACCTATGAAAGTAGAATAGGATATATATATATATATATATATATATATATATATATATATATATATATATATATATATATATATATATATATATATATATATATATATATATATATATATATATATATATATATATATATATATATATATTAGGACAAGGAGAGGGCAAGAGAAAGAAAGAGAGAGAAGGGGAGATGGAGAGAATATGATAAGGAAAGGAAGAGAGGGAATGTGAGAGTAGGAGAGAGGAAGAGGGAGGGAGGGAGGGAGGGAGAGAGAGGGAGAGAGAGAGATATTATTAAATAATATTATTATTATTATATTATAATATATTATATTATATATAATATATATATAGAAATATTAATTAATATCCAATATCAAATATATATCCATATTAGACATGTATCCAATATCAAATACGTGTTTGATATTGGATATATATCTGATATCGGATACATGTCCAATATTGGATACCTCTAGCACAAATCACCAACCCAAAGATTTGCCTTGAGATTGCTATGAGTTTTGACTTGGGAATGCCAAACCTGGAAAGTCAACCCCAAACACATGTTTTTGAAATCTCCCTATGTTTCCAGACTTCAACCTTATAGCTGATACCTTTTTTATCCGAAATTGATGAAACAAAGGGCTATTTAAGAAGATTCTCAGCTTTCCACCAATATAAATTATCTCAAGTTTTGAATTAAAAAAATAATAATTATCTATTTTCTAATTGGATTATGTCTAAAGTCTTGATTGATAGGTTGATTGAAAAATGTCTATAATATTGAAATGGTATAACATTTTTAAAATCCAAAACATCTGTCACATTCTATGCTTCACATACTATACGAAAAATAAAATTAAGTTTTGACTAAGTTAAGATGGCCAGACACGAGAGTTTTTATATTTTGAAAAAGTTATAGTAAAAAAATCATACTTTATTTATTTGGAAAAAAATTACACAAAAATATGTGTCACATCCAGATACGAGTCTTCTACTTATATCTACCAGCTATCGCACCTATGTGTGCAATGGGTACGCCGAAGAGGTATGGAAGGCCTCTTATTTAGAAATCTTATTTTAATTTAATTTTTCACTTCGAATATTTGTTATCACTAATGATATTTAATTTGAATTGTAATAAATTTAATTTTTATATTTTATATTTGATAAAATAAATTTAGTTTTATTTTAAAACTTAATAGATTCTTTAATTTATGAGTTTAAGTTTATATTTTATTCTAACAAATTAACTTGAAACGTTTTAAAGAAATATAATTTGTTTGAAGGATTTAAATTTTCCTCGCATTAAAGCTAATCGTTTATAGTGTTGGATGATTATTAATTAATTTTCAAATGGTACCTATTATTCTTGCATATTGGTGGACAAATTTCATTCATAACACTACATAAACATGGATTCAATTTTCTTTGTTTTTTCTTAAAAAAATATTTCAATAAATTTTAAAAAAATCTTATAGTTGATTTATAAGTTTAGGATCTATTTTGAATTTTGGTTAAATATTTTTGGTCAATTAATCTGATAGTGGTTGATTAATTTATTATCACTATGCTTTCTTGTTTGACCTCTCCTCTCCTCTCGTGGCTAAAAGAATCCAATAAAATTTCATTCCGACTAGTTTTTAAAGATGTGTTCCTATTCAAATTAGACATTACTATAATTGTACGACCTAGAATAGTTTTACCATTGTAAAATCCTCATTTTTATAAACTCATCAATTGGTTGGAAGGCTTAGCTCTATACTCTAATATACCATGAACTTTATGTCAATAGAAACAATACCACAATAGAAATCACCCTCTGCTAACATAATAATTAATTTATTATCCTCTCTTTATATCTAAAATAAAAATCATTCTTTAAAACTCCTAAAAATAACTTTTAAATTGAAATCACATTAATCAAAGTATCATCTTATATTATCCATCAAACACTCTTAAAACACGTTTTACCATAATTACTGATGGCTAAGAATTCATGTTTTTGAATTTCAATTAATTAAAAAAAATGGTGTTGGATACGCTTTGTCGTATAATTATACTAGCCAACACATCTCCCTACTTCTCCAGGTGGTACTAAGAATATACCTGCGATTGCTACCACTCCTCGTTGTTACAAAATAGACAAACCATCACAAAAGCCCTCAATTCACATTCAAAATCCTTAATCCAATGCCAACATTCACTAGCAAATTAGAGGAATAGTGAAGAAGCCATGAGATTGTTTGTAAAATGACTGCTCAATGGAGGAACTTAGGTGTTCCAAATCAGGAAGGCATGAGTTCATTATCGATTTGTCGAAGCTACTACGCATAGGTCTGAATTTAAATACATAAAATTTGTTTTTTTGACAATGCATGTAATTAGGGTTTGTAGCTAATTAGTGGTTGTGTGGCGAGCTTAGCGTGGTTGTGCAGAAGAGGAGTTGGGAAAGCAGTTTACAGAGAAAAGCCGCCGCCTTCCATAGAAAAGGTACCATGCGACCTATCTTTTTCGAAGTCCTAGCTGATGAGATTCTTCACTCCCTCTGCTTTCATCGAATGGCCCACCAAAAGAGTGTCTGTGAGATGATCGAAGCTCTACCACACACTTCTATTTTGAGCGTCATAGAGGACCAGATTTCCATTGGTGTAGAGTTCAATCCCCATGACAGATTCATTTCACACAGCTCGGAAGACAGTCAAGTCTTTGGCCCAATCACATGGAGAAAAACATGGGCGACCACAATGAATTCTATGGTCGCCCATGCCTTCTATACAACTATCGACCGTTGATGTCAAAAATTAGAACTTCCATTGATGTCAATTTTGAGGTCATAAAAATGCTTTAAAAATAACTCCATGACTACTAGATTGGCGATATACTTCCTTGAACTCTCTCAAAATCCTTCAAATTCCCCCTCCCCCTCTCTCTTCATCTCTGTCTTTCTCTTTCTCTACCTCTCACTCTCCTCCTCTCTCACCCTACCCTATCTACCTCGTCCCTCCTTTTCTCTCTATCGTTCTCTCTACCTTCCCAATATAGTTACAATTCTCCCTTTATGCCATGAGAAGGTGGAAGGGGTGAAGTGACAACTTGTTCATTCATCTAGAAGTAACTTTGTTTTAAATGTATGAATCTCTTGGAGCTTGAAAAATGTTAGAAGCAAATAAAAAGAGGTATCTATTTCAAGTGACCAGTATTTGCACAAGCTTCAAACAGGAGAGGATCTATTTAGGAAAGGTCATATTTTAACTATTTTATTAAAAGAGGTATTCAAAAAATCTTCAAAGATCAAATTCACTAACATTGTAATCCTTTGGGTCCAAAAAGTGGTCATATGCAATCATGTGTACCTTTCACTTTCCCCCTCTCTTCCATGTCTCTCTTCCCCACCCCCTCTCCAAATTTTTATTTTGTGAGTTTCCTTACCCATGTATAACATACAAGAAAATGTAAGTTTACAGTGTCCTTCCCATCTAAAGTCTACATATGAATCACTAACCAACAAATATATAACCTTTTGCACCTAAGAACATTTGATCTTTCATTTACAAAAACTTGTTAGAGTTTGTTAACGCTATATTTTAACATTCTCCATAATACCATGACCACGCCATTAAAGAAACAAGACATTCATCATAATATTGTGATTCTCTACTACTCTCTCTCTCTCTCTCAAATTTCAAAACCCTTACCAGATTTAGCTACAAGGATTGATAAGGACAATTACAACTATATAATTTTTTTGGAAAGGATAATCAAGTAAATAATTTCTATTATTGAAGGTCACTATCCCCCAATAAACCTAGAAAGTGTGGAGAAATATATACGGATCATCTTAAAGGGAAATACATATGAAGATTTTGTAGAAGTATGCGGGCATGAGATTTTGCAAGATTTCAAATTATCCTTCCGTTGGTTGATAATAAACATATTTGCATTAGAATTTGTTACATTGGATTTGAAAATTCTTCATAATGTCCTCACAACACCATTAAAGAAATAATGTATTCCTCATAATGTCATGATCTCTCTCTCTAATTGTGACTCTTACCAAATTTAGTTGCAAGGCTTTATAAGGATGATAAAAAACCATATAATTTTTCTAGAAAAGATAATCAAGAAAACAATTTCTCCTATTGTACCTGTCACTAACCCGAGAAAGAAACCTCAAAAATTTGTAAATATATATATGGGGCATCTTCAAGGGAAATACATCTAAATATGTTGTGGAAGTATGCGGATGTGAGCTTTTGCAAGTTTTCAAGTCAACCTTCCTCTAATGGATAAAGAACATATTTGTGTTAGTTTTTGTTAACAATGAATTTGAACATTCCTCATAATGTCACAACACCATTGAAGCATCAAGACATTCCTACTTGATAGCATGTTTAAATCTCTCTCCCTCTCTACCCCCTCCCCTTTCCAATCAACAAGTTTGTCTCCCTCTCTCTCCCCCATCTTGTACTCTCTCCCACATTCCATCTCTCCATGTCATTTAAATATGTTCACGTAGGAAATATTTTAATATAGTTTGATATATATTAGATAGGATTATTTATAGGATTATTTATTTATACTAAATACATCGTATATTTGGTATGCATCAAATATCTGATACCTACACAAATCTACGAACTTGACATTTGCCTCTAGATTTCTATGGGATTTGGCGTGGGAATTCCAAACCTAAATAGTTAACCCAAAAAATGTGTTTATGAGATTTCCTTTAATTTCCAAACTTCGACTATGTGGTTGATGACCTTTCTTACCTGAAACTGATGAAATGAAAAGGGTTACTTAAGGAGATTCCCAACTTTCCACAATATAAATTTTTTTAATTTTAAGTTTAATAAATAATTATTATTTTCTAATTGGGTTACATCTAAAATCCCGATTGATAGGTTGATTGAAAGACATCTATAACTTTCAAACAACATAACATTTTTCAAATCCCAAACATGTGTCACATTCTATGCTTCGGATATTATAAGAAAAAATTAAAATTCATTAAGTTTTCCCAAGTTATGGTGGTCACACACAAATTTTTATATTCCAAAAAAGTAGTAGTAGAAAATCATGAGTAATTATTTACTTAGAAAAAAATTACAAAAAAATATGTGTCCAAATCTGGACATGAGTCTTTTACTTATATCTAGAATCTTATAAAAAATATATTATCATTTGATTGTAGTTAGAGTGGTCATACATACACTTGCTTCTTATCTTTTTTCCAAAAATTTACATACTATTGCATTGAAATTTTAATTTCTCACCAAATAGTTATTTTTAAAAATGTTTTTTTTCAAAAAATAAGTAGTAGCTTAGAAACTAAATTCAATTTTCTACAGATTCTCCTCTTACATATTTTTTATGTAAGGTTGATAACCTGTTGAAATTTTTATGTCAAGTTGGCTAACTTTATTTTTCTAAAATTTCACTGCCACCTAAGGGCGTACTTTGTCCCACCATGATCCTACACATACCTGATACTTGGAAGAAGTATATGTAGAGAAATGACAAGTTTTTGAAGTGGAAGGAAAAGAGGATCATGTCTACTGGTTGAAGAAGGCTTTTTATGGCCTCAAGCAAGCACCAAGAGCATGGTATGCAAGAATTGATGGGTTACTTTTAGGAGAATGGTTTCAAGAGAAGTGAGAGCGAACCTACCCTTTATTACAAGCAAGAAGGTAATGATATCCTCATCATAAGTTTGTATGTTGATGATCTATATTATATATGGGTAGTAGTTCTAAAATGAAAGATGAATTCAAAGTTTCTATGATGAATGAATTTGAGATGAAATATCTAGGTCCCATGAAATATTTTCTTGGAATGGAGGTTTATCGAGGTAAAGATAAAAAATTTATTTGTCAAACAAAGTATGCAAAGGGTATGTTGAAATTTGATATGGTTGTTTGTAATCCATCCCACTCCAAGTGCTCATGAAGTTGTGTTGTGTAGAGATGATAGTGCTAAAATAGTTGACGAGACATCTTATAGAAGTATTGTTGGGAGTTTGATGTTTCTAACACACACAAGGCCTGATATTGCATATTTAGTTTCACTTGTTTCAAGGTATATGACGAATCCATCAGAGATACACATGGATGCAACCAAGAGAATTTTGAGGTATGTGAAAGGAACTATAAATTTTGGTATTCATTACTATCCTTCTAAAATTTTCAATCTTGTTGGCTTTAGTGACTCAGATTGAGGAGGTAGTTTGGATGACCGTAAGTCTACATCTAGAAATTGGTTTTCTTTTGATTTTGGTTTGATTTCATGGAGTTCGAAAAAGAAAAATATTGTAGTCCTCTTATCCACGGAAGAAGAATGTGGCAATAACTTCAACAAGTACACAATCTCTTTGGCTTTGAAAGGTTTTCAAATAAATTAAAGAGAAGCAAACTTTCAGCCTGCATTATTTTTTTGTGACAATGTGAGTGCCATCAAGTTAGCCAAGAATCTGATTCATCATAGTAGAGCCAAGCATTTTGACCTATAATATCATTTTATCTATGAAATAATGCAAAAGAAAGAATTTGAGTTGAAACATATCAGCACCCAAGATTACCTAGCAGATATCTTCACAAAAGTGGTTGCAAAGGTTCAATTTTTGTCACTTCATGATCAGATTGTGAGACCTCTTAGCATCAAGGGGGAGTATGTAGATGATATGGAAGTTATCGCACACATTTTATATAATGTATGAAGCGAATGTCTTATATATTCTCCCCCACATTAATGAATTATATATGATGTGCGAGTATGTATGACACATTTTATTTGCCAAATCCCGGGTCACTGATGTGAGACATTCGCCTCATACATTATATATTTTCTCCCACATTAATGAGTTAATCACCTCAATTTTATGGAATTTTTCTATGGTGGGAAAAAAATTGCCAATACAAACTAATTTTTTTCCTTACTTTGAAAAAAAAATTGCTATCAATATGAAAATTTTCCCCCTCAAAATAATGTAGGATTCATCAAGATTTTACACCTTTTCCCAGAAAAAGGTTTCTTAAAGTTATCGCTGAATAATAGTTTCACTGATTGCAAATCTGATGTAACTATCTTTCATTGTCGTATTCTTCATGCAAAGATGGAAGTCTCAGTTTATTCCAGATCTAGTTTTTAGCTTTATTTAGATAGCAATACTGAATTGCAAGAATAAAGCATGTGCATTCACATGCGTAGGACTCTAGATTCTAGCAGTTCACTTAATTCATCTCCTTGTAGCATGACATGCAATAGATTGCCACCATAGCTTTTCTTATTAATTTGTGTAATGAAATGCATGCAACTGTAAAACTGTTGTTAGTGGTAGTCTATAGTACCCTTCTCTACGTAGTTTTTAGTGCTGAAAAATTCTTTAAAAAAGGGTGATCTTTGCTTTGCAATAAGCGAGCTGCAATAAAATTTAATTCTGCCAAAAAACAGAGCATCCTCTGTTTCAGAATAGAGCAGTGTTATTTTTGTTTAGATTATGGTTATGATTACTTGATTGTTGTTATTTATTAAATGTTGTTAATGTTACTGTCTTGGTGTCTCTGCTGTTAGTTTTGGTATTGTTTCAGATTCTTCAGTTGCAGGTCGTGTGATGGGTGTCCAGACCTGTTCCAGAGCTTCCATTTTCGCTTAAGAAATGAGGATGATGGCAGAGGTTGCAGACTCTTAACAAGATAGATAAAATACAGATTTGAGAGTTCATTGTTGACGACTAAAACCTCTTAGATGTGTAAGAGATCCCATTTGAACCTTAGTTTTCTTTTCTAACCTTTTTTAATTTCAGCATAAATTTTTTTTTAAATGATTCCATTCGAAGAACCTTGTATGTGATCATTCTTCATCATTTAAAAACAAAAGATGACATGTTACATGAAATCCAATGCTTGCGTGAATCCGATTCTACAAAAGAAAGATAAAAAGTTGCATGAATTCTGATTCTACACGGCAAGATGAACGTTGATGTCACTTTACTTGGCGTCTATGACTCAAAGATTTGTTATATAAGTTTCTATCTCTACGACTCTGTACTTACCTACTTCGATGGCCCACATCATGATTTTAAGAAACATAATTTCAAAAATGTCACGCCCGTCTCTGGCCTCTTTTTTCCATACATGGAAGACAAAGCTATAAACTGCATTATCAAAGACGTGGAGTACACGGGCGCATAGTTATCATATAATGCTAGACAGCTTATCAGTTATATTCCCTTCCAATCAACTTGTCATCTTTCCATTTTTAATTAATTTCATGGAATCGTGATACTACCATCAAATATTAAACTACATTCAGTGCTACTCATTTTGTTGAATGACAAAATAGTTTGATAATTCTGCAAGAAAAATGTTAATCACTTAGTCGGCGATACATGCTTATGTAGATATCATTACATATGTATTATTTTCTTCATCATGGACTCATGGAAACAACCAAGAGTCAAATCTATCTCCTCTCATTGCCCTGGTGAATGTGCCCGACTCAGGAGTTTGGGCTCCCATTTTAGAAAGCAAAGATGACATCCGGCTGGGTTGTGCCACATCTCAATATGATTAAAAACTAGAGAGATGTGAAATGACCCAAATGAATTCTAAAAAATGGGTAGTCACTGTACTGTCTAAATAAAACTTCAGTAACGGGAAAACAATGGAGTCCTAGATTGAGCACTATTCTGATGATGCAAAGTTCTGATGCTGTGAAATGACCCAATTGAGCCAAGAATCCAAAGTTCTGATGGTGATGTGATAGACAGATTAATTGATCTCTTGCTCTTCATCTTGTTCACACTGTTTGTCAAATGCAACACATCTATATCCTCTAGCACAGAGCACATAGGCAATGAAATCAATTAGAGTGAGGCCTGCCAACAGAAAGTAGAAAAGATGCATGTGTCCATGGTTAAGGTTTGAAGGTATCCACCCAGGACTGTTCTCCCTCTTTGTAATGTCCATTACAATTGTCACCAGCAAACTGCTGACGTAATTACCAAGTGACATGGATGTCATGCAGAGGGCACTTCCAAAGCTTCTGAGTGCATCAGGTGATTGGTTATTGAAAAATTCTAACTGACCCACATACATGAATACCTCCGAAGCCCCTATTAGAGCATACTGAGGAATTTGCCAGAATATGCTGAGGGAGCTTGTGTCATGACCTTTATTGCTGGCTGCTTTCAATCTATACACCTCAACTAGACCAGCTGTAACCATGGCAAGCATGCCCAATATCAAGCCCACACCCATCCTTTGCAACTCAGTTAGACCCTTTGGATTTCCAGAGATCTTGAAACCCAGAGAAACCAATGCCCTTCTGTATAATATTATCCATATTACAACACTAAAAATATCGAACATTGACATTGCAGCAGGTGGGACATTGAAGTTGCCCAGGGAAGTATCCATTGCAGCACCTTGTTCTACAAACAAAGATGCCATTTGAGTGAACACAACTGAGTAAATAATTGTGCACAACCAGATTGGAAGTAACCTTAAAATGCACTTGACTTCTTCCACTTGTGTAACAGTACAAAGTCTCCATGGATTTTGTGGGTTTCCTTCCACTTTGTCATCCCCTGTTTGTATAGCCGCCTTGTCAAGGAACCTACAAAAACCAGTACATATAATATCCAATTCATCAAACTTAAAATTGGTTTTTTGAATTATAATTTGTAAACTACATTAACTCGTGTTTACAGCTGACAAACCTGAATCCTGCACTGTGAAGTATTTTTCGGCTTCCATTGATTGCACTATGTTTACTAGATAGCTCGTGAAGCTCATCTGCATCTGATGGGAGCTTCCACCTGTACTTTCTGGTTGCTGCTACAAACACTTGACCAATACGAGGTAATGGATTGCCTCCAGGGATGTGATGCCTATACCTTGGCGTCCCAAACAAAAATACTATGGTGGAGATTATGGCTGCTAGAGCAGACACCCAGAATCCTAATGGCCACATGCCATTGTTCTCAAAGTAACCAAGCACCGTGTTAGAAAATAGAGAACCAAGGTTGAAAGCAAGGTAGAACCAGCTGAAAAAGGCTACTTTTAATTTTGCTTCTTTTTCGTCTTCTTCATCAAACTGATCTGCCCCAAAAGTAGCTATAGAAGGCTGGTATCCTCCATTCCCTAAAGCCACAAGATAGATAGACAAGTAAAACATTCCAACTGCTGCAGGGGAAGCATTTTCACAGTTTACATTGCCATCTCCACATCCAGAAGGCTTCAACAAGAGTAGTTGAGATGACAGTGCTAGAAGAACTAGGCCCTGTTTGTCAAAGAAACACAATAAATTATGGTTTTTTGCAATGCTAAAATTGTATACAATCTCTGCAGATTATTCCTTCAATATTTGGAATTCATTGCGAACATTTTTTACAGCAATACCCATATTGTAACCAGACCAAGCCTATCCTTTTTATGTTAGCAAGAGATATTTATTTATCTCTGCAGCAAGGTCAGGCCTCTTGCTATAAGCAATTTTATATCCATAACTCCACATATCATTTTACTGACACAGACAAAATTGCATTGGGCAAATTTTTATACTTAGTAAAGAAAATACCCATAAATCTATATATTTTTCTAGCATGGATAAAATTGCATTTGGCAGTTTTTCTTACTAAAGACTTGAATAGGTGCAGGCAAACAAGCACATGCCCCGTGAAGTCCATCAGGTGCCTGTCTGGAAATATATCAAGCAGTTCTGTAACCATCAGCCCAAAAACTAGAAAAAAATGAATTGAATTGAATGGCTTTAACTTACCCCAACAAATATACAAAGAAAGCTAGTGCATGTCCTGAAGCGCCCCATGTATGAATCACTTAGAAATGCTCCCACAAGAGAAAACATATAAACTGTTCCAGTCCACTTGCTCACATTATTTGCTGCTGATGCATTGCTCTGCTTAAGTACTCTTGTCAAGAACAGAACCAAGTTTACACCAACTCCAAAGAATGCTAGTGTGGCAAATCCTTGATTTACTAGGAAAAAATCACGTACGAGGTACAAAGAATCAGTTTATCATAATGTGCAGGTGTCATAACTAGTATGACCAATCAACTTACAAATTTGTGTCCATATGCTGTGGGAGAGAAACCCAATGAATCAAAATAACATTATTTTGAAGTGTCATATAACATGGTCAGTTGTCAGATTATCTTAAATCCTGTAAATTTTATCATTCATATGGTATTCTCTACAAAAATAAAAAACAAAGTTTGAGAGTACCTAATATCAAAATTGCAGATTTCCAACCACCTGTATGAGCTCTGAGAACAGGTCTTCCAAATCTATCAACAGTGCCATCCTTAGTATATTTAAGATTCTTTTCTTCCATAGTGTATGGCGCTGAACTTTTATGGACATTTAGTTCCATCCCGTTGTGCTTATTTATCTATATGGATTCAAAGAGGAGGAGATCAACTTTGTATTACTTGTGATTTTCTTGGTCAAAGTGAACAACTCTCTTGCATGAATTTGATATAATAGATACATCTTAATTCTTGACTTTAAAAAATATATCAACCCATATTTTGTTGTCATATCAAGTAGCTAAAATGACCTTGAAATTGACATACAAATTTTAAAAAGATAAAATTGATAAAATTTGTCTAAAATTATATTGATAAGATCCTCATATAGAAAGCAAGAGATGTCAATGAGTACTCATGTTAGCATATCAGATAGTAAAACATGATCTTGAAGTTGACATGCAAACTCTTTAGTAAAAAAGATAAAATTTATCCCAAAATTATATTGATAAGATAATCCACCACAACATAATTCCAAAGTGTTTCTTTATCTCTGCAAACCTTGTTAGAATGATGACCAGAAACCTTGTCCATTTCTGAATCGATCAGTTGATGGTGATGGGTGCTTGCCTCAACGTGCCCTGTTGATCACCTGAATAAAAAGCTTCTGAGATGTTACAAAGCTAAAAACAGAAAGAAAAGCCGAAAAAAGTTTCTCAAACAACGTCCAAATCTCAGCCTTGAATCTTCCAGAGTTCAAGATTATCAAAATATATTAAAGATTAAAACTTTCCCACTATAAGACAAGCCAACAAAATGAAATTGATAAAAAACTTCACTCTTACAAATGAAACCAAATCCTCAAAAAGTTAAGAGCTTTGCTATCTTTAGCAATATGACAGTAAGATCAATATCTTGTAATTATAAACTCTCAAAGCTACTTATGTCACAATATTTCCAAACATTTCAGCTTTCATGAATAGAATACATTTGAATCCAAATGAGCATAACTTACTTGGCTATAACTCTTTTCGCCAGTTGCCAATGCTTAAGCTTATCTATAAGCACCCCGGACAAGCTCCTTCATATCATATTCCTTTCTCTTTCTTCTGATATTTATAGGCGCTGATTGAAGATTAGAGGCAAAGTTGGACAACTGTGGTTAATGGTGTTAAGCTATCAGTCATTCAAAGCTTACGTCAAAATGGGTCCCAAGAAAATTGTCAGTAAATGGCGTGGCACGCATTATGGGGTGGCTTAAGAATCGTGTTTTAAGATGAAAAGATGGCCGATCATGACCTGCCCTAACAGGCAACTATAACTTGAGTACACTTATTTGTAGACACCCTATAAAACGTCTTCATTCAATTCATTGTAGACTCGTTGATTGCAAAATCTTATAGGTAGGATAGCCCTTTACTAGCCCATGTACATCCCTAGAAAATTGGGAACTTCACCTTATTGTATCTCACACAAAACTCATGTTTTCATCACATAAGATGTCATAAATCTAATTTTGATTTTCATTGAGGAGTAACAATTCTTAATTTTGTTTTATTAGCTTACGTCAAAATGGCTCCAAAACTTATGTTTTCATCACATAAGATGTCATAAATCTAATTTTGATTTTCATTGAGGAGTAACAATTCTTAATTTTGTTTTATTAGCTTACGTCAAAATGGCTCCAAAACTCATGTTTTCATCACATAAGATGTCATAAATCTAATTTTGATTTTCGTTGAGGAGTAACAATTCTTAGTTTAATCGATTTATATTGTTATATGAGTATCAATTTAAATCTTTTAAGAAGATGGTCTTTCAAATTTAATAGATTATCGGCTTGGATGTTATAATTAAGACTTAAGATTTATACTTATTATGTTAAAATTTGATATTGTCATTTAGTATAAAGTTATCTTCATTTATTGTATGCTATATATTTAAAATTGGAGGTGGTATTTTATTCTATTCGACATTTGTACAATTTTTTTCTCAAATTTATTTATGGATTGTATTTATTCTTACTATTGAAATATATTACACATACAAGTTAGTAAACACTATTAGATGTGGTAGTTTACCTAATTCAACATTTAACAATTATTTATACCTTCCTCAAATTCATCTAATAACTAGCCTCATCCATTGGGGTGTATTGCACTCAAAATGTAAGAATTTACCTTATTTAACATCTAATGTTTGTATATTTAGACATATGTGGGGTATGCTACATCCAAAATAAAATGTGACTACTAGACTTGACATTCAATAATTGTAATTTTTACTCTCAAATTTATTACAAATTCACCTAAAATTTACCATATAACATATGTATATCTCTTGTCCAATGTCACTTAAAACTTGTACCTAACTTCATCCATTAAAATATGCTATATTATAGAGACCTAAATATTAGGGTTTATTTGATTCAAGATTCCAACATTAAACGTGACTAGATTATATGTATTGTATATGTATATGTGTAGGGTTATTGTATATTTTTTTGATAAGCTACATATTATAATTTGTACATATTAATACATTTGGTCCTTTCTTTGGACATGGTTCTACTTGGCTGTGGGCTGACCTTATTGGTCTATTCTTGCTTTCATTTGTAAATTTCTATTCTATGTGAAGATAATATGGGGTTTGTCTCTGTGATTTTTTTCATAAAAACATTCAATATTTTTTCAACTATTGTATCAAACTTTCTCAAATTCATCTAAAATTTAGTAGCCAATAATTGTATATATTTTATCTCAAATTCACTACAACTTTATATTCAAAAGAGATTTGTGTTCTAATAATTTTAATTCTATGAATATAAATATAGACATTAATGGTTTTTTACACATCATAAACAATCAAATTCAAATTCAGATCCACAATCCATATTCAAATCCACAACTCAAGTTTAATTTTATAAGGTCCGTTTGTTTGCTGGAATTGACCTGGAATTAGAAAACGGGAATTGGTTTCCACACACAAAATTAAATTCCCCATTCCAATTCCATGCCTCAATTCTAATTCTAGGTCCTGAGGTGGATTTGTTGAATGCTCATTTTGGACCAAAATTAGAATTGGCCTATACCAATTCACCAATTCCTGTTTTCCAATTCCAGGACAATAGTAATTCGAATAGTACTAGACAAGTCATATCATCGAAACTTTTTAACTTATATCCAACAATCATCTATATAATAACCAAATCTGATAGTGCAATTATTTCACTTAATATTTAAAATTATAGACTCATGTTCTATAAACAGCCCTTTTAAATCTAGCCTTCCATGATGTTTGCCATTGTCGTCATATTTCCAAATTCTAAAGACTGAGAATCTTATATAACTGTGATGCTCATCATTGCTTTCTATAATTTATCATTTTACGGCAATTTACATTCATAGCTTTTTTCCAATACGTCAAAAGTGACAACGCAGCATGAGAAAGACTCCATTACTTAGTGTTGAATTGTTTTATTTATCTCACGTGTGATTGCATGAGAAAACGTGTTTAGACTGACGTCTTTAGTTAACCATGATAAGCACAGTTTTCGATAAGACAGGTGGATGGAGGAGGATAGCTTATATGAGAAGGGACAGTTATCAGTCACGTCAAGTAGAAAGGGACGTTGTCGTATTGTAATGCGGTACAGCTTATCAGCTTTGAAAAGAGCAGCGCGTCCTATCAAATATTCGTACAATTTCTTCTTTTTTAAAAGTTTTGTTTAAATTTCAAACTCCTCTGTTGACAAATTGAAGAATTTGGTGGCTGTAATTTTCGGTATGGGCTAAATAGCCAATTAAAACGTAAAGAATATGAAGGAGGTTGAAATTGGTACTCGTGGAATTCCCACTTCAACAACTTTGTATATTTATTATAATAATTAGTTTTTCAATTGAATTTGATGAGCAAGTATTTTTTTGGGGGGTTATCTTATTATGAGTGGATTAGAAAGTGATGATTACTTAAGCATCCAATTTCAAATCTACTTCTTAACTATACAAGACAATCTGATCTATTCTAAGTTATCATGTATATATGGAGTCTAGTTAATAAAATTGTTTTTAATTTGTTCTTATGTCATATAAGTACTAGTTATTGCACCTTGGTGTGCAATGGGTAAGTACTGGCTATGCAACCGACAAATTTCTCCGTTTACCTATCCGCATAGCAATGTCCATATTTGTCTGTTCCTGTCACCGTATTTGTCAGATGGAGTAAGTAATGTACTGTAATGTATCGTGCATGTAGAACCGTATTTGTCACATGGAGTAACTTTTCATTGAAAATAAACAATTATTTTTTAACTTTATTGTGTGGTAAGATATAACTTTTACAATATAATTTTTTAAACTTTTTTTTTTAATGTTATGCATAATTTTATATTATATTAAAAATATTTTAAATTATGTTAATTATTTATATTTTATATTTTTTTATAAGATATAAAAATTTATAATTAAAAAAAAAGTTATTTTACTTTTTAAATATATTGTATATAATTTAATATTATATCGAATATATATATATATATATACAATGGTCAAAGTTTGCTAACAAGACGATTGAAACTCTCTCCGTTGATTTTGTCCACTTATTTTTATTTTATTTCTTGCCCTTTTGTTTGTGTAGGGTTTGAGGATATTTTACCTCTAAACTATCTGCAGATTTCATGTAAATGAATCTTTTCTTTTGTTTTTTCAGCATTTTTCTTGAGCATTCAGCGTGGTCCATTTTGTAACGGTTTGTTTTTTTTGGTAAGTTTCTTCTTTTCAAATTTCCACTTCTTCCGAGTAAAATAATTACCAAAAGTTAAATAATTGTGAAAGATGATTTTTAACAAAATTTAATGTTTATTATTTTATTTTTATAGTTTATGTGGTATTATTAGTATTTTTTTCAAAATTAATGTATTGTAAATACATTACATTTGTTTAATATCAATATATTATTTATTATAATAAATTTTCTACAAGAAATAAATTTATTAAACCATATACAATATATAATGGTTATGGTTTACATGATGGTTCGTATCAAGGTTAGAGTTAGGGTTTTGATTAGGGTTAGAGTTCAAGGTTAGTGGGTTATTACATTTTTTAAGATTAAGGTTTAATATTTGGGTTAGGGTTAGGGTTAGAGTTGGAGTTGAGGTTGGGATTAGGGTTGTATTTATGGTTAGCATAAGGGATTACATCATGATTAAGTTGCCTAACATGCAATTGCTAGTTATTTAAAAAATATTGAATAATAATATAAGTTAGCTTAATTTTTTAATTTATTCTATAATTGTTACATCAAATTGAAATTATTTTAATAAATTTTATGTCTTATTGTACTAATTATTAGTTTATTTTTCTATTCATCTATAAGAGAAAATTAATATTATTCTAATTAACTTTTCTATTCATCCATGCAAACATATTAAAAAGAGTTATCTAAGCAATGAATTATACAAAAATAATTAAATGTTACAATAGCAAAATATATTTAATTTAAAAATGAAGAGTACAAACGTATTGCATAACATTGATGTATGAGGTATTTCTACATCAAGTCAAAAAGTAATTATTTTTTACAAAATTACAAGTCGTTATGATTAAATGTACATGATAGTAAGTGAAAATAATCAATCATATCATAACAATTATAACAAGTGCCACATAGTGGCCAAGTACTTGCCTTTAGTACTAATAAAACCTCCATGTATTAAATATATGTGTGCTAGTACTATTAAATTAACTAAAATTAAATATGATTAATTTTTATATAAAATAAAATTAATTATTCATCTTAGTATGTAGTATAAAATGAAAGTATAATTCAAATTAAATATGATTAATTTCTATATAGGAGAAAAAATATTCATTTAGTTTGTATTATAGAATAAAAATATAATTAAAATATAAAATATATTAAACTATTTTGATATAGCAATTATAAATTAAATTAAAAAAATTTAAATTTTTTTTATTTTTTTATTTTTAATATTGTATAAAATAAAAATAATCAATTTAAGATAAAATATTTTTTAATACAATAAAAAAACTTATAATATAAAAATAAACGGTATAAAATTTTTATATAATTTTACTATATATTATAAAATTTATATCATATATACATATATATTATGAATTATACTACATTATATAACATATAATAAAACATTCTAAAATTATATCTTTTAAATAATAATAAACATATGTTTGTTGGTTTTGAAATTAGTCCCTAGATTATTTTAAAAAATAAAATTAATGGCACAGACCACATATAAAGTTAAAAATAGTTAACTAACCACTGTAAGTTTTTTTTGAAATACATTGCTATGTCTCTGAAAAACACGGTGGGTTTCTGACAGGACACAAATGGTATGGGCATGCTATGTAGATGGGTATGGGCATGCTATGTAGATGGGTATTGCATGCTATGTAGGGGGAATCTGTTGGCTGGGTAGCCAGTGCCCAATGGTTACATCGAATGCAATAGTACATGGTAGAAATAACATACAAGTTTTGTAGAAGGGCAATTCTAATGATTACAATATATAGATCATTTTGTTTTATTGTTATAAAGTCATAGAAGCTGATGATGATTTGTGTGTGTGTGTGTGTGTGTGTTCCATGACTAATAGTGTTTCCAACTTTGAAGTACAAAACAATCATAGTGAAATAGAGTTATGTAGAACAACTTACATATAATTACTTGAGTATTGTGGATTTGAGCATACATTTTACTTTTTTTTTGTTTGGATATTAGCATTTAGAACTTGTCAACCAAAAGAATAATCAAAATGTATAGGGAAGGTCCTTAAAATATATGTAGGTCTTGCGCTTTCCAAGATTTCACTTCAATTGAATTGTGATCCCTGTAAGACGACACATAAATGCACTGTCGATGTGAAGCTTTAAAGAATAGTAACAACAAGAACAAAAATTGTTAAATTTAGACATTGCAAAAAGATTTTTTCTTTACAAGTTGCACTGGTAGAGTTAATCTCCTTATAGAGATCATTATTTTGTATTAATACCAGGTCTTTGAAAGAAAGGATATGAAGAGCCATAAGTTATAACTTGTAGTATGCACATTATGATATCAATTGAAACCCTTATGTTGAACTATATATGCAGGTTCATTGATGCAAAACACCCTAAAATTTGTCAACTACAATTCAACAAGACAAGTTCTATATTCTTATGAATAGTATGAAATTGGACATATTGTTTGCTTAATTTGTGATTGAATATAAGCATTTTTTTAACAAATGCAGAAATGATGTAATTGTAGGAAAGTTAGATGAAATTAATTGAGGAAAAAAGTTTTAAAATAATAAGGAACATTGAAATTTATCGAACAAATCAAAAATTTTGTATGAGATTGATGTTTTGTGTATAAAGAAGCATGTGAATTTTTTAAATTTTTTTTAAAATAACATGTTTTAGTAACGGATTCTTGGAAATTTGGTAAAGACAACTAGTCTTAAATCAACTACTTGGAGAGAAATTTCTTTTTCAAGTTTGAGTAAATATAAGATTGAATACTTGTGTGAATGATTGAAAAACATGCTCAATAGAAGAATTAAAAAAATAATTAAGCGAACAAAATTATTTTTTTTGTAGTTGTGGTTGATCATTTAGAGAATGTGTACATTTGATAGTTCTATCAAGCATGCCTCTTCTTCTCTTCTTTGAGAAACATACAAGATTTTTTATGCATGTGTAAATTTCAAATGTGAGGGAAGGGTGAGTGTGTAGATTGGTAGGTTCTGGAACCCTCAAAATAACTATAAATGTCAATCCTTGTCTATCAATATTGTCAATATTGATCGTTTCTCTTCAGAATGTGAGGCTTTGTGATTTGTGTATTATTAAGGCTTGTACCATATTCAATGACCATTATTTGGCATTGAAGGCCATGTCTTATTGGAGTTATAGGGATATATTTTGGGTTATTTTGATCCCAAGAGGGGCCTATTGGTGTAGGAGCACCCTTCTATAGGGCTCCCACCATTAAAATTTTGTTGTGAAATGCTTCTTGGTGAAGCCATGTAATTAGAATAAGAGCCTTAGAGCTCAGAGTGAGTGTTTGATATCCTAGTTTGGATCCTAAGAGGTCACAGTTTAGCTTTGCTATGTAATTTCTCAGGGACTATGTGGATGATGTCATCCTGATGTTACCTGGTCCTACAAGTGTTAAAAGTCTAAAAGTGAGGGTTTGAGTTTATTTGGCACATGTGTGCATTGGAGAAGGCCTTGTGAAGGTCTAGAAGTGTGAAGAGAGCAAAAATTGCTCAAGCAACAAAAGTTGCTAAAAAGTTGCATAGCAACTTTTCTCCTAAAGGGTTATAACCCTAACCTGGCTGCTAGAAGCCCTAACCCAACTCATACCCCAATGGAAAGACCATAAATGTTTGGAAAAACCCTAAACTTGGGGTTGGATGTCAGATTATATGGCAATGTGCAGAAAGATCTGGACTGTACGTGACTATGTTTAGTGTGCTAGTCTACACAAATGGATTGAAGAATGAAAGTTAATGAATAGTTGTTGATGGTTATTGTGTTGTGAATCTTTGATTGTGTGTAAGCTTTGATTTCCAATTCATATTTTAGGTTTCTTTGCAGGTTTGTGTGTTTTTTTGTAAATACTTTGAAATTCCAATCTCACTGTCCAGTTTTGACTGGTTTGTGAAGATGGGCCTGTAGCTCCTATCCCCGCCATGGAAACTCCATGGAACCATGGGATATGGTAGTACAGACCCTATACATTTTATTATATCAAGAAGGGCCTTAGAAATTTTGTGCAAGCATTTATGAGACCAATCCCTAGGTGAGTCTGGACTGTGCCCGACTAGGTAAGGTTGAGATTGTAGAGCTTCTAGAAGGCAAGGATGGGAATTGCAAGAAGAATTCTTTGGCGGATTTGAAGAAGGGTTAATGAAGTATCATTGGTGATAAGGAGGAGCTTATATCAATCTAGAAAAGGTGGTGAAGAAACCAAACAAGTTCACTGACTCTATCAAGCCTAAAGACCCTCATATTGGATTAAGGCATTGTACGGACACTTGGGGTCCTAAAACCTAGAAAATCCTTGAGACCTTGGCATATGCTTAGGAGTCTCTTTGGGAAGTTATCCAAGATTTGGCAAGGTTTGCAAGTGATAGTCCTATAAATCCGAAAAGGAGGCCTAATTGGGGCTCATTCCTTGTAGCCATGTCTTGAGGGTAAATGATGAAATCAGGTAACAAGCTAGATTGCCCAAGCCCTTGAAGTCACATGAATAGTTGCAAAAACACCTTAGGACTTAACTCCATCATTTATAGGACCTAAGAAGGTGTGGAAGAAGTTGTGCCCTTATAAGCCTATGTAAGTGTTATACACTGAATTTGCACCTCTGATCTCAAGCTCTCTTGGTCTTGATAATCCAGTATAACAAGGGAATCATCTCAAGGTTGTGGGACCTTTGCTAACCGAGATGAGACCTCCAGGTTCTAGGCTGGTTCCTCTTGGATTGTCACCTTAGTTTCCTCTTAACAAGAAAGTAAATCTTTTGAGGGAAAGGGTTAGAAGGAGTGCATGAAAGGGAAATGATTAAAAGCAAACTACCTACTAGGTGATGCACTGAAACTAGGGTTTGGATCTCAGTATAGAGGGATGAGATCAATGGAGGAATCAGGTCTAATAAGTCACCACTCACTAGACAGGTTTGCATAAGTATTTCATAGGAAGGCTTGAACAGAAGACTTAACCTATGACCTGCAAACAAACATCCTCCTCTGCAACTAGGTGTAGGAATGAGACAAGACTTCTAGGGGTTGTAGCATACCCACAAAACATCTAAATCAAATCAGACACAGTAACACACAAAATCATAGAAAGTGAGAGAGACCAAGAACCCCAATTTCTATTGACAGCATTCATAAACTTCAATCCAATAAGAGATAACTCACATAAGAAGGCATGAGGACAACAAGAGTGTCACAAAATGCTTTGCCATATCTGAATTATCAATGGGAGATTACAAAGAGTAGAAAACCAGAGGATAGAAAAGTGTCTCAGATAGCTTTCTAGGAAAGAAACTTTTCTTTTTACAAAATGTGAACTCTCTGAGTACTACAGGCTCCAAAAAAACATTATATACAAACTCAACTGCACGCAGGCAGGAGTCAAAAGTTAACCAGGGTACAGATTTACCAATTTAATAACCAATCCTAGCAATCAAATCTGATTATAAATACAAATCTACAAATATCTCAACCGATCAGATATATCTCCCCTTGCGTGCCCATCTCTATACTGAATCTACCTATAGATTAACAACCCTGATCCAACTACCTCTCTGCAAGCCCACTAAGCCATGAATGCTCTCAAAATCTGATCAGATACTGGAAAGGACCCAAAACGGTGGCCTAAAATCTCTGCAAAATTCTATCCAACTGCAACCACCTCCAAAATCATAAATATTTAGCTACTTGCACCTGCAACATCCCCCTCAAAAGAAAGCCCGCGAAAAACTGGCCACACTGCCTTGAAAATATCACTGGTCGCATGATCGCATGGGCCCAAAAGACTCCATGAGATCATGCGACAAGCCTTTGAAAACTTGCCTCTACCACGCAAGACACCTCAGGCTCAATATTGCACTGCAAACTTAACCCCTGGCTTCACCCCGGGTTCACCTTCTCTTTAGTCGCAGAGTCGCATGATGTCTTCCTTAACCCCGGGTCTATTCAGCGAATACATGAAATCCTTTAACTGCGCACTTGCTTTACCAACCCCAGGCCTACCTACAAGCTGAGATTATAATCTAATGGCGGGTGCAAGATCTCATGGGGTCGGAAGATCCCATGAGATCTTACAACCACCGTAGATCTCTTTTCCACCGCCACCAAACTGCAACCCGGACCCACAAACCGTTACATCAGATGGACCCATGACAGAATGCCCGAAACACCAGAAGGATCCAACAGCAGTCGCATGATCACATGGGATCGGAAGATCCCATGCGAACATGTGACCAACGTAGATCTTGAATCTACGGGGCCACATGCTACCGTGCCCACTACAGACTGGACACGTCACCACCCGATGACCCACCGAAGCCATTGTGAACTGCCTTAACTGTGACCGCTGATGGTTTGTCGCATGGTCACATGGGCTCGAAAGAGCCCATGCGATCATGCGACCAACCGTAAGATGTTAACCACTTACCGCTGGCAGCTTGTTGTTTGCTTGACTGCTGACTGGCCCCGCGGTGATGTTAGAAACTGGGACCCACCTAGTCGTGATAGTGCGCTTAGGAAATATGCCACCTCAGTTAAAATGCAGACCCACTGAGATTCTAATCTGATTGTTGTCGCATGATCTCATGGGCTTGAAAGATTCCATGAGATTATGCGACAATCGTCAGACCTCCACTGCACTTGCACGGCTATGAGGAACTGGGACCCGCCTAGTCGGAGTTGCGCACTTGAAGGTCAAAAACACAGAGGGTTTTCAAACTGGAGGTCAAAAACATAAAGAATTTTTGGACCGAAAGTCAAAAACATCCTGAGCCTTCAGAGAGAAGGTCGAAAACACACTGGGTTTTCGGGCCAAAAGGTAGAAAACACACTGGACTTTCGACACTAAAAGGCAGAAAACACAGAGGGTTTTGACACGAGCATTTCTTGGAACAAATAGGATGCGGCCAAAAAGGGAATGATAGGGAAATTTTTGGGCAATAGTAAGGGAATGAAGTAGAGCTAAGCTAAGGAGAGTCTAGGAGTTGAAGTATTTGTTCTTGGTGGTCAGATTGGGCAAGGTTAGGGGATTCCACAAGCAAGGGAAGTCCTAGAGACCATAGGGTGTGAGGAGAACACCTATTGATCCAAGGAAGAGATCAAAGAGCATAGACTAGGCTAGTATATCCCAATCTCCCCATCAGATTAGTATCAGAGCTATTCAGGACTTGGGAAGTGAATAGTTTGAGAGGGGTGAATGTTTCAACCTCTAGAAGAATTAGTAGGGTCATCTCAGAAGAAGAAGATGGTGACTAATACTAAGTTAGAAAAGAAGGTAGAAGAACAGGAGGAAGAAAATAGACTCTTAAAGAAAGGTTAGCTTAGTTAGAGAAACTTTTGGATGATGTCCAAGCTAAAGAAGATAAGGTCAATAATATGATAGAGGAGCAGGATGCCAAGGAAAAAGAGAAGACCTTGGATGATGAGATTCCTATCCCTGATCCTCCAACTCGAGCAGTTCTTGAAGGCAATTAAAGCCATCACTGGTAAAGCTCTTGAAGGTGTCCCTTTACTCACCGATAGAATGGACACTGAATTAGTAATGCAGTGGATTGAGGGCATGGAGAACCACTTCAAGTGTGAAGAGATCTCTAAAGCACAAAATGTCAAAGTGGCCAAATCAAGATTGAGGGGCCAAGCTCTGACTTGGTGGAGCTATCTCCAAGAAGAAAGGGAGAAAGAAGGGAAAAATCCAATAGAAAATTGGAAGGCCAAGGTGAACAAAGTCAGGAAAGCTAACCTATGTGCAGATTTTGAAATATAACTGCATAGGAGAAGACTGAATCTCAAACAAGAAGAAATGGATGTTGCCACCTACATAGAGGAGTTCCACAAATTGAGCCTTAGATCCAAGGTGAAGGAAGAAGAAAGCATCAAGGTGGCAAGATACTTGAGTGGGTTGAAGTGGAGTATAGCAGAGGAGATGAATTTGTTTACTCCTAACATAGTTATTGGCTGTCAACATTTGGCACAAAAGATTGAAGAAAAATAGAGAAGGAAGCAAGAGCCTAACTCCAAAAACATAGGCAGAGGTAGAGACTCTAGAGGGGGTCAAACAGGAGGTTCTAGTGGCAGAGAAGGTGACTCAAGAAGCCAAGGAGAGAATAGACTCCTTGAACAAATTGTAGAGACCAGTACAAGGGGTACTTTTAGCAGAGGAAGGGGATCCCATGGAGGGTCAAGTAGAGGAAGGAGTGCAGGGAGAAGCAACTCCTATTTTGCTACCATGAAATGTTACCAATGTGGTCAACTTGGACATCCTGCTTATAGGTGTCCTAACAAACCTTCTAGCTCTAATACTGAGAAGAGGGTAGCTTATGCCCAAGAAGATGGAGCCAACTCATGAACTAATGAGGTTAGCAAGTTGGAATCAGAGATGGGGGAAAACCTTATGTTCAGAAGAGTGCTTATTAGCTGCAAGATCCTAGGAAAAGTATGCAAGGTGATAGTTGATTCAGGATCAATTGATAACACCATATTAGATGAGGTAGTTAAGAAGTTGAAACTCACAAAGATTCCCCACACTAACCCATACAAGGTAACTTGGTTGAATCAAGAGAAAAGTGTTTTGGTCAATGAAAAAACTTGGGTGGAGTTTTCCATAGGAGGGTATAAGGACAAGATCCTTTGTGATGTGCTACCCATGGATGCCTATCATCTTCTATTAGGAAGACCTTGGCAGTTTGATAGGAAGGTGATCTATGATGGAGAGGAGAACTCCATTTCCTTTAAGAAGGATAACAAAACCTTTAAGATTCAAGGAGAACTCCATTTCCTGTAAGAAGGATAACAAAACCTTTAAGATTCAATCTCTGATAGAGAATGATGAAGGAGCCTCAAGGACACCTAGTGTCTTGCTTAGCACTGGTAAGGAGTTCTTACACCTATTGTAAGAAGATGAAATAGTAGGATGTGCCATTGTTGTGAAGCCAAAGGAGGAGGAACAAAAGTTACAGACAAAGATACCTAATGAGGTGAAGCACATGTTGGAAGAATACAAAGACATAGTGAGTGATGGAGCACCTGCAACACTTCCTCCAAGAAGGGCTATAAGCCATCAAATAGATTTTGTACCCGGTGCATCTCTGCCAAATAAAGCAGCATACAAGATCACACCTAATCAAAACAAGAAGGTGGCAAGACAAGTGCAAGAATTGTTGGATCAAGGGTTGATTAAGAAGAGCATCCCATGTGCAATCCTAGTGGTGTTAGCATCAAAGAAAGGAGGCAAGTTGATACTTTGCACTGATTCAAGGGCAATCAATAGGATCATAATCAGCTATAGATTCCCAATTCCTAGAATAGAAGAATTGATGGATTGTTTAGGGGGTGCTATGCACTTTACTAAGTTGGATCTTAAAAGTGGTTATCATCAAATAAGAATTAAGGGGGGTGATGAGTGGAAGACAACTATTAAGACCACAGATGGGTTGTATGAATGGCTTGTGATGCCATTTGGGCTTACCAATGCCCCAAGCACCTTCATGAGATTGATGAATGAGGTTTTGAAGGACTTCACTAGTAGGTTTGTGGTAATCTATCTTGATGATATACTCATCTATAGCAAAACCAAAGAAGAGCACCTTGAGAATTTAAGGTTAGTCTTGAGAAGGCTACATGAAGAGAAGTTGGCAATCAACTTAGAAAAGTGTGAATTCTTGAAGAAGGAGTTAGTCTACCTAGGGTTTGTGGTGTCTAAGGGTACCTTGAAGATGGACCCAAGAAAAGTTGATGCAATATTGAATTGGCTTGCACCTAAAACAAGGACTGAAGTTAGGAGTTTTCATGGATTGGCACAATTCTATAGAAATTTTGTGAGAAACTTCAGTGGCATTTGTGCACCAGTGCTTGACACCATTAAGGGAGGAGTGAGAACCAAGTTCAAGTGGGCTGAGGAAGCTGAGAAAGCATTCCAATAGCTGAAGCAAGAAATAGCCACTAAACCTATCCTACTTTTGCCTACCTTTGACAAGCTATTTACATTAGAGTGTGATGCAAGTGGAATTGTAGTAGGGGGTGTGTTGAGCCAAGAGGGAAGGCCTGTGGCATTTTTCAATGAGAAAATCAATGAGGAAAAGAAAAATTATTCAGTATATGATCTAGAGTTGTATGCATTAGTTCAGTCTCTCAAGAAATCAAGACATTACTTGCTCCCAAAGGAATTTGTGGTGTTCACAAATAATTAGGCTTTGAGTTATATTAACACTCAAGAGAAGCTTAGGAAAAGACATTTGAAATGGATGGAGTACCTCCAATCCTTTACCTTTACCATCAAGCATAACAAGGGACAACTCAACGAAGTAGCAAATGCTTTGAGCAGGAAGTTATTGATTGTCCAAGAAGTGCAATTGCAGAGCATAGGGATAGAAAGTTTTAAGGATCTCTATGAAGGATATGAATACTTCTCCACAGCCTATAAGGTATGCAATGAATTTGAAAATCATTTTCATAGTGAGTATGTAGACTATAATCTTCAAAATGGTCTTTTGTTTAAAGGTAATCAGCTATGTGTGCCTAGAGGATCCATGAGAGAAAATCTCATATAGGAAAATCTCATATATGGGACCCTAAGTGGACACTTTGGCATCAATAAAACTATGGAGTTAGTATAGAGGTACTACTATTAGCCTAAGTTGCCAAGGGATGTGAGAAAGTATGTGGAACAGTGTGGAGTATGCCAAAGGGCTAAAGGAGGTTCAAGCAATGCAGGACTCTACCAACACCAAATAGGCCTTGGGAGTGTGTAAGCATAGACTTTGTGGCTGGACTCCCTAAGACAAAAAAAAAAGTATGGATAGTATATATGTGGTAGTAGACAGGTTTTCTAAGATGAGCCATTTTATTCCATGTAGAACTACCCATGATGCTAGTTACATTGCATATCTCTTCTTTAAGGAGATTGTAAGGATTCATGGACTCCCATCAAGAGTTGTCTCAGATAGGGATAGCAAGTTCATGAGCCATTTTTGGAAAACCTTATGGAAAAGGCTTGGAACTAACCTATTATTTAGCTCAACTTACCATCCACAAAGTGATGGTCAAATTGAAGTTATCAACAAGGTATTAGGCAATTTGCTAAGGTGTCTAACTAAGGAGTATGGGCAAACTTGGAATCTAGTTATTCCACAAGCTGAGTATGCCTACAATGATAGTGTTAATAGGGCCACATGAAGGAGTACTTTTGAAATTGTACATGGCATACATCCTAGAGGGGTGTGTGAACTAAGAGAACTTAGTTCAATGGACATGAAGAGTGGCCATGCAGAGGATTTCACTCAAATCATCAAAGAAGTGCAGGAGGAGGTCAAGAAAACCATCCTAGATTCTACTCAAAAACTAAAAGCTAAAGTGGATGAGAGAAGGAGAGAGGTTCAGTTCAAAGTGGGAGACTATGTGATGGTCCATTTGAGCAAAGCTAGAATGCAAAAAGGCATGCCTACCAAGTTGCAAATGAAGAAGGTAGGGCCTTGTAAAATTCTGGCCAAATATGGAGAGAATGCCTATAAGGTGGATCTTCCATCAGACTTGGCCATATCACTAGTCTTCAACATAGCTGATCTAGTCTAGTACAAAGGTGAAATAGCAGAGAAAACTCAAAATCAGGCCAAGGTACTGTAGGACTTGGATGTGAATGCCATGCCTCAAGTGAAGAAACCCATAGCTGAGAAGATCTTGGAGTCTAGAGTGAAGAAGTCTACAAGCCACCAAGTCTACATGGAACACTTGGTAAAGTGGGCAGGTCAACCTGAGTCAAAAGCCACTTGCATTGAAGAGAGCAGGTTCAAGAAGCTAGGCATTGATCTAGCTCTTATCTCTCCCAAAACTCCTTAATTCTGTGCAAAGGGGGAGTATGGTGCAAGAGCACCCTTCTATAGGGCTCCCACCATTAAAATTTTGTTGTTAAATACTTCTTGGTGAATCCATGTAATTACAATAAGAGCCTTAGAGTTCAGTGTGAGTGTTTGAGATCCTAGTTTGGATCCTAAGAGGTCACAATTTAGCTTTGCTATGTAATTGCCCAGGGACTCTATGGATGATGTCATCCTTATGTTACCTAGTCCTAGAAGTGTTAAAAGTATAAAAGTGAGGGTTTGAGTTTATTTTTCACATGTGTGCATTGGAGAAGGCCTTGTGAAGGTCTAGAAGTGTGAAGAGAGAAAAAAATTGCTCAAGCAACAAAAGTTGCTAAAAGGTTGCATAGCAACTTTTCTCCTAAAGGGTTATAACCTTAACTTGGTGGCTAGAAGCCCTAACCCAACTCATACCCCAATGGAAAGACCATAAATATTTGGAAAACCCCTAAAGTTGGGGTTGGTTGTCAGATTGTATGGTAATGTGAAGAAAGATTTGGACTGTGACTGTGTTTAGTGTGCCAGTCTGCACAAATGGAGTGAAGAATGAAAGTTAATGAATATTTGTTGATGGTTATTGTGTTGTGAATCTTTGATTGTGTGTAAGCTTTGATTTCCAATTCATAGTTTAGGTTTCTTTGTAGGTTTGTGTGTTGTTTTGTAATTACTTTGAAATTCCAATCTCATTGTCCAGTTTTGACTGGTTTGTGAAGATGGGCCTGTAGCTCCTATCAAAACTATGGAAACTCCATGGAACCATGGGATGTGGTAGTACAAACCCTGTACATTGTATTATATCAAGCAAGGCCCTGGGAAGTTTGTGCAAGTATTTATGAGACCAAGGCCTAGGCGAGCCTGGACTGTGCCTGACTAGGTAAGGTCGAGATTGCAGAGGTTCTAGAAGGAAAGGATGGGCATTGCAGGAAGAATCCTTTGGAGGATTTTAAGAAGGTTTAATGAAGTATCATTGGTGAGAAGGAGGAGCTCTACCAATCCAGACAAGGTGGTGAAGAAACCAAACAAGTTCAGTGACCCTATCAAGCCTAAAAACCCTTAAAAACCCTCATATTGGATTAGGGCATTGTACAAACACTTGGGGTCCTAAAACCTAGAAAATCTTTGAGACCTTGGCATATGATTAGGAGTATCTTTGGGAAGTTATCCATGATTTGGCAAGGTTTGCAGGTGATAGTCCTAGAAATCCAGAAAGGAGGCCTAATTGGGGCTCATTCCTTGTAGCCTTGTCTTGAGGGTAAATGATGAAATTAGGTAACAAGATGGATTTCCCAAGCCCTTGGAGTCACATGAATGGTTGAAAAAACACCTTAGGACTTAACTCCATCCTTGCTAGGACCTAAGAAGGTGTGGAAGAAGTTGTGCCCTTATAAACCTATGTAAGGGAATGAAGCAGAGCTAAGCTAAGGAGAGTCTAGGAGTTGAAGTATTTGTTCTTGGTGGTCAGATTGGGCAAGGTCAGAGGATTCCACAAGCAAGGGAAGTCCTAGAGGCCACAGGGTGTGAGGAGAACACCTATTGATCTAAGGAAGAGATCAAAGAGCACAAACTATGCTAGTCTATCCCAAGCTCCCCATCACCTATGTATTTTTTGAATTAGACAACAACAAATGAGGAAATTTGAGGTGGATTTTTTCCATCATTGTACACAACTACTTTAACTTGTCGAAGTGCACCATTTACAAGTCCTATTTTGACCCAAAATATTTCACTTTGCATTACCTTTTGGCAAATACACAAGAGGATCATAGATTGGAGTTTTTCTTCATCTAAAGTTGAGTACGTGGATCCCCTGAGCTATTTTTTGAATTAGAAAGGGAAACACGCTTTGCCAAGGACAACAACATGCACTTATTATGTAATGATGCCATTTCATTTGTTGCAAAAATATGTGTGGATGACAAGAAAATAAATTTCTATATACAGCTAAGCGAGGAACTTAACTGACATATTAGAAGGTGCCAATCTACAATTTTTGGTTTTGTATTTAATAAATTAGAGAGGATTGCATGAAAATAAATTGGGCAGGTTGTTCTCTAATTTGACAAAATATTTTATTCAATGTTATTATTATTGTGAAACTACACCATAGTGTACCCCCATAGGAAGTTGAGGCATACATGGGAATATCCTTGACAAGTGGTAGTTGGACCAAGTCACCAAAGAGAATGATAGAGTTTCCTCCAAATGGGATTTAGTTATGGGTAGGAATGCTTCACACAAACTAATATGAATGCATTGCATCATCTTTGAACCAATGAAACTCATTTCATCGATTAGAATGTAACGATTTGAGTACATGCTTTCTTGGATGGTTGTCAATGTTTGTCCTTGTAGGAGGGCCATTTCTCTAATTGGAAAAGTCAATTTCTCTATGGTCCATTGGAGTTTTCATAATACACTTGTTCCTTGACAACTCAAGTTATCACAATAAACCATTGTAAAAATGCATGCCCACATACTTCTACAACTCAAAGAAAGGATGATTTGAAAGTTTGCAAAAGCTCACTCCAACATACTTCAACAACATCAAGTTAGATGTATTTTATTCAAATATAGTGTTAGAAAAGTGTAATACAAATACATGTTTCTTGTTCACCAAAGGAAGGCTGATTTGGAATCTTTCAAAAGCTCATACCCACATACTTCTACAACATAGTTTGATGTATTTCCCTTGAATCCAGTGTTAACAAATTCTAACAAGTTTTAGTAAATGAAAACTTTGAATATTCTGTGATGTCCCCTATTTCAAAGATCAAATTCAATAAATAACTATAATATTAAAATGATTAAATAACTAATAATTAATAAATGATATAATATAATATGTTATTATAGTAATAACTTTCAATAATATATTATTTATTAAAATAATAAATATTAACAATAAATAAAGATAATAATATTCAAATAAATAAGATATAGCAAATATCTTATATTTGAAATATAATATAATATTATTAATAATTTACAATATACAGTAATAACCTATTATAAGCAATGAATATTAATATATATAATAATTAATAACATATAATAATAATACTTTATTAAAAAAAAATATATTATTAACAAAGTTATAAACTAAAATCCAATATATTCCATTGCCTAAACTAATACTTGGTCGACTAAACAAGAACGCTGCGACCAGAGGTCGCGACCTAGCAATAAAACATTATAGAGGGGAGGAAGATATATACGGAGGAAGGAAGGATAGCAGTAGAGATTCATCCAGTCAGCAACGGAACGATAACCTTAGCAAGCAAACATTAAAAAAATCTTGATTCAGTTTAAATAAAAATTTAGTAACAGATACACTAAGGAATTTTATCTGTTTTATACATATACTTCTTGAAGTTATCTTATTCATCCATAACTGGAATTGCGAATAAAAGGGAATGAAATTCTTTATTGTATAGCAGTTCAAGGAGAAAACACCATTAAAACACTCAGTAAATTATAACAAGCAAATTGCATGCTAGAGAGACTTCCATTAAGTACTATAGTGCAAATAATAGATCAGAGACCGTAATAAGATAATTTTCAGACTTGGACATTCTATACATCAATCATTTGAATCTAAAGAGTGATCAGAATACAGACAGAGATAGATTTAAGATACACATATATCGAAACAGTCTAGTAACTGTTACAAATTCAAGAAATGAATCCCAAGTGCTATAGGGCCGAACGAGGGACATTACATGTTCTTAGGTGCATAAGGGTATTTTCAGTGGTTAGTAATTCATATTTAGATTCAAAATGGAAATCCATCATAGAATTATAGTTTATTGTATATTATACATTGGTATGGGAGATCAATGAATAAAAGTTTTGAGAGGGGTGAGAGGGGGAGATTTAGAGGCACACATAATTGGATATGTCCTTTGCTTGGATCCAAAGAGTTAGGAAGTCAAGAAAATTTGATCTTTGAACAAGCTTTTCGGAATAACTCTTTCAATGAAATAGATAAAATATGACCTTTCTTGAGTAGACTCTCTCTTGTTTGAAGCCTATGCAAATAGTTATCACTTGAAACAAACATTTCCTTTTTCTTTCCTTCTTCTAATAGTGTCCAAGCTCCAAGAGACTCCTATATTGAGAACAAAATAACTTCTGGATGAATGTGGATAAGCTAGCCCTCCACCCCTTCCACCTTCTTAGGACATAAAGGGAGAATTATAATAATATTGCAAAGCTAAATTGCCAATAGTAATGGTGAACATATTTGTAAAGCCTTGTTGTGACTTAAAATTTTACATTAAGGGGTTTTAACTTGGGAATGTCTATTACTCAAAGTGTATTACTCATAAATATCTCAAGTCCACTACTATTTTCTTTCATGAAAGTAGCTGATAGTGAGAATATCCCTTCTAGAGCCCATGGATTGTCCTCTATTATCTTGTGCATCTTTCCCATAGGAGAGAAAAATTTGACTTTGCACTTACTTAGCATGGATCCCAAATCACTAACTACAGACAATTCATTGCACAAAATATTGAGAGAATGCAATCAAGTATTTCTTCACTCCACTTTTTGTCCAATGGAATACTTCCCCTCAAGGAAACCAACATATGGAGTCTAAATGATTCATTTCTCTCATTATTTACATTGTTAAATTCTATTTCCTAGGATACAAAGACTACAGTTCACTTGGGGATTTTGATTTTACACATAAATAGGTATATAAATATAGATTATACATATGTAAATAATTATATTATCTATAATATACACACACAAATATGTGTATATACATATTCACTTATATGTATATATGTATATATGTATATATATGTGCATGACTTTATGTCAATAAAAAACATACATGTTAAAACCTTATTGTGGTTTTTATATGTAAAAACCCAATCACATATTTTGAATTAAAAGTGTGTACACATTTAGGCTTGGTCTTAGGATTGGATGACAAGCCTTTGGATTTGGAGCTTCAATTCCCACGTTTTGATGTATTTTTTCCTTCCAATTTGGTTTCTCAACTTCATCATCATTAGATTTACTGTTATCAAGCTGGTATTTGTAAAAATTCCACCATGTAATTTTGTACATCTTCTGAGCTTTATGACCATATAATTTTTTTTAGATTTGAACATCAACATATTAATCTTTAATTTATTTTAATAGAATCCCCATACTTCTTAGAGACATATGTTTACCATTCTCTTAATACATTTTTACCTAGTTGTCCGAATTTGAAATAAATTATACATTATTGTCCTGCACTTCATTCCTTACTCTTTGAAAGAAAAACTCATTTTTTTTATTCTTTTTGCGTAAGTTATCTTTGACACAATAATAAGGACCTAATTTTTAGGATTTTTCCACTTTGAAATTCTTAAAACTCAACAAAAAATTACAAAAAACATACACAACTTCTATTACTCACTATTAACTATCTTTCTAGAAAAGAGATTTTCAAAATACTAAATACAACTAAAAATTTCCTACAACACACATCAAAAAGTATTTTATATTTTGTGAAAAAACAAAATAGTTTTTATTTTTTGAAGGATTTGGCTCTCTTAATCTTATCAATTTTTAAAAGAACTTTGTTAGTTTAGAAACTAGATTCAAAGTACTGCAATTCATCTTCTTTTGGTATCTTCAAATTTTGAGTGCATGAGTCTTGAATTACTCCTCCAAGTTTAGGTTTAGATGATTTAAGGATAATAAAAAAGTGGCCACTTAAACCCCCTTTTTTGTTCACTATCTTGGTGCACATTCCCTACAAGGTATTGTGCCAACATGTTATGGATTTGGTATTGTGAAGTGTATGAAAATGAACTAGTTTGAATGGTAGTAAATTAATAATTTTATCATAAGTAGTAAGATATGAAACTAGCAATTAACAAATTCCTATGATCTAGAAATGAGATGCAAAAGGAAATCTATAACTACAATCTAGAGCATAATATGTTGGATTGTGGATCAAGGTTCCATCTATCTAAGTGTATATTTGTTAGTATAGGGTTTTAGATTCTAGATTAGAAGGCTTTATAGATCTTATCTTTGAAAATCAGCCTAAAAGGGTTCTAAATTGAGAAATTTATAATAGTCCAAGGGTTTTTACCTACTCAAAGTCTGAGACTATCTGTTTACATACCATGATCTTGTACATACCCCGCTATGATGTTACAAAATTAAGGCAAAATGAGGGTGAGGTAAACCCCATGGGTTCCATGGATAGACATATTCAATCACTACAAAAATAACTTTATGATATGAAAATGGGGTCCTCCACAAAGAAATACACTTTGGAGGGTATTTCTCCATACCCATTTGACAAAATCTTGAATATGGCTCCCTTTCCCCCTAACATGGACATCCCAAAATATGAGAAGTATATGGATAATATTTACCCCTAAAGATCATATTAGAGAATTTTGTACCCTTAGTATGGAGTTTAGCCATGGCCAAACCTATTTGATACGATTGTTCCCAAGAAGATTAGGGGGTCAAGCAATGGAATGGTTCTCCAAATTGCCACCTGGCATTAGAACCTTTGAAGAGTTGGTGGCTAAATTCATCACTCAATATTTGTACAATATAGAACATGAGAACCATGCTAGAACTTTGCAAAAAAAATCCAAAGGAGGGAGAGCCCTTTTTGACATTTTTACATCAATGGAGGTGACTCTTTGCTAAGTACCCATGTAGTATCCTAGAAAAGGAAAATATGGCTATCTTTATCAATAACTTGACTCATCAAAATATCTTTATAATTTAGTTACAATACCTCATGTCTTTTGATAAATTGATTGAGGAGTTACACTCAAAGATCCCTTAGTAAAACTGGTGAGTTGAAACTCTATAAGGATACAAAAGGCTTTTCTTCTAATTAAAACAACAACAACAACAAAAATGAGAACCCTAAGTTTTGGAAACAAAATAAACCTATTACCAACAATGGATTTGTAGACAAAAATAATGTAAACTCAACACAAACTATCTTCAATTTTTCTAACACTCAATCCAAAAACAATAATCAATTGGGAAGCACATCATTTTGAGCTAAGTGATCCTACCCTCCTTATTAATTTATATTTGCAAAAAATTGTACATTCATAAGTTTTATCCATCTATAACTCATTTAAAATAATTATACATAGATGTATACATTATATTAAATCAACCTACAATACTTATTTAAGAAAAAATATTTTTCTTTATTATCCCATGATGTAGGTTTATTTATATTATTAATGCAAAGTAAAGTTTCTAAATGTTACATTAGAAACATAACTTATTAAGATGCATGCAATTTATATTTCTATACATAATGAGACCTTGTATTGAGCTACATATTACACATATTCTAGTTGTCTGACCACTTCATTTAAAAGTAGTAATAGTACACAAATTACTATCTTGATCTTGATTAGAGATTAGGCTTTCAACTTACAATATTTGCATATTTGAAATATTGAGCAAGCGATCCATCTTAGTCTTCAAATTTATTACAATTTGATTTTTTAAATTTTTTTTCTTGATAAATTACTTAAGAATGTTCGAACAAAAAATATTAATTAATCATTCCCTTAGAACTAGTTTTCTTAAATTCTAATAGAACTTGTGTGGTTAAATTTTAACTATTGTATTTATTTGCTCTAAATTAAATTTTAATTGTTAAAACTGTTGACTTTTCATAATTTCTTAGAAATAATATTACTATTTTAAAAATTTAAAGAGATTGGTGTATTAGTTTGTGTAGGATTTATAGTCTTATCCCTTGTCTTAGGTCATAGTGTTTGTTCACCAAGTCGATGTTTGATAAGAAAATAGGGGGATAATTTAGTTCAAGAAGCAATGTATAGTTACCATAATTGATCGTAATATTTAAGATTGATTATCTGATGGAGCTAATGATGAAGGCCGACCAAGATAATAGGACTACATGATGATAGTAGAAAGTTTATATCAGTTATTGTCTTGTCGTTGATGTCAAGCAATTGATTTCTGATTTATATTATGTTTCCATATCATTTGGTAATGATATAAGATGAATGAGTTAAGGAGAAGAAGAAATGAGATGTTATGAAGTTGAAGAACATAAATGGGCAATTGATACAGATCGGACAATGTTAAGAGAATGTTGATATAATTTGTTTTACCTAAAATATGATTATGTTAAGTCAGTGAAGCGTGACAATGAAGAATTGACAAGTTGGTATGCAAAAGTATTTTGGCTACCGAGTAGGAAAGGTCACTCGGTAAGGTAAAGGAAAAGGGAAAGGTCACTTGGTAAAGGGAAAGAAACTCAAGACACCGAACAAAAAAGAAATGTTTAGGCATTGAGAGAAGTTAAGCGAAATTCAAAGGAAGAACATCGAGCAAGGAAACATTATTAAATATGGATTAATTTGATATTTAATGATTAGCTATGATGAGATGGATAATTATGATGATGAGGAGAGTTAGTTACAAGAGATCTACAGTTATTAAAATTCAAGAAGAAGATATATGACAAGATCTAAGCTGTAAAAAGGAAGGAACAAGTTTCTACAAAAGATCAAGTTCCTAGGTGTAAAGGAAACGTGTTACCGAGATCCGAATTTAAGGTATAATGAATTGAACAATCAAGATTGAATAAAGAAAAAAGTAATAGATGAGATTAAGAGGCAAAAGTTGTCTATATAAAGGATGATCTTATATGGATAAATGGCTGGCAAAGTGATGAACAGAAGAGTCACCGATTGATACAAAGGAGAAGGAGTAGAGGGATTCCGAGTGGGAAAATAAAGATTTTATGAAGTGTTGATGCTAGTGGATAATGAAGAATTGAAGAGAAGATTGAAGAGTGAACAAAGGATCTGATATGAAAAGCTAGCTATAAATCTACATGTCATTTTATTACTATTTCTTATTAGCATTTGCAATAGAGAAATCTCTTAACAGAGTGGACTTAATAGTCTTATTGTAAAATCCTTAAAAAAGGTAAATATTCCAAAGATTGATTTAAGCACTCTAACAATGTCACTCCTAGTAGGGTGAAGATCCTAATAGATCTGAGGTAAATCCCTTAATCAGGTCACACCTAACGGTGTGTATTGCAATCATTAATCAGATTGGCTCTTAATCGGGTGTACTTCAAAAGAGTATTTTCTTAGTGGGTGATAATTCCCACAATGGTTTTTCCCAAAGCTAGGTTTCCATGTTAAATACCAGTGTTACATGTTGTGAATGATTTGTGTGAATGATTTATTGATTGTTATAGTTTATTTACTATTGTTAGTAAATAGTGAACTATGTTGTTACCGAGATTCTACCAAGTTAATCAGAGAAAAGTTATAAAGGTATTTGGGATCAAGGATTACCGATTCACCCCCCTCTCCATAATCCAAAAATTAGTATCAAAGCTCAGTACTCTAAAGAGATAAGTTCAAAGACTTGAGTAAAAGATCCGAAGATGTATAGGAGAGAAGTACCTAAGTTGAACAAGGAAAGTTTCTCAACATGGAAAAAGAGAATGAAATTGTATCTATCTGGAATTGGATAATATGCCATGTATTTTCTAGAAAATGATTACACTCCAACGCTTACCAGACCCTTGATAGTTGATCAGATGAAAGAAAAGAAGGAACACAACTCGGTTATGATAAAGATTTCTTCTTCACTCTCCGATGCAAAATTCAATGATATCAAAGATTGTGCCATTTCAAAAGAGATGTGGGATAGACTTACAATTATCTATGGAGGAGATCAACATGTTCAAAAAGCTAAGGTTGATAGTCTAAGAGGAAAATATGATGAAATGAGAATGAAAGATGATGAGAACATCACACAATATAGTAAAAGAATCAAAGAAGTTGTTAGTGCTATCAAAGATGTTGGTGGAACCTTGACCAATTAAAAAGTCATAAGTAAAATCTTGAGAACTCTATCTTCCAAGTATGCTATTAGAGTATCTACAATTCAAGAATTAAGATCTATACCAAAAAATGTTGTTACTCTTGAAGCCCTAGTTAGTAAGTTGGTCGCATTTGAGCTTAGTAACTATGATAATATTTTACCAACCATTGAGACTACCTTCAATTCATCTGTGAGCATTGGAATATCAAGAAGAGAAAGAGAAAATCATATGGAAATGAGTATGATAGTATCTTGACCGAAAAAAAGAACAAGAAGAGTTGGAAGCAATGTTTGCTAACTGACTACCTAAAGGCAAAGGAAAGCACAAAGCGAAGCTACAATTGAAATACTACAATTGTATTAAGATTGGACATATTGTATCTAGATGTTTTGAAAATGACATAAATGATAAGAATGACAAAAGCGACAACCGACACTGAAGATTCAGAGATTTTAAGGACAAAGGTAAAAAGTCTTGTTACCTAGCTAAGGAAGGTGTAACTAATGGTGAATCTGATGATACTGACAAAGAATATGAAGTTGTCTTTGTTGCAGTAAAGGAAGACTCAGATGAAGAGAAGTTTGGAGATGAAAAAGAACTTGTGTCTCATGTAAGTAAACTAGACCCTTGGATTATTGATAGTGGTTGTTTACACAATATAACTGGTGATATTGACAAGTTTAAGAACCCAGAAGAATATGATGGAGGATTTGTCAGATTTTACAATGATGCTCCATGTCCTGTGAAAGGTAAATGATCTATTGTATTGAATGAAAAGATGAAATGAAATGATGTATATTGGGTTAGAGGATTGAATTATAATCTTTTGAGTATTACACAACTGAAAAATACTAGCCACCGACTTGGATTTCATAATAGAAAGGTGAAAATCTATGGTGCTGATGGAGATCTAATTGGAATTGGTGGACAATCAAGAGGTAATTTATTTTATCTTGATAGTGATGCAAAGAGTTTCTTATTTTTTAAAATTGAAGATGTATGGCTATGGCATAAGAGACTGTGTTATGTAAAGTTTGATAACTTGATCAAAGTGAGTAAGAAAAGCAGGGTAAGAGGTCTACTGAAATTGAGAAAACCTGATAATGTGATGTGCAAAGAATGTCAAATTGGTAATATGACCAAGTCAATATTTCTAAGAAAGTCTTATTCTATAAATGATATTTTAGAATTGGTTCATATTGACCTTTATGGACCTATGAAAGTTCAAATCTATTATGGAGATCAATACTTTATTTTATTTATTTTTTATTCAAGAAAGATGATTGTTATGTTTCTAAAAGAAAAATATGATGCATTTCATATGTTTAAGTGGTATAAAGAAAGAGTTGAAAAAGAAACAGGTAAATAGCTAATGTGTTTGAGATCTGATAGAGGAGGTGAATTCATCTCTGATGAATTTACTCTTATGCAATGAGCATGGAATCAAGAGGCAAGTATATGCACTGAGGACTCCACAAAAAAAAGGGATAACTGAGAGAAGGAATAGATCTATTGTTGACTGTGCTAGAACTTTGTTGATTGATAAGAAGGTTGCACAAACATTTTAGAAGAAGCTATAAGTATTATAGTCTATACTCTCAACCAAATACAGTTGAAGAAAGGTACAAACATGACACCCTATGAACTATGGTTTGGACACACACCAATTATAAGTCACTTCAAAATTTTTGGAAGTAAGTGCTACATACTGAAAGATGCTATAAATGTAAAGTTTGACTCTAAAGAAGATGAATGTATATTCCTTGGTTATTCATAAAAAATTAAAGCATATAAATGTTTGATCAAAGGTACTAACAAAATTGTTGAAATTGCAAATGCGAAGATTAATGAATTTGCAGAAAGGAATGAAGAGGATAGAAAAAGGAACATGAGGATTATAATAGATTTGTCTATGTGGAATTTGGTAATTTGATTGATTCAACTAAGCAACAACATGAAGGAACCGATGAGCAAGATGAGCTTCCATTGAGAGATGAAAAAAATGATGAGTAGTCTTTCAAAACTATCTTAGCAAAATATGTGAGAAGACACCACTCGCCAAGTAGAATAATTGGAGACAAGAATGCAAGAGTCATAACAAGAAGTAAGTTGAAAGATAACACATGTTTGATTTCTGAATTTGAGCCTAGACTAGTCAAAGATGCACTAGAAAATGAAGATTAGATGAATGCAATGAAAGTAGAAATTGATCAGATTGAAAAGAATAACCCTTGGTTACTAGTACCCGTTAGGAATGGGAACACTGAGAGAGGGGGGGTGAATCAGTGTAAACTGTATTTTAACTTTTCACTTTAATCTTTATATTGAACTTAAATGCTTAAGTACCAAACTAAATATTCACATAAACATGAAACATGAAATCAACACATGACACCAATATGGTTACGGGAAAACCCAAATAGGTAAAAACCCCAGTGGGAATTGACACCCACTAATATTCTGCACTAGTGTTTTGTGATCCTTGTTAGAAGATCCTTAACCCTGTTAGGAGTTTCTTTACAATGCTTTTAGTATAGTAGATCTTGTTAAGGGTTGGACCCTGTTAGGAGTCTTTTACAATAATCCCTGTTAGGGGAGTGGATGAACTATCCTAAAGCTCACTGCTCAAATGGTGAAGGCTACAACCTTCTGATATCAGATAAACACTATATCTGTTGAATGAACTGTCACTGTGACATTGCTTGTCAGATTAGTTCCTTTGATGCGCTAATGCTTTGACCTCTTGAAAAGCTCTAATACATCTTCTTGAATCTTCGCATACTTCTATTCTACTTACCACAACTCTATCTTGACTTCCATACCAAATACAATGGGCGCATCTTATATTTATACGCTTATACAAAATAAACAGCTAGGTCGGCCCTTAGACCTATTACAAACAATGCTTCCAAGTGAATTGGATTAATAATTCTTACAAAAAAACAAGTATACATGTTAGAAACCTAAATACAATGGGTTCATAGCCTTTACAACTTTACATTATAACCACAAACCAAAATACTAATTGTCGGCTCCATGCTCTGTTCTTCACTAGCACACACTAGCTGTGCAAGTTCAACTAATTGTAACTTTCACATCCTTGCATATCTGCTTATGCGCTCATAGGCTAAGCATGAGTATAGTCTAAATAACTTAACTTCCAGGGTGCATACCATAATTCTTCTGTACACACATGCGCTGATGCTCTGAGCTGCAGGAACTTTGTACACTGTCCAGTCTTCAATACTTAACTGGATTCTGAACTTTACATCAGGTGCACTAACTCCAAACTACTATATGACTTTGTTTCCATAATGAAAACACTATATCAAGTCATATACATTAGTATAGTCAACTTTCCAACAATCTCCCCCTTTTTCATTAATGGAAACAAAGGAATATGGCCAAGTTGCTAACCGTCCCTTAAAAACTTTTTGTCTTCTATATATTTCATATACATAATCTTATATCTCCCTATACATATTATAATCCATATTCTATACAAATCCCCCTTTGACATTAATGACAAAGGTGTACCAAAAATTGTATCTACACATACTCACTGAGGGAAAATATTTGGATATGATGTTTTTAGGTTCTAGATCTCCTTCTTCCAAAAGGTTATCAATGAGTTTACTATTTGGAGATGGGTGCATAAGGCATATTGTAGCTTCTCCATCTTCTCCAAGTCACTGCTGGGACCATGATCATAAGTTACCATTGTGGCATCTATTTCCTTGATGTTCTGAATCAGTATGTCTAGTGAGGGCGCAAGAGCATTCCTTAGCTATGTTTTCCTTACCCTAATCTTTGACATCTCTTTTTCTGCCTTGTCAATTTTATCAATCTGTTCTTACTAATAATTATTGAACTTGTTCACATCTGTAGATGTGTCTTTCACTAAAATCTTCACTTGCTCAATCATAGCTTCTCCCTCTTTTAATTTGAAATGAGCATTAGTGAGCTTATATTGGTTCATGCATTCTGCAATGATTCTTCTTCCCTCATCTACAAATTCTTTTAGGGATGCATGTCTTGTCTTGAGTGAGCTCAAATCTAGTGCAAAGTTGCTCATCAACTCATTCAATATCTTCTTCAGATACTTTTCTTCTGCAACTTGGGATGTAGATTCTTCAAGGCTTGAAAAATTGCTTTTGAACTGAGAAATGATTGTACTTACATCATCAACAGAGTGTGCCTTAGACACTTTCTTGTCTGTAGGCAACAAACTGTTCAGTATGTTCACTGATTCCATAAGGAGAGGATTTCTCATTACTTGTTTCTCCTTTGCCTTCTCCATAGCTAGGATGCTGAACTTAATCAGGTCTTCTTCTCTCCATGAATCCAAACTAGATGTGTCAGGTGTCAAACTTGACAACAATGTTGAGGAGGCAGTGATGGGAGTGCTATCCATTACTTCTTGCTTTACCTTGGCTAGTTCAACAGAAGTTTCATCTTTCTCTTGTTCTTTTTCTTCCATCTTATCTTCTTATTTCTTTTCTTCCTCTTCTTCTTCTTTCTCATTAGATATATCTTCAATACACACTTCTTCTTGATGAGTGGGAGGTGTGTTGCTGCATAGATTTTCAGCTTCTTTTGTGCTCACAAAAGCTTCCTCAAACTTGTCCAATTCTGTGTCAGTGGCCACCATGGCTATCTCAAAATTATCAATGATAATGGTGTTGTCATTAAGAGGTTCTGACATGGGTGCAGACTTATCTAACTTAGTTTGTATTTCCACTGCAAGTGCTAAAACTTAAGGACTTGTTACTGGTATATTGGTGGTCTCTGCTGCTTTGTCTTTCTCACTAGGTGCTTGAGTGATGGGCGTAGGAGGAGGTGTCATGTGTTGTTCTAAGAATACCTTCTCAAAAGCCTTCTCAGTCTCCTTTGTTATTACCTCATAGTCTTTGTTCATTTTGTGTAGAGTTCTCATTTTTGTCCTTAAGTGCGGCTTCACCAAATTCAATATCAAAGCCTTTTCTTCAATAGAACATATTGGAAGATTGTAATCCAGTGTTTGTTCTCTGATTCTGAAGTCTTTTTCAGTGGCTTGTCTCTTCAAGGTGTCCATAATCTGCCATACCTTATCTGGGATAGCTGTCTTCAATTCAAGAACTACATTCTTGAATTTTAGCATGTGTTTGATCAATATCTCATGAATTTATGACTTATCAATTTCATGGTATTTGTCATAAAACTTGGCTACCTGATCTAGCCTTCCTTCTTCTACTACTCTAGTCCTTAATACTTCAAGGCTTGGTCTAAATCCTACCTCAAGAGGTGCTTGAGTGTTTTTCTTGCTCCTTATTGCTCATGAGGACGGATGAGTAGTGTTGGCTTGTTTCTTCCTCTTGACTATTGGCATATACTCCGGAGGAGTGGTAAGATCAATAGTATCTTTGGATGCTGAAGGAGTACCATCTTCTTTACCCTTCTGACTATCATCTTTTTCAATTTTCATCTTTTTCATCTTGGGATCATCAATCTTAGCTTCTACTGTGGATTCGCTCTTAATTTCCAAAGCAATCTTTTCATCTCTTACTTCATCTAGGTCTCCTTGTGTCACTCCATGAATTTTGAGTATCTCAAATGTAATCTTAGAGGCTTTCATCTTGGTTGCTACACTGTTAAGTTTAGCATCTACTTTTCTAGTTTTCTCCTCATATATTCCCCATCTAGGTTCATTAGGATCTTTGGGGGATGATAGTAGTACTTGTGCATATACTTCAAGGACCTGTTCCTCTACCTCATAACCAAGTGGATGAATCCACTTAGTTCTTGGTTCAACAACTTCCATACAAGTTGTGTCTGTCTCTACCATAAAACAAATTGTATCCTTATACTTTTCCAGAATGCTCTTTGGAATCATGTACCTCATTTGCATCTTAGCCCTGAAGGTCTTCAATTCCAATGTGATGTAATCTCTTAATGTGCATTCAGTGGATGCCTTGTTAGATATATGTGGCATGGTTGGAATGGACTTGTCCAAATACATATCTGAAACTCTTCCAACTATATGAAGGTACATGTAGATGATTAAGGACCCAAACCTAAATATTTTGGTCTTATCATGTTTGATGGCTTTGATGTTATCAATCAACCATGTGCACAAGATCTCACACAAGTTGAACTCTCCATATTCCTTCACAAGTCTGATGGCTGCTAGAATAGTGCCTGCAAACACACTACTCACCTTGCTGGTGTGATGAAACCTGTATCCTAGTATTATAGACATCAATTTGATGTTTGCCTATTCAATAGGCTCAATTGTCATGCTGCGCCTATCGCTCCTTGACTTACATGTTTTCTCAACCATCTTTCTAACATCCTTGCCCCCAAGAAGGATGTCACCTATCCTCGAAAGGTCTGTCATCTCATATATTAAGTCACCAGTGATTCTTACTGTCACATCACCAATCCAAAATAGATCATCATGAATTCTGCTCAATAAAATATTTATCCATTTTGTCTCATAGAATTCATATGCCATAGCATACTCAACAATAGGGTGATCATTCCATTTAACATATTCATCCATGAAATTTTTGTCTAGTTTCAACATGGTATCCATGTGAGACCTTAACCTATCCAACCCTATTGGCTCTTTCTTGCAGTAGATGTATGCCCTAGTGTCCTCAACATACATGACGCCCATAGGCGTACGGGAGAAAGCTCCCTCTAAATCATCTAGGATTGATTTAAATGGATGCTTCTTGAATACATATATTTTCTTCTTAGCAACATCATAAACTATGGGAGTGGCCATGACTTGATTAATCATTTTCCAATTGATCTCTAAGATAATTTGACTTCTTCTGGATCAGCGCGATGAACTAGGGTTTTTGCAACCGATTAAATGCACTAAAAATCACTGATAGATCAAACTCCAAGTCTTTGAAACAACTTCCAAGTCTCTTTCTTCTCTTCAATCACTCTGAGTTGGAATGCAATGAGTAATTAGATAACTTTCTGTGTACTTAAAGTGAGAATTCTGCCATTAATGCAAGTTGCGTAAACTAGGTTGTTACTTCAAAATTTCCAACTCAAGTTCTGCTAACAATCAACATGTGCGCTCTTGCACAAAGGTACCTTTATACTCCAAAAGCTTAAGTCCAAAGGCGCATACTATTATGATAAGTATACTAGCCACGCAAGGGTCTAGAGCTAAATTAGCTCCCCCTATGACCCTGAGGGCCATTCATCTAGATGTAGAGGGTACGTCCACTGTGGATGCATCCAATACATTCTCATCAACTTTTTCCTTCTTTCCTTCTGACCAAATCAAGCTCGCATCCTCTGAGGATTTCAAAAACTTGACTTCTCCTTCAGGATCCAATACTGGTTCTTTGGCCTTTTGGGGGCTTTGTTGACCTTGCGTCCTTGATCTACAGAATTTTGAGATATGTCCAGCCTTGTTACAAGAGTGAAAAATGACTGGAGGTCTTATATTCCTCGATGCATTGACATGAGTCACCATTTTACATTTCCTTGCTGAGTGACCATTATAGTTACATATATGAAATGTAACATTCTGAGAATTTCTTACATTTGTCTGATTCTGATTTCTCTGATCATGTTGAATCCTGTTCTTCTTACTAGTCTTGTAATTCATATCTTTATGACCAAATTTATTGCATGAATAATAGTAACCATTAAAAGTTCTTACCTCTGTACAGTTCCTTGCAATGTGACCATGCTTGTTACATGCAAAACAAGTGCATTCTATAGGCTTGCGCTCATTCTTAGGAGGTCTACCATTGTCGTTGGTTTGACCTTCAGTCTTCTTAGTATCAGTAGAGTCTTTTTGTGTCTCCTTTCTTGCTCGCATGTTGTCCATCTGATTTTGTGCTTCATTGTATCCAATACAGCTAGTGTCTCATTTGGCTCTTCTTGCATACAACTAAGATTCTATCAAATCAGAACTGGTGTGCAATTTGTCAATATGATTCTTTGCTTCTTTCAATTCAGACTCCAATCTTTCTTTGCTATTCCAAATTTTAACTAGTGTAAAATTTTCCTACTATCATTTTTCACAGGGAGGGTATTTTTTTTACCCAGAATTCATTTTTGCACTCCAAATACATTTTTTCTTCACAACCCATTTAATAAATTTATCTTCTCTATAGTTTTACTATACTAGAATTGATTTTTCATTTTCTATGAGTTCTAGGTGAAATTTTTCCCAAAAAAATTTTGCCAGCATTTCCCTACTGTGCCAAGTAATAATAAAATACTGAAAAGGCTTTCTAATAGCTTTTAAAATCCTAACAATGAAAGCTTAACCAAAATTACTAATCTAACCTTCAGAATCAAACAAATAAAGCAAATTTTACATAATATCTACAGACAAAAATACTAGAAAATTCATCAAAACCCTACCTCAATTCCAATGCTATAAATTTGATGTAGAATTGCCTGTATGATGCTGAATCTCCCAAATCTGAAAATGTAGAAGCTCAATCCTGCAACTCTGAATCACAGCTTTGTAGAATTCCAATTCCAGGTGCAAATACACATCACCCAGAAAATCAATCACACACCAAATTCTCAAGAGCACAAGAAAGCACAAAATATTCCAAAAATGATCTCTCTCCAAAATTGAAAACCCAACAAATCCTGCTTTTTTTTGAAAAAAAATGAATGCAAATTTTTCCCAAATATAAAATCAAACTCACCTATCATGCAAACCCTAATGAGTCACCAGACAACTCCTAATCAAACTCCTCTTTTTTTGAGTTGAGGGAAAATAACAATTAATAATTATAAAATATATTATTTATGCACAACTCACATAGAATTCCATTTACAAGTTACTTTATGAAATCAAATTTCACATAAATCAATAAAGCACATGTAATATAAAATTCCACATTTAAATTATTTAATAATTATGACACAATTAAATCATGCACTAATTTTCAACAATTTAATAAAAACATATTAAATCATAATTTAGCACAATTAATTAATTAAATTCAAATATTCTCATATTTGATTTTTAATTAATTAATCATTATTCAATGACATAAGAACCACTCTAATCATTATTTACCCGCTATATTATTAATTAAAACAACCATAGCAAACAATTAAATCAATGCAATATTTTAGAAACATTCATGCATCTTACAAACTCACAAGATGGGATCTACGAATTAGGTCAACCCAACCAAACTCGGGCAAGGTAGTCAACTGATACTTTATCCAAAAATTAGGATAAATAGGCTAAGGATTGGGTTTTGGGTCCATCTGTCATCTCCCCTCTTTACCATTGAGACGAGTATTTATGGGCACGCTCACTCCTACCAATTCAGGGAGGACGATGCCCTGTACCTGCAAACCTACCATTACAAAACAAAGCATGTACATACAACATATAACAAGCAATGATAGGGTACGGTCAATCATGTGGATCTTGACAAAGTGAGTAACTATGCCTCTGCCCTCTACCATAAAGACACATCAAACAGATGCAAACACATAAAACAAGTACATACATATAAACACCATACACATGCAAGTATGGGGTAAGTACATCATAATCTAATTGAAACATAAAACATTGCAACATAATAACATTATCATCTAAATATGAGATCATATGACATCATAACATAATCGTAATCATAATTCGGATCATCAACAATCACTGAAATAATAAGATCTGCACACATACAATATGGCCTAAAAGAGTACAGCACTAAATAACTGAAAGCAAACTATGGAGGTACTACAATAGTCTTCAGTTACACAAACTATGCCTAAATATTTTTAACACAACTAATTACATTTGATATCTCTATGCATGATTGTAGGATAGCAACCCTGATGCAGGTACAACAAACCTGCAAAATGTGTATAAAATGGTTGAGATATGATTAACCACAATTTACTCTTTCACAAAATGAAGCAAATATATAAATCGATGCTTGCTTACCATCTGCAACTTGTTAAGAAATATTCAATCTCATATGCCAATCAAGCAATTTTTCCATTTTGGTTGTGCCTGCAAGTAGTAAAAAAAGTTTATTATACTCATTTTCTTTCGTATGTAAAGTTAATTTAACAAAAAATTTAATATATGCAAATACCATGTAGATGATCAGTCAATGTTCCACTAGGCATGTACTCATAGACCAATGTCATTATGGGTTGTTTGCAAAACCCAATAAGATTTACAAGATTCTTATGATATATTCTTGAAAATATAGCTACCTAAAACCACAAACAACACTTGTTACTAGAATCTTTTAAATGTGTGTTTAAAAGAAAATGATCTACAACTTGGACACGCTTTTGATTTTCAAAATTCCGTCACATGGTGGCCACTTCTAGGGAGGAACCCCCTCCCCCAGTGACCCTCCTTTGAACCCGCCTGTTCAACCCCTTTCTGACTCTGCCACAGCTCCTAGGTCAATGTCCTCGGATTCCCTACTTTCCTCTAGGCCCAAGCCAGACTGGAAAGGCATGCTTGTGGGGTCACAAGCTACTGAGTTGGAATCCCCTTTTTTTGTAGAAAACATTACCCATGAAGGGATGAAGATTCTTCTTCCTGACTCCATTGTGGATAGAGCTATGGCAGAGTTTCACCTGGCCCTAGTTGGACGCTTCTTCAACTTTAGACCCACCATTGATATGGTGAGGAAATGGGTGGGTATTAACTCGAAGCTAAAAGGTAGTGTGTTGACCTCTGTTATGTCGGGTGGTCTTTTCCTTTTCAAATTCACAGCGGTAGAGGACCTGTCCCTCATCCTCACGGGTTCCTGGCTGTATGGTAAGCACCTTCTCACTATGGCTAAATGGAAGCCAGGTTTTGACCCATCGACTGATCTCAATAAGATGGCCCCTGTTTGGGTTCGCCTCCAGGGTCTTCCTCTAGAGTTTTGGGATGAACAGGTCTTCAAATTGATAGGGAACTCCTTTGGTCATTATATTTTTGCTAACCTGATCACCCTCTCCAAATCTCGTCTAGTATTTTCTTGTTTTTGTGTTAATGTCCCCATTAACAAGACACTCCCAAATTTTGCTATCCTCAAATCCAAACTGGGGAAATGGTCCCAGGCCATTGTCTATGAGAATGCTACCCTCTTTTTTCAATATTGTAATTCAAAAGGCCATACCAAAAAAGACTGCAAGGTACCTAAGCTACCAGAGCCTAAACTTAAAAGTGTTGTTGCTTCTCCCCCCTAAAGACCCCAGATGTTGCTACTCCATAGCCCCTTGCTACTGAGGAAATCCCTCCCTTGGTGGGTGATGTCCCCTTGAGTGGTTAGCTAGAGGATAGAGAGATACCACTGGGTGGAGCTTCCAATGAGGTGGGAGCCTCCCCCCTCATAGTACTTCAGATACTAAACAATGTGACCTAGATGATCTGATGCTCTTGAGCAGTATAGGTTTGCTGCTTGAAACACCACAGTTGGAACTGGTGGGTGCCCCGGTGATGGAAGTGGTCCTTAATGCCTATGATACTGGCTCTCAATAGGTAGTATGTAGTACACCAAGGAATTCTATTGAGATTTTGAAGAGTGAAGAAGGAGAATGGAAAACCCAACACAAAAAGACAAGGAACAAAAAATCTAATGTTGGAGTGGACACAAAACTAGGAAGACCATCAGATAGGATTAGAAGACAAAGGACAACAACAAAGGAGATTACTGCTGGTAGGTAGCAGACCCTTGACCTCACAAACAAAGGTAAGAGATTATTGTCTTCTCCTGGAACATTTGGGGCTTAAACAATCCCTAGAAATAGCTTGCTGTCAAGCAGTACATTACTGATTATAGAGTTGATATTCTCCTTTTACAAGAAGTTAAAATGTCCTATAATAATTTTGATTCTTTGGTGGGACAGCTATGGCCTGGGGCCATGTTCTTTTATTCTGAGGCTTGTGGGGCTTCTGAGGGATTTCTACTCTCTGGAACCCATCTAAAGTAAAAGGGGATTCTCTCTACTTCTCCCACCATCACCTGGCTATTTCTTTCACTTCCTCGGTGGCTTCCTAGCACTGTTTTAATATTTATGCCCAAAATTCTTTCCAGGGTAGAAAGGAGGTCTGGGAGGAGCTCTCATCCTCCTTTCTCCCCCTTTAGGACTATAAGTTTTTGGTGGCTAGGGACATAAATTCCCTCCTATACCCTTCTGAAAAGTGTGGAGGCATTATGGATTTTACTGAAAGCATGGGGGACCTGGGCCACTTTGTCAGTTTGAATGGCCTCCACGATGTGGATCTCAAGGGTAATCCCTTTACCTGGACCAAAAATAGGAAAGGAAACCACATTATCTAGGTGTGCCTAGATAGGGTCCTAATCTCTTCTGCTTGGGATTCAAGTCCTTCCTGTACGCTTTCTGCCCTCCCCAGAACCACCTCTGATCACAACCCTTCGTTGCTTAAATGGATGGATAGGAAGCACCCCTATCCCACCCCTTTGAGATATGAAATCATGTGGACTTCACACCCCAACTTCTGGGATAGGATCCAGCAATGGTGGTCTACCCCTGTCAAGGGTTTGGCCATGTTTAGAGTGGCCTCTAAACTAGAATTCATCAGGGGTGTTGTTAAAGGGTGGAGAAAAACTACCTTTGAAGATGTCTTTCATAAGAAAAAAGCCTTGGCTAACAAGTTGGAAACTCTTCAAGGCCAGATGGCTATTGGAAACTTATCACCTGAATTACTCAATGAGGAGGAAGAGACCAAAAAAAATTGGAAGACTACTCTTGCTAATGAGGAAGTCTTCTGGAAATAGAGGTCCAAAGTGTTATTGCTCAAAGAGGGAGATCGGGACACTTCTTTCTTCCATCAGTCTCCTTGCAAGCATAAGAGACGTAATACTGTCAACACTCTAAATGATAATAGGGGGAATGTGATCTTTGATCCCATGGTGCTTGGGAATTTAGCTACAGACCACTTCATTAACACCTTTTCTGAAGATATTACTAGGAATTCTAATATCCTACAAAATTAACTTATCTCTATTTTGTCGAAGGTGGTTATTGAATCTGATAACAATTCTCTCCTGTCTAAAGTCACTGATGAAGAAGTTCACAAGGCAGTGTTCTCTATGGGACCCTTCAAAGCTCCTGGTCTTGATGGCTTCCCCCTGGGTTTTTTTCAAGAATTCTAGGATATTGTTGGTTATGATGTGACTAATGCAGCTAGGGACTTCTTCAAAACTAAGAAAATCCTCAAACAACTATATGACACCTTTATTGTCCTTGTGCCCAAGTGTGCTGAGCCTAGAACTATGGAGGAATTCAAACCCATTAGCCTCTGTAATACTCTATACAAAATATTTTACAAGATTATGGTTAACAGAATCAAACCTTTGCTTGTTAAGGTCATCAATCTCAATCAGAAAGGTTTTGTCCCCGGTAGACAAATCTTGGACACCGCCATCACCACTCACAAAATCTCGCACTCTATTTATCATAGTAAGGCTATTGGCATGGCCCTCAAGCTTGAAATCTCTAAAGCTTTTGATAAAGTCAATTGGACCTTTCTCTACAAGGTTCTGGCCTCCTTTGGGTTTTGTCAAGACTTCATATCTTTGATCAAAGCCTATACTGAAACTATTAGATTCTCTATGCTGCCCAATGGCAAATCGGGTACCAAATTTACTCCTACTAAGGGTCTCCGTCAAGGGGACCCCCTATGATGGTACCTTTTTATCCTCTTGGTTGAGGTCCTGGGGCGTAACATGATGCATCTGGCACATTCTAGAGAAATTGAGGGCATCAAAACTACTACCAACCTTCCCCCTAAAGTCCTGCAGTAGTTTGTGGATGACACTTTCTTCTTCGGCACCTCTTCAGTTTTAGTGGCCAGGGTGTGGAAGCGTATGCTTGAAAGATATGCTTCTGCATTAGGTCAACATATTAACTACTACAAAAGTAGAATGTTCTTCTTCAACACTGAACCTATGGTTCAAACTAAGATTTAAAGAATTCTTGGCTACCAGGCTGACTCGCTCCCTGTGACCTACCTTGGTTTCCCTCTGACTGTCAAAGGAACTCAAAGGAAGCTGGCTGGATGGAAAGGTAAAATACTTAGTAGTTTTGGTAAGCTCCAACTCCTTGTTACTTCTCTTCAAGGTATTCCTGTCTATTTCCTTTCCATATTCAAAATTTTTGATTTTATGGATGACAAGCTAGAAAAGAGATAGTGAACTTTCCTTTGGCCAGGTTTTGAGGAAAAGAAAAGTCTCCCTTTGGTCAGCTGGGAACAAGTCTTCCTCCCCAGACACTTGGGGGCCCTCGGGCTGAGAAGAATTAATAATTTCAATAGGGCCCTACTATCCAAAATGTCTTGGATTTTGGCCTTGGGTTCTGCTGACTAGTGTAAAATTATGGAGGCTAAATATTGTTATACACTAAGTTTGCACCCTTGTTTCAAGCTCTCTTGGTCTTGATAACTTAGTATAACATGGGAATCATCTCCAAGTGTGGGACCTATGCTAACTAAGATGAGACCTCCAAGTTCTAGGCTGGTTCCTCTTGGATAATCACCTTAATTTGCTTCTAGACAGAAAAGTAAACTTTGAGGGAAAAGGGATAGAAGGAAAGCTTGAAAGGGAAATGATTGAAAGAAAACTACCTACTAGGTGATACACTGAACTGAAATGAACACAATACACTGACCAAATTAGCATGAAGGCTCTCAAATCTAATAGAACACAATCTTCCTAAATAGGCTTGCATAAGTGTTTCACAGAGGGGTCTGAGCAAAAGACACAGACTGTGACCTGCAAGCAAACGTTCTCTTCAGCAAAAGGGCACAGGAATGAGACAGAATGATAGGGGGATAAAGTATACCCACAAACTCACTCAAATCAAATCAGACACAGTAGTACACAAATAAGCTAAAAGAAAGAAGGGCTCTAGAACTCCAAGATTTCTCTAACAAAGCCAGTATATTATACTCAATAAGAGAAATACAGATAAGGGAAAGACCAGAGGGCAGGACAATTGCCACAGATGGCCTCTATTGAATCTGAGATTTCAATGAAAGGTTATAGTCTGTAAGAGCCAGAGGGAAAAACAAATGCCACAGATAGCTCCTAAGAAAGAAGAACTCTTTTTACCAAATGTAAACTCTAAGCTCTAAGAGCTCCAAAACTAATATATACATCTCCCTTGCACATAGGCAGGAGTCAAAAATATTACTAGGGTTACATAGATTTTGCATATAATAATAGAGAACCCTAATTCTATCATTTCTAATCATAAATGCATCGTTAAAATATCTTGGCTGATCATATATATGTCCTTGTACATAATTCCACCAACACAACTGCCTGCAAAAGAGCCACCTTGATCTATCTACTTCGCTGCAAGTTGAAAACCTTACGCCACCGCCATGACCTTGATTCTACTAAATTAGGTTCATCATGAATGCTCAAATCTGATCATCGTAGATATTTTGAATTTAAAAGTATAAGCAGTCATAGGTGGTGCCAACCCTTTAATGATGCTTCAGCATAAAACCATCGACATGGTACCTTAGGAAAGAAGATATCAACACTCGACGACCACCTAGATCTTCCTCATCATCTTCACAACCTAAAATTATCCTAAAAAAATCAATTCTGAGCTACACCCACTTGTCGCACATAGCTCACTGGATCAAATACTGGTGAAAATCCTATAGAAAGGTTCAAATTCAGGCTCCAACGGTTACCAGGTCTCAGTTTAAAATGTGGTCATCAATCACATTCTTCCCGGTAGATCAGATGACCTAGATCATCCCTCACAATAGTTGCAAGCCCTTTGAAAAGGTCATCGGCCACATCACCAATCGAAAACCAATGAGAAACGAACACCTTAGCAACATCTGACACCTCGGACCCATGGCACCACTTATCTTTTCATCAGGTGATGGTTGCATGATCACAAAGGGGAAGAATATTCCTTACAATCATGTGACAATCATAGATCTAATTGCATCGCCATCACCTAAAAAAATTAGGCCCACCGATATATCCTTGTCATCACCCTTCGGCCAACCGAAAATGAGCACCACTGCATGACTGACACCTTGGACCCACCTGTCAGATCATCGTTCCATCGAATGGTTGTCAAAAGATCACAAAAGAACACTACTTATGATCATGCAACAACCGTAGATCCCTATGCACTTTAACCACCTCAGAGCGGAGATCGCCAGACATAACATTAACCGCCCATTGGGGTTGCGCGAACATGCAACTGTGAAAATGTTGGGTCGCTGAATGGAAAGCACTTAACCACTAGAAATAAGAGATCAAGCGACCTCATAGTCACCTAATCACTAAAATAAAGGCTTGACCACCAGAAAAATTGGAGATCAAGCGACTAAATCGCTAGAAGAGCCAGGTCCCACGTAGTCGTAGCAAATAAAAAAATTTAAAAAAAATGTTGACATCAGAGATAAGTGCACAGATGTGAAAGGCACAAGGTCAAAAACAACCATGGTTTGCACTTAAAACCAAAAAGCATCAGAGAAATAGAAAACATCGAGGGTTTTTATACTTAGACAAATTTGACACCACTCGACATAAACTATGCCCCTGTAGACCTTAAAACTTGAATATATCCCTGGTTCTTTCGATTCAGCACATGCGATCTGAAATAGAGCATGGTAGCACATTGAGGAACATGGGGCCAAGGTCGCAAACCATAAAACCTTGTGGATCTACTTTACAAGAGAAATAGGATTGTGGCCAAAATTGTATGATAGGAAATTTTGGGAAACATTTTGGCGATTTTTGCGAGATGTCATCCTGCTAGACATTAGACCAGTGGCCTTGATGCAATCCATTGGGCATAGGAGTCATCACAAGAATACAAGGACCTTTTGACAGAGAGAGGAACAAAAACTATGCTTGAGCACTTCTTGGAAAATAGGAAAAACTAACCTAGAAAACAAGAAACAAAAAATAGGGAAACTAACCTAAACTAACCAGTATCAGTTAAACTGGTTAAACAAACCCATTCGCTGATTGTGAAAAATAGCTTCCCATCCTTTTAAGCTCACAATAATCTGCATGCCTTTGGAAAGGTATTACAAGATGAACATAGGAGATATGCAGGGTCACTTGCTTGACAAGGATCTGACTGATATGAATTTTATTCACTTGATCAAGCTGATTGTAAACACCATCATTCTGAAGGGAGATGGTGATCAGTAGCAAGGCTTTACTTACTTGGTCAATAGGGACAACAAGCTAATTTGGTTCATTCTCAGCTTCAACTTCTGGTGGAACATCATATTGGGATGTTGACACAATTTGTACCTTTTTGATAACCTCCATCCTGGCCAAATTCCTGATAGGGCATCCATGAGAGATGTTGGACTTGGAGCTCTCCTTGATAGACTCAAGCTCCTGAGAGATTATTTTAGTTTGATTGATCTCCTCCTTATGCTGACTGGAAATAATTACCTCCTGTAGCTTGTAGGTGTTCTTCGGAAATGTAGACCTATCATCAAGATACAAGCAAAAGTGTTCCATCTCATCCCAAAAGTGATCCTCTTCTTCATCTTCTTGATTCTCTTGTAGGAGAAGTATACTGTTGTTAGCACAATTATCATGATTTGCTGAAAACTCATTTGTCTTGACTTGTTTAGAGAGAACCTCCTTTAGATCAACAATCTTCTATTCAATGGTCTCCTTTTCTTCCTCGAGCTAAAAACATTTCTCAATCTGCATCTGATAGCCTCTCTTATATGTTTCAGCTGTAGAAGCTAGGAATCCTATATTTTGCTTAAGATCCTATAGCTCTCTTTCATGGGATTCATCATGAGCTGCTAATGTTCTTTGGAAATCTTCCTCTTTTACAGCTATAGTAGCACTAACCTTTATCAAAATTTCCTTGTAAACTTTATTTAGTGTTGCTAGGTTGCTTGTAAGGGTTGTTTGACTTTGTCGCTATCCTATAATGATATCTTCACACTGCTTCCATCTAGCATCAAATTGCTCCTTTTCTTGTGTCCACATATGCCTTTTTTGTGTTTCCAACACCTCTTCATAGTGTCTCTTCTGTTCTTCCAGCTCCCTTTGATAAACCCTCTTTTGTGCCTCCAACCCTTCAGCAAGTTTGGCCTCATTTCTCTTGTATTGCTCCACCAAATACCTCCTATAACCTTGATCCTGTTGAGCTAATGCTTGCTATTGTTGGATTTGGGCATGATAAGCATGTTTCTCTATGCAAAGCATCTCCTCTTGAGGCTGCTGGTATGCGTAATTATGTTGCCATGATACTGGAAGTTGGGTAAGAGAGGGGTAAGCATGACATGGTTGTTGCTCCATTGCTGGAATTAGATAGTCCTATATGGAATCAGAAGTACAACTACTCTAATAAGGTTGACCCCCATGAAATGAAGGAACCTCTTCATGAAAAGAAAGATGGTAATCCATTTTAGGTACTGAATCTGCTTAAAACTAGTGGATATGAACTCAGAGTCGCTAGATATGCAAAATAATGACCTCTTAAAGGTCTATAACCTACTGGATGCATATCAAAACCAGCAAGAACTATGAAAACTATGACCTCTTGGTCCCATCAGGCGTGCCAAAATTTTTATACACTAAGTTTGCACCCTTGTTTCAAGCTATCTTGGTCTTGATAACTTAGTATAACATGGGAATCATCTCCAGGTGTGGGACCTATCCTAACTGAGATGAGACCTCCAGGTTCTAGGCTGGTTCCTCTTGGATAATCACCTTAATTTGCTTCTAGACAAAAAAGTAAACTTTGAGGGAAAAGGGATAGAAGGAAAGCTTGAAAGGGAAATGACTAAAAACAAACTACCTACCAGGTGATACACCAAACTGAAATGAACATAATACACTGACCAAATTAGCATGAAGGCTCTCAGATCTAATAGAACACAATCTTCCTAAATAGGCTTGCATAAGTGTTTCACAGAGGGGTCTGAGCAAAAGACATAGACTGTGACCTGCAAGAAAATGTTCTCTTCAGCAAAAGGGCACAGGAATGAGATAGAATGATAGGGGGCTAAAGTATACCCACAAACTCACTCAAATCAAATTAGACACAGTAGTACACAAATAAGCTGAAAGAAAGAAGGGCTCTAGAACTCCAAGATTTCTCTAACAAAGCCAGTATATTATACTCAATAAGAGAAATATAGACAAGTGAAAGACCAGAGGGCAGGACAATTGCCATGGATAACCTCTATTGAATCTAAGATTTCAATGAAAGGTTACAGTCTATAAGAGCTAGAGGGCAGAACAAATGCCACGGATAGCTCCTAAGAAAGAAGAACTCTTTTTACCAAATGTAAACTCTAAGCTCTAAGAGCTCCAAAACTAATATATACATCTCCCTTGCACGCAGGCAGGAGTCAAAAATCTTACTAGGGTTACATAGATTTTGCATATAATAATAGAGAACCCTAATTCTATCATTTCTGATCATAAATGCATCATTAAAATATCTTGGTTGATCAAATATATGTCCTTGTACATAATTCCACCAACACAACTGCATGCAGAAGAGCCGCCTTGACCTATCTACTTCGTTGCAAGTTGAAAACCTTACGCCACCGCCATGACCTTGATTTTGTTGAATCAGGTTCATCATGAATACTCAAATCTGATCATCACAGATATTTTGAATTTAAAAGTATAAGCGATCACAGGTGGTGCCAACCCTTTAATGATCCTTCGGCGTAAAACCACCGACATGGTACCTCAAGAAAGAAGATATCAACACACAACGGCCACCCAGATCTTCCTCATCATCTTTGCAACCTGCAATTATGCTGAAAAAATGAATTCTGAGCTACCCCTACTTGTTGAGGAGTTGAATCTAAGGTGTGAACCTCACAAAATGACATATCGGCCTCAACGAGAAAAAAAAATACTTTTCAAACATCAATAAGTCAATCGGTGGCCTAAGTTACAAATTTAAGGAAATGGCCTTCGCAGCTACTCAAGTTTGGGATTCACAATTGATGCGTGTGGTTCCTGAAAGTTTTATTTTAAAAGGAAAAGCTATGCATCATTATGTAGGAATCACAGTGTTACACTGTGAATCTTGATGGTTAAACCAATGCTTCAGGAATTGCATATGAGAGGTGCGATTACTGATCAGAAATAGCATCTTGGCATTGCAATTCCCAAAATGAAAGAAATCAGAAATGGAAGTTTGGAGATTGAATTCTGGAAAAGAAAGTGAAAATGGAAGCTTGGTGATAGAATTCCCAAAAATAAATATGGGCGGATCAGAAAGCAAAGGGTAGAAGTGCAATACCCAAAATTTTGAAGAAATGTTGAAATCCATACTACACAAAGTTACCTTGGCGGAATTCCTTTGTTCGCTAAAAGGTTGTTTGAAGTGCGCATTCATTGGAAAGTGAAGGCAGGAAGTGCAATTTCCAAAATTCCAAAGAGTGCATAGAAAAGCTGATTGAGAATACTAGAAGACAAGTGTGAATGGCAATCAGAAATGGAAGCTTCGAGATTGAATTCCTAAAAATAAAGAAGAAATGATGGGACCCATACTACACTACCTAAAATCCCCACGAAGACATGGATAGTATCAAAGTAGAAGGAGATATCGATAGTAACCTGACATAGTGCTGGGAGAAATTCTAAAGTGTGATGCCCATTCAATTAATAGGGCCCACAGATGTGCAAGGAAGGTTACCAATTTTTGAACAAAGTCTTGTATGGTAAAAATCCTGATGGATTGTTAACTATAAACTCATGAATATGTAAATGCTAATAGAGATAATGATGAAAAGGCCACGTAGACCTGATTGAAAATGCCTTTCTATTTTTAGGCATTCTCTATGACATGTGTCTTGCTACTGTTTCATTTTCCAAGAAAATTGTATTTGTAACAGTCTAGAGAGGCCAAGGGACTATACATATTCACTTTGAGCAGTATGCAATGGATCGACAATTTTGGTTCAGATTTTCCCCCTTTTGTTGTGACAATTGAGTGTGACTCAAAAATTGAACTTTAGTTGTTGTTCATTATTAGATTGAAATTTTTTTTTGAATAAAGAAAATAATGGTGAATGGGAGAAATTAGTTACATAGGTTTTATGGAACTGTGTTTTCTAAAAAAATTTATTATAAGATGATCTGAGGGTCACTATTGGTCACCTTTATTGTATTCACTTTGTTTTGACATATTTATTTTTATTCAGTAGATGTGTTTTATGTATGATTTCATGGTTGTGGGATTGTATGTGCAAATTGTAGATTAAAATTTTCTATCGTGTTTTATTTTCATGGTTGTGAGAAGTAGCACAATAATTATTCATATAAGTTGGTTATTCATTCATGGGTATATCATGGTGATGAATATCCATTAGAAGCCTCTCCTACTCTCTGGTTAAGAGTATACCCCGTTATATTTTGAAAATACAAAAACAATTTCATTGAATATCTATTCCAGGGAGTTGTATCTACCAATTCAAAGATTGAGCTAACATAGAGCTCTTTCAGGTTGTTATTAGATGAGGTTTTATCATTGGCTAGAGTTATATCTATAAAAGACCTATCTATTAAATAACATATTTTTGGCAACTCCACTAGGGAGACGAAAATAGATACAATACCTCATTTTCCCCAACCTAGTGAGCTTGGAGATATTGTCCTAAGCAAAAAATACTTTGAGACTCTATTAGAGAATGAAATTGCACATGTCAATAAGTTTTGGTGACATTTTAAGTTCTTAGCTCAAAATATGAAAAGTCACACATTCAGTCGCCCTTTCTTCCATGAGGAACGATCATGCTACCTCATGAGAATATAATTCTAGTTCTGCAACCCAACCTGGGATTTCAAGATGAGCAAGAAGATTTACTTGGATAGATAAATACACTTGACTGGAAAATAAGAAGAACCCTAGAAGACTACAAAAGAGATAGTTAAGTCCTTGAACAAGAAGAGGAGCTAGCTAACAGATTGGTTGTCGCCTTGAAAAGACAAATTCAAAGACAAAGGCACTTGTAGAAGCACCAAGGAGACAAAATTGAGTAAACCTCTGAAGAAGTCGAAGAGCCTTGAACAACTATCAATATGGAGAGAAATAGATTCACCAGAAGTATGAGAGAGAGAGAGGTGAAATTGACTGGTCCTACCAGTAATTGGATAGCACTAACTTTTCTATCCCAAACATAGTTTAGAAAAGTAAAAGTAGGTCAACCTCTCCTCCAAAGATCCAAGGAACTAGGTCCACAACTCTAGGTGGGATAACTTTATACAAGGTAAGAGTTCCTCAAGCTCCAAATTTTCCCCTAGTTATTTTTTCACTACTAGCCAGAATGGTTGTACCATGGGGTGTAGCCATTGGACCTTTGGCCTTGCAACATCATAATCCATTACCATTGAGATCAAGGAAGAATCTCCCCAAATTATCGAGAGACAGACCAGTTTTACCTGATGAACACATCACTTCCTTATTCATCGCCATGGGAATCTTAGCAGTCCAACACAAGGATGTGGTGGTGATACTTTTTGTAGTCATTGGTTGGTGGAGCAACAGACTAGTTCTGACACCTTCTTGTCGGCTCCATCATTGGGTGGGATACTATAAAAGTGGCATTTTAAAATTGATTCAAGCTTGCTAAAGACCAATGCATGCTGCTATCCCATCTCACACAAATCAAGAAGGATTTGTTCATGCCAATGAGAGATTTTGTAGCTAAATTCAACAAAATGGTGGATAGAATTCTAGCCACTAATAGGTCCATGATAGAGAACCTAAATTCTTACTCAGAGCTATGTCGTCTGACATTAGTTTCAACTTGAGAAGAGGATGAGTAGAAAATTTAAATGTAGCTCAAAGCACTGTGATTGAACTAGAAGATGACCTCATCTCTACCAGAAAATAGAAAAGAGAGATGCAAAATGGTGCAAGAAGCAACAAAGCTAAGACAAGTAATATAGTGACAATGCTCCAGTGCCTGGCTAATGATATGATTTCCTTGAAGAGGAAATCACCTAGAGTTGGCCCTTCAACCCAAAAGCCTTACCAGTATATTCCCAGAAGGACAAATGATGGAAGAACATTAGTATTACCAACTACTCAACAAAGGATTACTTCTGAAGCTCCTCCCAAGAGAGGGAATATGTGTGTGTTCCATGTCACCATGGATCATGATGGAGATACATGCCCAGACATGGCTCAGATCAAGAAACTAATGGCTACCAAGGAGTTATCAGATAGTACTCTATTTGGGGAGGGTATGTGTAGGATCATGGTATGCCAAAAAGTGGCAATGAGAAAAAGAAGTCCTGATTGATAGATTCTTTGAAAAAAAACTATAACTTTCAAACTTTATAGCATTTTTTATATTTGAAATATACTTCAAATTCTATGCTTCACCTAATACAATAATAATAAAAAATTCTTTCAATTTGATGAAGTTTAGACTAAGTTAAGGTGGTCAGATACAAGATTTTTTATATTCTAGAAAATGTGTACTAGAAAAATCATAATCACTTATTTAATTGGAAAAAAATATAAAAAAAATATGCATCACATCGAAACACGAGTCTACTACTTTTATCTAGAATCTTATAAAAAAGTATTATCATTTGATTTTGTTTAATGTGGTCAGACATACACCTACTTGTTATCTTTCTAGTCCTGATCGATAGACTTATTGAAAAATAGCTATAACTTTTGAACTGTTCAACATTTGTGAAATCCAAAACATGTGTCACATTCTATGATTTTCCTACTACAAGAAATTTTTTTTTAAAAATCAGTTTGATAAAGTTTAGACTAAGTTAACATGGTTAGACATGACGGTTTTTGTATTCTGGAAAAGTCGTAGAAGAAAAATCATAATTAATTATTTACTTGGAAAACAATTACAAATAATATGTGTCACATCCAAACATGAGTCTACTACTCATATCTAGAATCTTGCAAAAAAAATTATCATTTGATTATGTTTAAGGTGGTCAGACATACACCTACTTATTTTTTTCTTGAAATTTTTGTACTACTACATTGAAATTTGAAATTTTCAACATATAGAAAAAAAAAATTTCAAAAAAGGCCTATCATCTTAGAAACTAAATTCAATTTTCTACATATTCTCTTCACATATTTTTGATATAGTATTTATAGCTTGTTCAAATTTTTATGTCAACTTGCCTAAACCTGATTTTCTAAATTTTCATTGCCACTTAAGGGCCTAGTTTGCCATAATATGATCTTGCACATACCCGGGACATGGACCTAAAAAATGATGGCGAATCCATAAATTACTTTCTGGAGTACGAATCTAATACCGAAGACAAATGATGCTTTGCCATGATCGATGAGTCATCTCTGGCTATCACCTAAAGCCAAATGGATAAAGCTCCAGAGGTCTCCATTTTGTAGTGAGGAAACACCTTCAAGACACCTTTTATAAAGTAGTTGAACAAGGAGAATTTTGATCCTTCTGCAAATGTAAGTAACACTAAGGAGAAATCATCCTTTGATATAATTCAATTCTACAAAGATTCTAGGATCCATATTTCCCCTCTTGATTATTTGAAACACAATCTGAATGAGATTTGGAGATTAGTATATCATTGTGCTACAAAAAGAAATGAAATGCACAATTGTATTGATTCTACCTCACTGGAATCAATTCCTGAAATTGATGTGAAGTGGAAAGAAGCCTCCACCTCTGGACAAGAACATCAAGAGGCCTATACTCTAAATACTAGAGTTGTATAGAAACTAGAGCTATTATACATGTCATTTTTCATCAATGGAAATAAGCTAAGCAACTGTATAATTGACTCTGGAGCATCATAAAATGTGATGCCAGTAATAGTAGCAATAGAACTTGGACTTTCACTCACAAAGACATTTGGAAAATGCTATTCTATAGAATTGAAGAAAGTGCCATTGGTTGGGAAGATAAAAGACATGCAAGTTTCTCTAGTCATCCACCCAACAAAGAGGCTCAAGCTCACTATCTTGGTGGCAGATATTCTAGCAAGCTATGGCATTTTATTGAGCAGAAGTTTCTTTAAATACCTAGGAGGGGAAATAAAAATGGGTTGGTCTCATGCGCTGATATTGATTGGAAAAAAAAAAGGTAAAAATAGAGCCTCAAGAAAATTATAAGTTCACAGTGCTGAAATCAGATGTTCCCAAGACATAGATCTTGTAACAAGATCTCAAATTTGGGAATTACATGTTGTTTACAGATTCCTCTATTCAAGAAGAGAAGGCAGAGGATGAGAATAGGGAATGAACCTAGCTCTAGACACTAGATTTTGATGGAAGTTATGCCTCAACAGGTTTAGGTGTCGGTGTGGTGTTGATAGAACCAAATGGAGAGATCATGCATATATCTTACAAACTATAATTCATAAACACCAACAATACTACAGAGTATGAATCGCTTTTCATTAGAATAGTAGTAGCTAAAAAAAATGGTGTTAAATATCTAATCACCAGAGGTGACGTGGAGCTAATAGTGTAATAGGTCAAAAGCCAGTATATGGTGAAGAATCACTGCCTTTAAAACTATAGAAACAAAGTATGGGAGGAAATTTAAGAACTAGAGGTCTTCTCAATTGAAGCAGTGGCTAGAGAGAAAAACACCATAGTAGACTTATTAGCAGTCTCTTCTTCCTTACTGTTGCCTCATCCAGACTTTAAGGATAAAAAATATACCATGGAGTTGGTATATGACCCCAATATTCCTGATAATGTAGAAGTTTGGTGAGTATTTGACGATGATGATAAGCTTTGTCTCTTCCTAGAGAATATTGAAATGTTTGTAGAACAATACTTCGAAGGGATTGAGAACCATTACACATAACTATCTCTGAATTCAAAGAAAGAATTGCATCTTGGAGAGATACAACTGAAAGGTAACAAAATCCCTTCTTACCTGATTCCTTTAGAGAAGATCATCTCTAGACATGAAAATTACACTAGGAAGAAGAGAGAAGAAAGAGGAAGCACATTAGGTGAATACGAGAGTTTGAATATAGGAAGCGAGAAAAATCCAAAGAATGTAAACATTAGAAAATGTTGCACGAAGGATGAAAAGGTTGTAATTTAGGCATTTCTCACTTCCTACCATGATGTGTTTTTGTGGTTCTACTACAATCTGAAGAATTTCATGGGAAAAAATGCCAAACACCACATTCCTCTAAAACCTGACACCATTCCTTTTAGACAGAAACAAAGGAATTACAATCCCAAGGTGTTGGATGCTATTTTTAGGGAGATCAATAAAATCCTAAAAGCTAGGATCATCTATCTGATCCATCATTCAACTTGGGTGGTGAACATTGTGCATGTGTGGAAGAAGAATGGGGAGATTAGGATTTGCATATCCTGCAGATGGTCACTGGTTCATAAATGATGTCTCTACTAGACGGTTTCTTTGGTTATAATCAAATTGAAGTACAAAAAGAAGGTCAACATAAGATGAAATTCATGATGTCATGGGGCACTTTCTCCTATAATAGAATGTCATTCAGACTCATCAATGCTGGCGCCAATTTTCAAAGGGTGATGAGCCTATCCTTTGTTGATTTAAATAATAATATCATCATGGTTTATCTAGATGATCTAATAGTTTTTTCTAAGAAAAGATCAAACCACCTAAAAAATCTATAAAAGGTTCTCAATGATGCAGGGAACACAGGATCTCATTAAATCCCAAGAAGTCAGAGTTTTGTGTCATAGAGGGAAAGCTTATGGGTCACATTGTTTCTCAAAAAGGCATCAAGATTGATCCTGAGTGCGTCAGAGTAATCTAGTAGCTCATGCTTCCATCAAGAAAAATTGGCATTAATTCATTCTTTGGTCAAGTGAACTTCCTCAGAAGGTTTGTGCCTGATTTCTTTGAGATCACTAAACACATTGCTGACATGATGAAGAGAAATAAATAATTTAGATGGAATGGAGTAGGGAAGAAAGATTTCAATGATATCAAAGGAGCAACTGCAAGTTCTCCAGTTCTCACACATCCAAACTTTAACAAGGATTTTATTATCTATTGCTATGCGTTGGAACACACTATTTCTGCAATCTTGTTGCAGGAGAATGAAGAAAATGTCCAATCACCAATTTCCTTTATGAGCATGCCCCTGAAGAATCATGAATTGAAGTACTCTCAAATGGAGAAACATGCATTTGCAGTGGTAAATTCTCTGAAACAGTTTAGATTTTATATTTTTCATTCTCATGCCACCGTTTTTGTGCCAGAAAAAGTGGTCAAAATCATCCTCACGCAATAAGTAGGGTGTAATACTAGAGGAGATTGGGTAAAAAAAGTGCATGAGAATGAAATTGAATTAAATCCCACTAAACTAGTCTGAGGGAAAGGATTATGCAACCTGATAGCATAAAATAATCTTGAGAAGAGAAAATAAGAAGAAGACATTCCTCAAGTATTGATGGTAAGCATGCAAGACCCATGGTTCTCAGAAATTGCTTATTTTCTAACTTATGCTCAGTGTCCAAAGGAGATGAGCTTAAATCAGAAAAGAAATTTGAGGTTGAAGGTAGAGAAATATATAATCTGGGAGGATAGATTATACATAAAAGCCATAGATGGCACATTCTTGAGGTGTGTACACCAACCTCAGTAGGATAAATTGTTATAGACATTTTGTGGTAAAGCTTGTGGTGGAAAATTATCTTCAACCATAACAACCTTCAAAATCATCAAACATTGTTACTATTGGCCTAATATATTCAAATATTCATATAAGTGGGTTTCAAAATGTGAGAAATGTAAGTTGTTCATAGGAAAACCATATTTGGCTGCCCTACCTCTTAGACCAGTAGTAATCGATGGCCCTTTTCAACAATGGGGCATAGATTTTATAGGGCCAATCAATCCTCACTCTAGTGCAGGGCACATGTATGTGATAATAGCAAAAAATTACTTCTTCAAGTGGGTAGAAGCTAAGGCCATCAAAAAAACATCTTCAGATGTGGTCTGTGAGTTAAAGAAAACATATTGGCTAGATTTGGGGTCCCTATGAAAATAATTGTAGATAATATGACATACTTCTCTTCTACTAAGCTGATTCAATTTTGCTATGATTTTGGAATTCATTTGAGTCGCTCATCTAATTACTACCCTCAAGACAACAGGCAAGTTGATTCCAGCAACAAAAACTTGGTGCAAATCATGAAGAAGCTGGTCGATGACAATCACAAAAACTAGCACAAGAAGTTGCATAAAGCACTCTAGGTAGACATAGTGACTCCCAAAAGATAAATTAGCATCTCACCATTTGAACCGGTGTATGGAACTAAAGAAAATTTGCCACTTCCTCTAGAACTATCTACATGCAAGCTTAGGGTAGTGATTGAAGGCCCTCTTTTTCAAAACAGACTGGAGAAAATAATATTGTACCTAACTAATTTGGAAGAAGAAAGAGAATAATTGGTCGACCACATCATACAACATCAGCAATGCATAAAGAAAATCTTTGACAAGAGGGCTAGACCAAGGAAATTCATGTAAGGAGATTTGGTGTTGTTATGGGATAAAATAAAATAACTAAAGGGGATGCACTCAAAGTTTCAATCTCCCTAGAAGTGTCCATTCAAGATCATGGAAGCTTGTGGACCTAATACTTTTAATCTCGCCAATCAGGACAACAAATTTTTCCCATTGTCTTACAATGGCCAGGATCTAAAGATTTATCAATTCTGAGTAAGCAAGTTTACTTGCTTTGTGTCATATTAGTTTAGTTTGTTTTTATATTTATGTTGTCTCTTGTTCTTTCCCATTTCCATATCGGTGTGTCGTAGTTTAGAAGTAGCTTAGTTGTTTTCCTGTCGAGTTCTTTGTGAAACTAGAGATTCTATGGTTCATCACTTCAGCAATTGCATGCGTCGTCCCTAGTCAGAGCCAGTTCTTGTCCTAATTTTGAGCCCCTTTCATAGTTGGAGTCACCACCAAAACCCAAGGCCACAGGTTAGGATTTTTCAATTTCAGGTTTTGGCAAATCGGATTACTTACTGAATCTTAGTTTTGTGGGAAATCATTCAGTGTGCTTCTTTTCCTGATTTTCTGTCAAGATGTTAACTTGGGATCTATATTTTGTTTTGGGCATGTGTTTTTTCTTAGGAGTCCATTCAATGAGTAGCCAAGTTATTTTCATGGCATCTAATGTTTTTCAAGTCAAGTTTGGGATTTGGCCTATCAAGGTACCTCTTGTTTAGGATTCGCACTCTCCTAGTGCGATTTCAAAAAATATCTCAAGAGAACAAGTTGAGGAGCTAAATCCAAAGTGTGAACCTCGCAAAATGACATATCGGCCTCAATGAGAAAAAGAAAGACTTTTCAAACATCAAGTCAATTGGTGGCCTAAGTTACAAATTTGGATAAATGGCCTTTGCAACTACTCAAGTTTGGGATTCGTAGTTGACGCATGTAGTTCCCAAAAATTTTATTTTAAAAGGAAAATATATGCATTATTATGCAGAAATCATAGTGTTACACTGCGAATCCCGATGGTTACACCAAGGCTTCAAGAATTGTAGCTGAGAGGTGCGATTGCCAATTGAAAATAGTAGCTTGACAATGTAATTCCTAAAAAAAAGGAAAGTAGAAATGGAAGGTTGGAGATTAAATTCCTGAAAAGAAATAAAGTGGAAATGGAAGCTTGGTGATAGAGTTCCCAAAAAGAAAGATGGGCGGATCAGAAAGCAAAGGGTAGAAGTGCAATTTCTAAAATTCCAAAGGAATGTTGGGATCCATACTACGTCAAGTTATAAGCAGATTGAAAGATGGCGAAAGAAGATGATTCAACAAATTCACGATTGTTAAATAATGAAAGGGCTTGTTACCTTGGCTAAATTCCTTTGTTCAGGAAAAGGCCGTTTGAAGTGTGCATTCATCAAAAAGTGAAAGTGGGAAGTGTGATTTCCAAAATTCCAAATAGTACATGGAAAAACTGATCAGGAATAGTAGAAGAAAAGTGTGAATGTCGATCAGAAATGGAAGCTTGGAGATTGAATTCCTAAAAAGAAAGAAGAAATGATGGGACCCATACTATTCAAAGCCCCTTCAAAACTTGTTTTATTGGACAATAAAAAATAAATAATATGACCTATGAATCATCATATAACAAGAATAATTAACGAATCAATTATAAAAAGGATAGTCAAAATAATTTATGTTTAACATAACACAAATTAATTGAGATTAACTATAATTAAATTAAATATAATTAGTCATAAACAAGTTCATATCATTCTTTCACATTATTAGCACAATATTCAAATATATTTTATCAAAATTAATAACAAAAGGATCTAATTAACATAAATTATCAAACATATTAAAGACTGCAATTGAATATTGTAATATAATGTATCTGTTAGAAAACACATTTATCAAGATATAAGATTTAAGATTTAAGGTTATACTTTCAACTTTAAGATTGTGTCCAAAGTTTAAATTCATATACATGAAATTTGAATCATAATTACAAGGTTCAAGTTTGTAATTATAAAATTGAACAAAAACATAATAAATGTAATTTCTTTTAATTTAATACATTTATATTTTATTACTAATTATTAAAAAGAAAACAAAATCTATAACAAGATAATTTCATTTTATCCACTTAACATTTATTTAAATACATGTCTCACTACATCATCTAAACTCAAACTTATTTATTTAAATGATATGAATTGCTCTATCTAACAGATTAACCTATATATTTTATAGATGGAAGTGTTTTCTCTCTTGAAATATCACACGTTTATGTAAATTCTATTTGATTCCTTTGAATTTCCCATTGTTAGCTCTTATGACTGCTCGGAAAGCCGGTGGATTGTATATTGGTAAAACCATAAAACCTTTTCTCGCTCTGAATATATTGCATCCACCTTTATCTTATCTGCAAAAATGATCAACGCTCTAATACAATACAAGATCAGCGATTCATATAAAGTTGAGAGTTGAAGGTGCTAGAAGTGCTACGTGGGTATCATTCAGTGATAGCAGTGGTCAAGGAGGTGGAGGTGGTCAAGGAGGTGGTGGCGGCGGTGATCAAGGAGGTGGAGGTGGTCGAGGAGGAGGCGGTCGTGGAGGTGGTCATGGAGGTGGCCGAGGAGGAGGAGGAGGAGGAGTTGTTTTTATTTTCTTCTAAGTTTTATGTTAATGTGGAGCCGGGAAACCTTTTGAGACTATTATTATTTTTCATTGTAATTTTGTTTGTGAGAATTTTGTAATAGGTATGTAAATTTTTTGTCATGTCATTATGGGAAGTTTTGTTTTTCATTATAGTAAGTGAGGAATTACGCTTTTTTTAATGTATGGTATGATAGTTTTTGTTAAATTTTAAAATTGAATTTAATTATTTTAGATGTTTGTTTGAGGATAAATATTTAAAACATTTAGATTTACATTATTTTTGGAGGGCTTTATATTAAATTGAGATTATTTTTGTAATTCGTTGGTAACCAAAGTACAAATTTAACTTCATGTTTTTTTATTTAGAGTTGAAGAGAGGAAAATATATTGTGGTAGAAACTTTGAATAGATGGATCACAAAATCAAAGAATATTCCATCATTCTCACAAATGACTTCAATCAATTAAGTAAATATCCTTTGTTAAATTAAATATATTTTAAAAATAAAAAATAAATTTAAAAATATTATATATTCCCAAAGTTTGACACTCATAGTTATCATTTAAAGTAAGTTGACTATTAAATTACACAAATATCATTTATACAAAATAAGTATATAAATCTTCCAAAAAAATAAATAATAATACATTTAGTTATGTAAAAAAATTAGGGAAAATGTAACAATTTAATAATAAACTATCAAGAACACCAAAACTTATAATTTAAAAAAATAATTTTAAATAAAAATTAAATTTGTTTATAATTTGTTAAAATAGAAATATAGAAAAATTTCACAATATTCATATTAAAAAAATGTAATAAAAATAAACATTAAAAAAGGCACTTATTTCATTCCTAAGAGAAAGATTTAATATTCCTTAAATGTTAATATGAATATAATAATACAAGAGGAGTAAATGTTTTTGAAAGAAGCAGCAACAAGAAGGTGCTGACCTGTGGTGTAGAAACAACACTCTAGATGTGAGTTTACATTAGATTAACCACATAAAGAGAAGCGGATATTTTACCAATAACCGATAGCTTACCCGTGTCAAAAACTAAAACCAAGAAACCCAAACACCAGCAATGAGAGTTCACAGTAATAGCAGAAGAAGTAATAGAAGAAAATAAGTTCAACGTAGTGAAAATAAAAGTGTTATCATGCCTCACAGGGCAGAAACTAATCTTGACCAAAGTAAGTAAACTATTCTTTAAAAATAAATCATAGCCCAATAGGCTAGACGGAGCATCCCCAAAAACCTCATTCCAAGCCATCATTAGTTTCCTTTCAATAAATGTTTGGAAATTAGTGCATCCACCCATTTCTCTTGCAGGAACTTGAAAAGTTCTCTAGGGTCCTCATCTTTAGCTACTAGACCATCAGAGGCCTTCTCGTTTAGAATGCAAAGGGTGGTGGAGGATGCATGCATAATCTTCAAAGAAAACTTGGTGACATTCGTTAGCCTGTTATTAGTATTCTCCAGACCTGCCTTAAGATGGGTCATAGTTTGTTCCAATTGGGCAATTTGGAACTTAAATTTTCCAACCATCCCAGAACCTGTGTAACCCATGTCTGCAATAGTCTCCTTGGTCGTGACCTTTTCCTCCATGGTAGTAGGGCCGGTGTAGTATTTCACCTCTAAGGGAATATGGGTATATGCCACTTCGTCCTACCTGTCAAAGTCAACAATGACCTCCTCTTCCTCCTATTTCAAAATATCATTGATAGTTATTTTACCCATTTCCATGTAAATACGGTTGGAATGACGAATTTGGCTAGGCAGGGGTCCACTTCCTCAGAATTATTAAGGTTGACAGTGATTCTCCTACCCTTTTTGTTAGGGTGGTGGGTCTCAGGGGTGTGGTCACATTTCAAACCCTACAGGGAATCTGGGGAAGGGAGATTCTCAAAGGACTTAGGGCTTATGGGGGGGTCAAATCATAAACCTTAGACCCAGAAGGAGTGGAAAGAACTTTATCTAGGGAGACCGAGGGTGAAGGTTGGGGCTATAGGAGAGAGAAAAAAATAGAGGGTGGAGGGCACAAAGCTCTATGGAAGTTGTAGAGTCTTAGCATGAGGCTTTGGTGGAGGATAACAAGTTTTTTCCCAAGGTTCTTAGCTTCAATAACGTTAGAAAAATTACTTTCCATAGATCATAACAAAAACAATAGAAATCAAATCAAATCTTTATACGTAAGATGATTAAGAAAAGGCAAGTGGTATAGTAGAAAACCCCAAACCTTCCCTCCAGCATGAAGTACTTCATAACAATTTTGCACATTTTTTACCAAAACTTAGGGAGGTCCTCCATGTTGTATCCGCCATGTTTAGGAAAAAGAGTCTCCTTAGGACTCCGAAAGAATTGAGAGAGATCCATTTTAGCTGGGGTTTTATTGGCCTTCTTCAATTTCTAACCCATCATAGCAAGGCTAGTAGCCTTACCAATGACCTCCTCATTGATTTTGAAATAAATGTCATTCACCATGACACGCTTTTCATTCCAAGTAGTAGTGAATTATCTGGAGACCATCTCATCATGGCCAATCATATTCTCCATGTAGGATAGGATGCCACCTTCTTTACAAAAATAATTGACCATAGGATCCGAGGTAAACTCCTACTCAATATTATCAAGCTTAATTCTATGGTGATAACCACCCAAAGTGAGGAAAATAGGAAATCCCACAACACAACCCAAAATAGGCACACGACCGGTGAGAGAGTTGTTTCCCTTAGACAAAATTTTGTAGCAAACCCAAAATAAATTTTTCAGACTCCAATAGCCAAGCTTCTTACCATAGGAACCCAAATTAAAGCCAAAAGGTAAGAGATATTCATACAAATGAAATTAATATGAGGCGCAGAAGTGACTGTCACATTATTAGCGACTTAAATATGGTAAATAATGTGAATCCCTATAGTAAATTTAACTGATACTACTAGGGGAGAAAGAACGTGAGAGTTGCTCCAATAAGTGCAAAGGTACTCATAATTTTTAGTCCCAAAACTTTTGCAATCAGCCGTAAAAGGAAACCACCATCCATCTCTCATATTAGAACATAAATAATTCAAATTCTTGGGGTTGATATCATACCGAGTACTAGCCCAATTAAATTGTACATAATCCCCATTGAGAGCCATGTAGCCCTTGAATCCACCCCAGCACAAGTGCAAGCGAGGATGGAGAAAACCATAACGACCCTTTTAAAAATGATCCAAAGATTAATCATCATTGGAGTTAGCATTTTAAACTCTCAGTTTCCGCCGAAGAAAGTCTTGAGTATGCTTAGTAAGCAGATTTCCATCCCTCCAACATCGAAAGGCCCTCATAAAACATACCGTCAATAGCCAAAGATTCTGTAATACAGGTCCCTTCTCTATAAGTTTTTTGTATAGAAAATTCATCCATTTTTTCAAGGAGTCCCCAGATGTTAGTAAGGATATGGTCCACTTTCCATCTAGCCTTGGAGTTCCTTTGAACTGCTTCAATGATAATTTTAGAATTTCCATCTATCGCAAGTAGTCTACATCCAATACTAGAAGCAAACTTAAGACAACAAAGGGGGGAAATACCCTCCTCCTGATTGACCGTATGATCTTGGAGAGGGCCAAAGAAAGAAGAAACAACCATGTCCAGATGGTCATAGATTATTCCCCCACCTACCTGCTTTCCATTACAGGTCACCCCATCAAAATTCAACTTGAGCCAGTGAGGTTTAGGGGGGGAGACCATTTAGTGGCTTCACAAATGAGGAGCTTGGTATTGTCAAACTTGTGAAAGCAAGAGTCAATTTTCCAGCTCCTGGCTAAACTATTTTCCTCATCTGATGGCAACTAGCTTGGGCTTTTTTAGTGAAAATTAATTAAGTTCTTAATTAAATTGAAGCCAAAATGGAAGACAACATCAAAATTTTGTTGTTGCACTCCTTCCAAATACACCAGCAAAATATGGGTGGGATTTAGAGCCACAGAAGCTTTAGAAGTAGGTGTCACAAAGAAGTTAGCTAGTCATTAGCTAATTGTTAAACAACACGATTGAAGACCCAGGTAATATTAAGTCTATGGGTTATCAGGTGCCAAACTTCTTTGGAGAGATCGCAGTGTAGGAGGAGATGATTGATGTTTTCCTCGTCCTTCTTGCAAAGATAGTATATGTTAGCTAAACTAAAGCCTCTTTTGGCTAGGTTGTCAAGAGTGAGGATTTTTCCATGGAGCAGTGCCCAACAAAATAAATTCACCTTGGGAATAAGTTGGGATGTCCACACTTTCCTCCAACAAGTTGTGTCTAGCTCCACCTTGATCAGAAAATTGTAAGTTGATTTCACAGAAAAGTCTCCATTTTGAGTGTGATGCCAAAGAATTCTATCTTGGGAGTCCACCAAAGGAATGCGGACTTTGAATAGCCTGTTCCAAAGACTCATGGCTAGGGGGGTGAGTTTTGGCTTGTCATGCAGGAAAGGCATGATGTCTAACCATTGTCCTTGTCAGAGATAATTGGACACCAATGATCCCAGCTAGCGAGTGAGGACATTGCTGAGGTGAGAGTAGGAAGAAGATTCCCAAGGGAAATTAGATAACTAAGTGTCCTCCCAAAACCATATGTTTCTACCATTTCTAAGCTACCAGGTTAAGCCCTTTTCCAGGATACACTTTCTTTTAAGTATACTATTCCAAATTTTAGATCCTTATTGGTGGCCATGTTCCATGAATAATTTGCAGAAATGACCCCTATTCAAGTATTTTGTCTCCATAACTTTGCACCAATCTAAAGATCCAAGAACTAGAGTCCAGATGACCTTAGAAAATAGGGCATGATTGAGGTTTATTATTTTTTCATAGACCGAGGCCACCAAGAGTTTTAGGCAAGTAGAATTTATCCCAAAATACAAGTGGGAGTCTCTCTTTCTCCTCATATTTGGACCATAGGAAGGTGCACTAGATTTTATCCAGCTTGTCAACCATAATACCATAAATCTTAAAGATGGAAAGAAAATAAACCGAGATACCTTGAAGAGAATTAGAGAGTAATTGGAGATTACTAACACTACTAAGAAGCTATCCCTTCCGTCCAACAAGTTTTCTTTGTGTCCTTTCAAGAATGTTATTCCAGAAACCATCCTTAACATCTTTTATCGTGAAAGAGAGTCCCTGATAAATAACAGGGAGGGAGGCTGACCGACACTCTAGAATACTTAGAATTTTTTGCTAGATAGAAGGATTTGTATTGAATAAGGAAATCCTACTTTTGAGAAAGTTGATACGCTGATGCAAGATGATAGCATAATCATTGAGCAAGCCCTTCTATGCATGAGCTTCCTTAACAGAGGAGTATCCAAAGGGAAAAGTGTCAAAAAGAAACTTCTACAAAACTGACAGGGGGAGGGTAGAAGCTGGTTTAATCCCTTGAATCATGCCAATGTGATCCATTTGCATCATATTTCTCCCAAGAACATCCACCGGGAGGATGATTAGATAAGGGGAGAGGGGGTCTCCTTGCTGCAGACCTTTGTCTGTGCCAAATTTGAGGCCAGGATTACCATTCATAAGCACAGAGAATCTGACATTCTTCACACACTCTCTGATAGTGTCAATAAACTTTTGAGAAAATCCAAAAATAGACATAACCTTGAAGAGGAATATCCAATTGACCTTATCATAGGCTTTGGATATATCAAGTTTGAAATCCATTCCAAGAGATGTGATGTGATCAGAGTGATAACCTACAACTAATTGAATAACTTGATGAACTAAATGGACAAGTGAAAGGCAATGATTGAAGGTCACTGAGCTACTAGAGTGATATGTATGGAAATTAAATCAGTCAATATATGTATTGTCATTAATGTCAACTAGTTTTTACTATATTTATCATGATGGTTACAAACATCTCAAGAAGACAAATGATAAAGGAATAAGATATCTACATGAGAAAGAGATGGATATGATGATATGGCTAAGGTATACATTGGGTAACTTATTGATTAGTGTATGGCATCATGTTGTTGACTTGATTTTATTACATAAATCTATTATAGATTAGAAATCAGAACTAAACAAGTTTATGTGTTCAGTAATTGAAGATTTATGTATACACCAAGCTAGTGTAGTGTATAGCAAGTAACAGTAATAACTAAGTTAGTATTCACCAACACATTATGTATTGACTGAGTGAGTGAAACAATTAAAGTTTATAACACCCAACTAAATTGATGAGCTGGTAGATTTCTTATTATTTCAAGGTAAAAGATAAAGTTAGTTATGATGATCTAATGGCTGACAAAATTCAATATTGATCAAATGGATAAGTATGAAATGTGTTATAGACACATCTGCTGAGGAAGCTTGAAGACACAAAATGGATGATGGAGATTAAGAGGAAAAATATAATGGATGAGAAGAAAACAATTAATGACATCTATTTAAAGAGACACGAGATTCATTATTGAGTTTGGGGATAGTTTACTCTATAGAAGAAATCGCGTGAAAGGACTATTTTCACGCACTACTATTCAAACTAGTTACATACAAAACCAAGTTGAACTGCAAACATTACCGAGCATTAGAGAATTATTCACTGAGCTAAATAAGTTGGAGGATATGAAGGATTGAAGTTATTATTGATTAGAGGAGGTATTTGAGCTTAGAATAGATCTAAAAATATGCAAATATTAGTTGTATTTGAATCAGATCACTACTGTATTAGTTTAACCATTATTACAACTAAATCTATTAACCAAGTGGACTTAACAGTCTTATTTGTATTTCAATATGACATTCATGTAATGTTGATGGTTTTCTTGTTGACCCAATAGTGAATGTTGGTCAAGATTTAAATATTAATGATAAATCCTCTAACCATGTCACACCTCACGGTGTGCAATGTAACCTTCAACAGGGTTGTCTCCTAACCAAGATCACTTCAGAAGAGTGAAATATTTTTAGTTACCAGTCCTAGGTGGTTTTTCCCTTAGCATGGTTTCCATGTTAAAATCCTTCTGTTATGTGTATTAGATGTCATTGGATTTTTATTTTTCTTTACACATTTCATATTCTAGATTAATCAATAGACATAGTATCGAATTTAGTGGTATTCAGTAAATGAACAGAAATTTATTGTTGATAGCTTACCGAGTTGATTATTTGGTTTAAAATTTTAAATATATACATCTAAATGATGTGGGATTGTAGGATAACTGGATCTAACTAATTCACCCCCCCTTCTCAGTTATCTAACAATTGGTATTAGGTCATGTGTTCTTGAAAAGGAAGTTTTAGAGGACTTAAGCTAAATATAATAAGATGTATAAGAGAGAGGTTCCAAAGATGAACAAAGACAACTTCTCGACATGGAAAAGTAGAATGAAGATACATATATCTGGAATTGGAGAATCTGTACTATTCTACTTGAGCAATGATTACATTCAAGCAACCATTGGACCTTTAACAATTGATCACTTGAGAGACAAACATGAACACAACATGACCATGATAGAGATTGTTGCTGCCTTATCAGATGTTGAGTTTGAAGATATCAAGACATGTACAAATGCTAAAGAAATGTGGGAAAAACTTGGACTAGTTCACAAAGGAGATGTATATGTATTGAGAGAAAGAGTTGAAAGTCTTAGAGGAAAATTTGATGATATGGAAATGAAGGAAGGTGAGAAAATTTCACAGTATAGTAACCGAATCAAAGAGATTGTCAATGCTATCTAAGCACTAGGAGGTGTTATTGATGAAGACACTGTTGTGAGTAAATTTCTTAGAACCTTGCTACGTATTTATGCTATTAGAATCTCTACAATTCATGAAATGAGATTTGCACCGGGTAATGTTCTTACACTAAGATAGTCTTATTGGTAATTTGACTACTTTTGAGCTAAATAACTATGATAACAACATTTTATCAAGTGTTGAGTCTGTATTTATGTCATCCTTGAAAATTGGTAAATTTAGCAATAAATATATGATAAGAAATAAGAGTGACGGTGACAATGATGAAGATGAACTTGATGAACTTGAAGCACTTATGGCTAGAAGACTACATAAATGTAAAGGAAGGTATAAAGGGAAATTACCTCTAGAATTTTTTAACTATAAAGAAAATTGTCATATTGCAGCCAGATGTCCTAACAGGAAAGGAGATGACAAAGAAAATGACTGATCTGGTGAAATAAAGTTTGATAGAAGAGATAACCGAGAACATAGAATCAACCGTCAATATGAAAGAAGAAACAACTAAGACTACAAAGACAAAGGAAAGAAGACATGTTACCTTGTTGATAATGATGATGAAATCGACACCGACAATGATGAAGATATTGAGGTGGTATTCATAGCTCTAAAAGAAGATTCAGAAGAAGAAGAAAGGTATACAGAAACAACACTTATCTTTAAAGTTAGAAAGAATGATATATGGATTATTGATAGTGGTTGTACACATCATATGATTGGTGATGATGAAAATTTTGAATACTATAATAGAGGATCTATCAAAATGGGTAATGATACACCTTGTCAAGTAAAAGGAAAAGGATCTATCATGTTGAACCATAAGATCAAATGCGAGAATGCATATTGTGTGAAGGGGCTTAACTATAATTGATTAAGTGTAGTATAGTTGAATAACTCATGTCACCTAGTTGCATTTGAAAGTAGGAAGGTGAAAATCTATGATGAAATAGGAAAGTTGGTCAGCACTGGTGAACAATCTAAAGGTAATCTATTCTATCTTGACAATACTAAAACTTCATGTTTGATGGCTAGGACTGAAGATGTATGGTTGTGGCATAAAAGGTTGTGTCATATGAATTTTGATAACATGGTTAAGATCAGTAAGAAAATAAAATTTAGAGGCTTACCAATCTTATCTAAACTTGACCATGTCATGTGCAAACAATGTCAAATGGGAAAAATATCAAAATCTAATTTCAAGAGAAAGTATTATTCATCTAATGCTATTTTGGAGTTGGTTCATACCAACTTATGTGGTCCTATGAGAACCCAAATTTATTATGGAGATAGATACTTTATTATTTTTGTTGATGACTATTCTAGGATGATGACAGTTATGTTTTTGAAAGAAAAATCTGAAGCCTTGAAGATATTTAAATGGTATAAAGAAAAAGTGGAAAAGGAAAGTGGAAAAGAGTTAAAATGCTTAAGATCTGATAGAGGAGGTGAGTTTATTTCTGATGAATTCACTAACTTTTGTAATGAGCATGGAATTAAAAGTCATGTTTCTACACAGAGAACACCACAATAGAATAGAATTGCTGAAAGGAGAAATAGATCCATAGTTGATTGTGCTAGAACACTGATGATTGAGAAGGGTGTTACACAAATGTAATCGAGAGAAGTTGTTAGCACTACAATATACATATTGAACTGAGTACAACTAAAGAAATATTCAAACAAGACAGCTTATGAGTTATGGTTTGGGTACACATCTAATGTAAGTTACTTCAAAATTTTTGGAAGTAGATTTTACATTCTGAAAGATGATAGAAATGGAAAATTTGATTCTAAAGGTGATTAAGGAATATTTTTGGGATAGGTTACTAAAAGAAAAGCTTATAAATGTTTGAATAAGGTTTCTAACAAAATGATTGAAAGTGCTAATGTGAAAGTTGATGAATTTGATGAGAAAAATGATGAAGAAATAAGAAAAGAACCAAAAGACTATAGTAGATATACATTCATTTAACTACCCAATGGTCTACCTGAGAGATAGATTGAAGCTATCAAGCAATAGGATAAAAACACCGAGTATCAGCCTATAGAGACTAAGAATCAGGAAATTACTACTGAGGAAGAAATTGAACCTACACCGACTGATGAATAGAAGAGAGGGAAATTATTAGCTAAATTTGTGAGAAGACACCATCCACAGAACCAAATTATTGGAGACAAGTAAGCTGACATGATGACATGAAGTAAGTTGAGACAAAACACATGTTTAGTTCGTGAATTTGAACCTAAAAATGTTAGAGATGCACTTGAGAATGAGGAATGGATTAAAGCCATGAATGAATAAATTGAGTGGATAGAGAAAAACAAACCATGGACATTGGTACCAAGACTGAGTGATAAAAATGTAATTGGAACCAAATGGATTCAAAAACAAGTTGAATGAGAATGGTGAATTCACTAGAAATAAAGAAAGACTTGTTTGTAAAGGATATGCACAAGAAGAAGGTATTGATTATGGTGATACTTTTGCACCACTTGCTAGACTTGAAGGAGTTAGAATACTACTTGCACATGTTTCACACAAAGGATTTAAATTATAACAAATGGATGTTAAGTCTACATTTTTTAATGGAATACTCGAGGAGGAAGTATACATTGAACAACCTGAAGGATTTGTTGATCCAAATAATAAGAACATGGTATGTCAATTGCACAAAGCAATGCAGGGACTGAAACAAGCACCAAGACCATGGTATGAAATATTGCATGCATATCTTATTAGTATTTGATTTGTGAGAACAAGAGGTCCAACATCAATTTATACTTAAAAGGTGATACTGATGACAATATTCTTATTGCTAAATTTTTTGTTGATGATATTATATTTGGAGGAATGATAATATTTGTAAATCATTTGATGATAAAATGTGAAAGGAATTTGAAATGTCAATGTTTGGAGAGATTAAATTCTTTCTAGGTTTGCAAATTCTACAACAAAATGATGGGATATTGATTACACAATTAAAGTACATCAAAGAAGTGTTGAAAACTTTTGGAATGGAAGATTCAAAACCAGTAGGTACACTGATGGTCACAAGATGCAAATTAATAAAAGATGATCAGTCAACTGAGGTAAATCAAACCTTATATAGATCAATGATTGGTAAACTGATGTATGTTGTGCATAGTAGACTAGATATTGCACATGTTGTTGGGATTAGAGCAAGATTTTATGCTAATCCTAAGGAATCACATATGAATGTTGTTAAGAAGATTATGAGATATTTGAAAAACACTAAGAACTATGGTTTATGGTACAAGAAACAAGGAAATTTTGATCTATAAGTTTACACTGATGGAGATTGGGCTTGAAATATTGATGATTGGAAAAGCACTACCACTGGAGTATTTTTTTTTGGGAGAAAGGTTAGTTACTTGGATAAGTAAGAAACATGCATGTATTTCTCAGTCTACTGCTGAAGCAGAATATGGTGATGCTGCTACTAATTGTTCAAATATTCCATGGATAAAATAACTATTGAAATGCATTAATGAGGAGATCACTGATCCAATGATTATATATTATGACAACACAAGTTCTATAAACATTTCCAAGAATCTGATGATGCATGCTAATGTAATACCCCAAAATTGGCATCTTTCTATCCTAACAAATTTTGTTGTATTTAGTCTCATTCTATCAACTTTCTGAATCATCAAAGTCCTATTGTACTAGGCAATTCTGTCTTCCTAATTGACTCTACTTGACTTAGTGTCCAACGTAGAAAACCCTAAATCTGCATCAATCACATATTTTAACTAACTCCTAAATATCAACTATAATTGGCTAAATAAACCCTATGATCGATTAATTTAATTACAAAGTCCTAGCACTTTAATTAAATTAAATCCACCCCTTTTAGCTAAAATACATAAAAAGGGAATTAAATAATATTTGGTTTTTAAATAAATATCCTCATTTCAATAATTGAATTTAATTATTCAAATAATTGATAAAATCCATTTATGAGGTCATATTGTATTTATTTAATCAAATATTCTCTCCAAAATCCTCTCTTCAGTTCAGAAAAGGAAACTTTGAGTTAATTGGAAATCCAAAAGTACAACAAATCAATTAATTTCTCCACTCACTCAAAAGGCAAATAGTTGACTATCTCACCACAAGAAACTTTCTATTCTGAACTGGACTTTCTTTCAATCTCCATTGTTCATCCCATTCAATCTTGACTGTCGATTAAGCTCAGGATTCTATAAAAGAACCTCTTGTTTCTCATTCAAGTGGATGGAAATTTTTGAGTATCAAACCTCTATCAAACTAATATCTCAAATTGTGTACATTCAAGCTTTCATTAATTATTGTTTTAATGTCATTTTCTAGATCAATATCATTCTTATATTAAACAATGCATTTCACTATAGTTTAATTTTCTTTCATTGTTCTTAGATTAATTTCATCTTTCATTCTCTCTAGATTAAGCTTTCACTCTCATCCTAGCATAATTGCATTTTACTTTCTAGTTAAATCCTCCATTCTAGTGCTAGTCTATGGTTGCTAGACTCTCGATTCTGAGAGCTACTAAAAACCCTACCTAGATAGGAGGCAATAGGTCGAATCACCCAAACATGTAGGATGAATGACCCCACATTCATTCTTGTATGTATCTGGTGAACAATGACTATGTTGAAGTGTATGGCTAAGAAGAGGCCCACATTTAGCATATACATTTTTGGCGCCCACCATGGGGCTGAAATTTAATTTCTAGCCTCATTTTTTGACATCTTTTTGTCAAATTTTGTACTCTATCTATATGTCTCTGCTAAAAATTCTCGCATGAAGTTTCATTTTGTATCATGTGAATTTGTGCTTGTATTGTCATTTCCTCATGCCAAAAATGCACTTTCTCGCGTGAAGCAGTGCATTTACTCGCGTGAGCTTTGACATAAGAGATCTCAAATTTATAGTTTTGTACTTTTTGTTCTCTACCAACTATTATTTTCCTGTTTGTTGTGATTTATTGATATTATTTTCTGATATAGCTTAACAGTGGGCTGCAGGACATTTGTTGAAGGCTCCTTAAAATACGACTATGCATACTTATTGACAATTTGATTGCAGGATGCTTGTCAAAGAAATTTCAAACCTACAAAATATTATGTCTACTTCATGATTTCTTTACATAGTCTAATTAGGGCCTCATTAAACTCTCTTAAGGGTCTTGATAGTAGAATAAGGTATTAGGCTCTTCATTACATGAAATTGATTCCCATGGATGAATCCAAGACCTAGAAGTTGTTAGAAGGATAGATACCAGGGGGAATGAGGAAAGGCAATGAATCAATTGAGACATCCACTAGTGAGGGGATTATGCTCTTCTCTCTTTTAGAGAACAAGAAACCCAAAAGCTCTTGGATTTTTTGAGAGAGGAGTTAGCTCGGTGATGAACATGTCTAGTGTGTTTGGGTGAGGTGCAAAGGTAGAGGATTATGCTCTTCTCTCTTTGAGAGAATTAGAAACTCAAACCCTTGAATCCAAACCAAGTTTGAGTCATCTTTAGTGGGCTTTGTAGAAGTTGAACCTCTGGGAATGACCCAAGTGGGTACACACCTTTTTTCGGTGATTCCACCCCACTATAATAAAGTTTCTTTGTTGATAAAAAGAATCCAAATCCATGTTAATTTCTTTCTCTTGATCCATGATGTCGAACATCTTGAGGAAGCTCTGTCTATTGTACTGAGTGGCACCGCTCTTAGCCCTACTTGTCGAGGGTGTACACTTTCAGGTGTCAATGTGGCCAAGAGGCCTTAGCCTTGCTTACAAGGGCATCAAAGATTAATGTGAATGGAAGCCTATTAAACACTTTTTATCCAGTTACCTACCCGGTTCATCTCTGAAAAGGGACATAATCTTTTCCCAAGGAGGGGGAAGAATCTCTCCCCTAGATTCTCATAAGAGGCATGTACCTAGATATTTGAAGGTGGTATATAACACTGGCCCCTACTTCAGGGTAACCTTTGAATATATATTATTGAGTCCTTGGAAAAACAAGAAATATAGGTGCCCTCTAGGGGGTAACACGGTTGTGTGAGGAGAACACATGTGCATAAGTTGTGAGGCACATATTTTGTCTTCTCTACCATTTTCTTTGTAGGGATAAATGAGTGTTTGTTTTGAGCCTTAAATCATCCAACATGTTCAAACTTGTCAAGACTCCCATGATTCTCCCAAGTTGCTTTGTCCTTAGTAGAACTATTTTTGACTACTGATTGTTTCACAACTACTTGCTAGCCCAAAACTTTGTGCCTATTAACAATTGATTCCAAACTTTCAAACTAAGATTTTTTGATCTGAAGCTATCCTAAATCATTCTATAAACTAAGCATCCTATCAGAGAGTAGCCCATGTTGTGTCTAATAACCTGGCCCTACCTCAAAAAATGATCTAGGTTGTCTGATACTATACTTGATTGTCGGGTTCTTTGCACAATCTTGCACAAACTTTTGCTTCCTGTGCACTTTCTCGTGCGGGATTCTACATCCTTGCGCAAAGTTTCACTGAAGCTCTATCAGAAACCCCTTTCATTTTCTAGTCTAATCCTACCCTTCTTCACGTGACCCCACCATATCTTTACGTGAGCCTAGCATATCTTTGCATGGGCTTGTATTTCCTCATGCAAAACTGTTCCACCTTTTTCTAGGACATCAAGCTATTTCCCAACTTCTTGTTGTCTTTCTTCCTAGTCTGGTTCATGTTTGGGGTCTATCTACATATCTTCCTACCTATACATAGTCTGAAACTAGATGTTTTAGGCTGAGAACTACATGATTATCACTTGAACTTACCTTGTCTCTCTGTTGTTTACTCATTCTACTATGTTATCATACCTTGTGATATAATAGTAATCTCTTGGTTGTTCTTGCCTTACTCTTGATGACTTGTGTTGGGTATATTTCACCTTTGTCACTCTTTACACTTATCTCGAGACATAGTTCTAAGCGTAGTCCTAGTTCTCTCTCGTTACACATCTTCATCTCTGACTATTGGATCTCTAAGTAGCAACACATTCCCTTTACACCTTACTAGACGAGGTAGAGGTAGACCCCGCAACTGAGGCAGAGTTTGTTCCAAACTTGTCCCACAATCTGAGTGTTGTAGGGGATCCTCACATTCCTCCTCATCAACTACATCTAGGGAGGGGCCATCTCAGTCTCCTTCTCCTATCATTCAACTTGACGTTAGGCATGCATTTCAAAATCCCTTTGATCAAGACTATACATGTTGCACACCTACCCTCTAGCAAGGTGGTAGATCCTAGTCCTACCCAAGGAGATTCCATCCAAAGTACTGAACATACTCTTGATTCTCTTTGGGATCCATTAGCTAATATCTCCCATATCCTGAATATTCCTTAGGGTATTCCTATTCTAAACTACTCCACTACTTCTACTATTAAACTAGCTCCTACTACTGAGAATACTCCTATAACATATGATAGTGATGAAGAAAATTTACCTCCTATAATGTCTCTATCTGACTACATCAGGTAGTATCACAATGTCGAGACAAATTTAAAGGAATGCAAGTGAGATACCTTATCTGATGCTACTACTACAATACAAGTTGATGTTATACATCGATATGCTCTTCCTACTAGCTTCAAAAGGGGAGAAAGTTCCAACTCTCAAGATCAAGAAACTGATGATGATCCTTTCCACCCTTATATGGAAATAATCCTTGTGGCTCCTAGGCCATCTACTTCAAGTTGCACTTTAGCCACTCTATAAAATCATGGGTATATAAGACCCCATCCTATTATAGTTTCATGGAACATAGGTAGATCCAAAATTGAAATAGTTCCTATCTATGCACTCTTCCCAACCTGAAAGAGGGACCTAGCTCTTGGAATTGACCATCTTGGTTTGACTCACATGATACTCCTTTCAACTTATCTGACTCTTCTAGGACAACTCACAATCAACAATGATCTATGGAAGATAACTTTTTTGATCTATCTGATTCATTCATGAACGATGAGGATGATGCTAAATTCTTTGCACTTGAGCCCATCCCATTGACCCCTCTCCTCTCTACCTCACCAAGATAAGTGCCTCATCCACTTCCCATTCCACCTCCCCACCTACACCAATCATATTATTCTCATTCCTCCATTATTCTTGAGCCATTGGAAGTAACTTAGATTTGTAACATAAAGATGTTGGAGATTTGCCAGTAGGCCAGTACTGACTGTATGTTTTTCATTGATGAAAACATATGGAAAAAAGAATGTGTGGAAGTCTCATATAGTAAGCTTTCTGTATATGTTGGATGGACATGATATCAACATGATATCATGGGCATAGAGGTTTAATGTGAGTATAGACAATTATATAACAGCTTGTGTCAGTAATGTTCCTGACAAAGTTACATGTAGTGATCTGTGTATGGTTGTTCATATAGTAGTTCTATGGGCATGCGCCCTTGGATATATGTTGCAGACATGTTAGTGATGATAATTTCATGGATGCATGGTCTGTTGATGAACACAAGTGAAGTTATGTAGTCACTATTCGTCAGTAGCAGTTTCCTATGTTTGTTTAGTGGAGTCGACAGAGATTTTATTGGTTCTTCAATTGCACCTATCTATAGGATATGTGCCCTTGGAGTTAAGCTTAGAGATGATTTTTTTATGTTTAGTTAAGAGTGCATGAGTTAATTCTTATTGTGGAGGTAGATCTAGTTGTTTTGGTAGAGCTAACAGTGTGTAGCGTGCGTCTACAATTATTTTATTAAGATAGGTTCCAAAATATGTTGCATTCATAATAGAGCCGATAGAATGTTTGTTGGAGTCTATTATGGTTTCTCTGTTATGATTTCAAGGTGATTCTAATAGGCTGACTTGATTATATCATTTGGAGGAAAGATATTTATAGGTAGTCATTTGTGATTGCTAAAGTGTGGTTCATGGTTGATTAGGAAGAGTAGAGCAGAGTGCGTGAGTTGTGGAACCATTAGAAGAAGGTCTATGTGACCAAGTAGAGTATTTGTGTTATACATTGGAACTGATCCAGATAGCAGATCAAAGCATAGTTCACCAAGATCCAGATATAGTGTGTATCTATTATTCAAAAGGTTGTAGCCTTTGCCCCTTTGAGCAATGAGCTCTTGGATAGTGTGTCCTCTCCCCTAACAAGGACAATTATAAAAGACACCTAACAGGGTCTGACCCTTAACCAGGTCTACTATACTTCATATATTGTAAAGCTACTCCTAATAGGCTAAAGGATCTTCTAGCAAGGATCATTATACACTAGTACAGAATATTAGTGGGTATTAAGTCCCACCAGGGTTTTTACCTATTGGGGTTCCCCATAACCAAAATATTGGTGTTATTTTCATGCATTCTTTCATTGTGTTTATGCTTTATGTTTAAGTATACTTAATTGGATAAAGAATTGAATCTTGTAGATAACTGATTCACCCTCCCCCCTCTCAGTTATCTCTTGGGACTATTCCTAACAATTGGCATCAGATCCAAGTGCCTTGGAGAGAAGTTTAACAGCTTGAGGTTGATTAGATGGCATACTTCGGGAAAGAGAGTCCTAAGTTTGATGAAGAGAATTATCTTGATTGGAAGAACAAGATAGTGACCCATTTGTAGTGTATTGGTTTTGAAGTTTTTAATGTAACTATCAAAGCAACCAAGATACCTACTATAGAAGACCTTGGAAAGGATGATGCTACTAAAACACAAAAGGAATTTTTTCATCAAAATGCTTTTGCCAAAGAAGCCATAATTAGTGCACTATCAGATAGTGAGTTTTCAGACATAAAGAAGGTAGACACTGCAAACAAGATATGGAAATACCTAGCAGACATATTTGAAGGAGACAAACAAGAAAAGGATGCACGAAGAAAGACTTGGAAGAAAAGATACAATGCATTAGAGATGCTACCTGAAGAAAACATCAGATCTTATAATCAAAGGATCAATGAAGCAATTGTTGGAATTAGGAACAATGGTGGAGAGATCTCAGAGGAAGACATTATGGACAAGTTGATGACTACTCTCACTCCAGAATATGAAATCAAGATCAATATCCTTATTGAGACCATGTAGCTTACATCTAATTTTAAGAGAGAGATCTTGATCAGAAAAATCTTAGCTTTTGAGATTTAAAGATTGAAGACCGAACCTAAAAGTGAGACAATCTTCAAAGCAACAATTCATGGTAAGAAATCTACAAACACTTCTGGTAATTTTGATGATGATGATGAAGAGATAACTTTAGATGATTTTACTGCTATGATTGCTAAAATAGAAAAGAAAGGAAAAGGAAAATATGAAGGTCAATTACCTTTTAAGTGCTTCTCATGTAGTAAGATAGGTCACTTTGCATCTAAGTTTCCTACTAGAGCTAAAAGGTTCAAGAAGGATTACAAGCCTAAGTACTCCAAGGAAGGTTACTTTTCTTGAGATGGAGTTTGAAATGAAGAATCGGGTGAAGAAGAAATTGGATTCATTGCTATTGTAGACAAAATGAATAATAAGACTGATCATAAAAATGAGAAAGTAAATCAAGAGCTAGCATTGATTTCTCAAGAAGACATAAGGACAGACTGGATTATAGACAGTGGTTGTTCACATCACAGGACAGGTGATAAAGGTAGATTTAATGTTCATCTAGACAAATACAATGGTGGTATGGTTAGATTTGGAGATAACACTCCTAAACCAATAGTGGGTAGAGGATCTATTACTTTAGATGGAAAGAATAGTACTGATGATGTTCTCTATGTTGATGGGTTGAAACGTAACCTTCTCAGTGTTGGATAGTTACCTAGAAAAGGATATTAGTTGGAGTTCAAAGAGAACAAATGCATCATTAACAATAAGGATGGTGTTATGATTGCATCAGGATCAAAGACAAGAGGTAATGTTTTTCAACTCAATTCAGAAGCAAGTTTTTTTGTTGCTAAGGTTGATGACAGTTGGTTGTGGCATAAAAGACTATGTCATATAAATTTTGATAACATAGTGAAGATAAGAAATGTTAAGGCAGTAAGAGATCTACCTAGCATAGAAAATCTAGTTGATACTATATGAAGGGAATGTGTGATGGGAAAGCATGTGAGGAATTCATTTAGGAGCAAGCAAAATTTGGCAGAAAATAAGTTAGATCTGATTCATATAGACCTATGTGGACCAGCTCAAACAAGATCATACTATGAAGAAAGGTATTTCAATTTATTTGTTGATGATTATACTAGGATGATGTGGGTTTCATTCTTGAAAGATAATTCATAAGCTTTTGATAAGTTCAAAATGTTCAAAGCTAAGGTTGAGAATGAATCTAGATTAAAGATAAAATGTTTGAGATCGAATAGAGGAGGAGAATTCATCTCTGATAGATTTTATGAGTACTATGAAGAACATGGAATAAAGAGATAGTTAAGTGCACCTAGAACACCTTAGAAAAATGGAATTATAGAGAGAATGAATAGGATCATTCTTGATACAACATGCACCATTATAGAAGGAAAGGTTTCCCACACCTATTTGAGAGATGCAGTCAATACAGTAGTCTACACAATCAATAGAATTCAGCTAAGGCTAGGCACTGACAAAACACCTTATGAGCTATGGTTTGGTAACATTCCCACAATAAAATACTTTAGAATCTTTGGAAGCAAGTGCTACATCAAGAGGGATGAAGCAATAAGCAAGTTTGATGCAAGAAGTGATGAAGGTATTTTCCTTGGTTACTGTACTAAAAGTAAAGCTTATAGATGTTTCAATTTAAGATTGAAAAAGATAATTGAAAGTGCTCATGTTATGATTGATGAAAATTTTATGATGTTTTTCTAGTGAGACAGTTATTGAAGAAATTTTTGATAGCATTGATGTGTTTTTCAATGACCCTGAGACAAGTGAGGAAGAGACTCCTAAGGTTGATGAGTCAGAAAAATCTAAGGTTCCAAAGTTTACATCTAGAAATCATTCCAAGAAGGACAACATTGGAGATCAAAGCGACAAAGTCTTGACAAGATCACAAGCAAAGAACTTAGCTAGCAAAGATGCGGTATCTTTACTATCTCATATTGAACCCTAAGTGTTGAAGATGCATGTAAAGATTCAGATTGGCATGATGCTATGAAAGAAGAACTTGATTGGATTATTAAGAATGACACTTGGGAACTGGTCCCAAGACATAGTGATAAAAATGGGATTGGAACTAAGTGGATATTCAAAAATTAGATGAATGAAGATGGTACAATTGTAAGGAACAAAGAATTATTAGTATGTAAAGGATATACACAAAGAGAAATCATTGATTATTCAGACACATTTGCACCTGTGAGTAGATTAGAAGCTATTAAGTTATTTCTCTCTTATGCTACAATCAAAAACTTCAAATTTTATCAGATGGATGTCAAGTCAGCATTCTTGAATGCAGATCTGAAAGAAGAAGTATACATTGAGCAGCCTGAAGGATTCACCTTATCAGATAGACCTGATATGGTATGAAGATTGAAGAAGGCCCTCTATGGACTTAAGAAAGCCCCTAGAGCATGGTATGAGAGACTAGATGGATACTTAACAAAGATCGGATTCAAGAAAGGAGCAACAGATTGTAATCTATTCATTAGAGAGACATCTGAAGGTTTGTTACTTGTACCTATATTTGTTGATGACATTATCTTTGGAGGTAATGACAAACTTAGTGCCGAATTTTCCAAAGAGATGCAGAATGAATTTGAGATGAGTATGATTGATCCTATCAAGTACTTTTTAGGATTGAATGTGTAGTAGACAGAGAAAGGTATATTCATTAATCAATCTATGTGAAAGAGATATTAAAACATTTCAAGATGGATGATTGCAAGCTAGTAGGGACACCTATGATTATTGGATGCAAGCTTACACAGGAAGATGACTCACCAGTAGTTGATATAACTTTGTATAAGTCAATGATTGGTAAACTAATTTATCTTACTCAGACCAGACGTGATATTTCAAATGCAATTGGCATAGTTGGAAAATTTGTAGCAGAACCTAAACAAATTCACCTCATGGTAGTAAAAAGGATATTCAGATACTTACAAGGCACTATAGACTATTGTCTATTGTATCCCAATTCAAAAAATGTTGACCTTGTACACTGATGTAGATTGGGCGGAATGTGTTGATGACAGAAAGAGAACATCAGGAGGAGTAGTGTTTCTTGGTGATAGACTTGTCACTTGGACAAGTAAGAAATAAAGTTGTATTTCTCAGTCAACAATAGAAGTGGAGTATGTTGCAGTAGCTCTAAATTGTTCTACAATTGTGTGGATTAAGAAGATGATAAAATCTTTTGGAATTCAGATTGATTATCCTATTGTTATTTACTGTGATAACACTAGCACTATCAATATATCAAAGAACCCTATGATGCATGCAAAAACAAAACATATTGACATCAAGTATCACTTCCTAAGAGAGAAAGTGGAAGAGAAAGAAGTTAAGTTGGACTATGTGAATACTAAAGATCAATTGGCAGACATATTCATAAATCCCTTGCCCAAGGATACTTTTGAGTATCTTAGGGGGAATTTGGGAGTAATTCCCTTCTCTAATTCTACTTAGAAGGAAGTAGGAATGGCATCAGCCCTCTAGGACTAATGGAAGGTTGACTACTCTACCTCAGGAGTAGTACTAGTGCTTAAAATGAATGGCGCCATTTTCCATTGATGTCAAAGGGGGAGTAGTATACATAGTCATGAAAAATAGGAGTAATATACTTAGGGGGAGCAGTATTCAATTGTGATAGTAGTTCAGTTGAGGAAATGAAGAATGTTAGAAAATATTGTAGCAGATGAAGGATTCATCTTTGGGGGAGTTTTCAAGAGGAAATGGAGAATGTTATAAAAAAAATGTTCATTTGGGTTGATGGTGGTTTTTCATTCTGCATGTTGCCATCAATTCCACATTTTCCAACAGGATAGTACTGACTGTATGTTTGTCATTGATGACAACATAAGGAAAGTAGCATGTGTGGAAGTCTTATATAGTAAGCTTTCTATATATTTTGGATGGACATGATATCATCATGATATCATGGGCGCAGAGGTTTAATGTGAGTACAAACAGTTATATAACAACTTGTGTCAGCAGTGTTCCTAACAGAGTTACAAGCAGTGTTTTGTGTATGGTTATTTGTACAGTTGTCCTATGGGCATGCACCCTTGGATATATGTTGCAAACATGTTAGTGATGATAAGTTCATGGGTGCATGGTCAGATGATGAACACAAGTGAAGTTATGCAGTCACTATTTGCCAGTAGTAGTTTCTTGTGTTTGTTCAGTGGAGCCGACAGAGATTTTATTGGTTCTTCAGTTGCACCTATCTTTAGGATATGTGCCTTTGGAGTTAAGCTTAGAGATGAGTTGTTGATGTTTGGTTAAGAGTGCATGAGTTAATTCTTCTTGTGGAGGTAGATCTAGTTGTTTTGGTAGAGCCGACAGTGTGTAGTGTGCGTCTATAATTATTTTATTAAGACAAGTCCCAGAATATGTTGCATGCATAATAGAGCCGACAAAATGTTTGTTGGAGTCTATTATGGTTTCTCTATTATGATTTCAAGGTGGTTCTAATAGGCTGACTTTATTATATCATTTGGAGGAAAGATATTTATAGGCAGTCATTTGTGATTGTTGGAGTGTGGTTCATGGTTGATTAAGAAGAGCAGAGCAGAGTGTGCGAGTTGTGGAATCATCAAAAGAAGGTCTATGTGACCAAGTAGATTATTTGTGCTATACATTGGAACTAATCTAGATAGTAGGTCAAAGCACGATAAAGGATCTTCTAGCAAGGATCATTATACACTAGTACAGAATATTAATGGGTATCAAGTCCCACTAGGGTTTTTACCTATTTGGGTTTCCCCGTAACTAAAATATTGGTGTTGTGTTCATGCATTCTTTCATTGTGTTTATGATTTATGTTTAAGTATACTTAATTGGATAAAGAATTGAATCTTGTAGATAACTGATTCACCCCGCCCCCCTCTCAGTTATCTCTTGGGACTATTCCTAACAATTGGTATCAGAGCCAAGTGCCTCAGAGAGAATTTTAACAGCTTGAGGTTGATCAGATGGCATACTTCAGGAAAGAGAGTCCTAAGTTTGATGGAGAGAATTATCTTGATTGGAAGAACAAGATGGTTACCCATTTACAATGCATTGGTTTTGAAGTTTTTAATGTAACTATCAAAGAAGAAAAGATATCTACTCTAGAAGACCTTGGAAAGCATGATGCTACTAAAACACAAAAGGAATTGTTTCATTAGAATTCTATTGCCAAAGAATCCCTAATCAGCACACTATCAGATAGTGAGTTTTCAGAGATAAAGAAGGTAGGCACCACAAACAAGATATGGAAGTACCTAGCAGACATATTTGAAGGAGATGAGCAAGTAAAGGATGCACACAGAAAGACTTGGAAGAAAAGATACAATGCATTAGAGATTCTACCTGAAGAAAACATCAGAGCTTATAATCAAAGGATCAATGAAGCAGTTGCTAGAATTAGGAACAATGGTGGAGAGATCTCAGAGGAAGACATTATGGACAAGTTGATCACTACTCTCAATCTAGAATATGAAAGAAAGATCAATATCCTTGATGAGACCATGCAGCTTAGATCTAATTTTAAGAGAGAGACCTTGATCAACAAAATCTCAACTTTTGAGATTTCAAGATTGAAGACCGAACCTAAAAGTAAGACAGCCTTCAAAGCAACAATTCATGGTAAGAAATATGTAAACACTTCTGGTAATTTTGATGATGATTATGGAGTACTTTAGATGATTTTATTTCTATGATTTATAAAAGAGAAAAGAAATGAAAAGGAAAATATGAAGGTCAATTACCTTTTAAGTGCTTCTCATGTAGTAAGATAGGTCACTTTGCATCTAAGTGTCCTACTAGAGCTAAAAAGTTCAAGAAGGATTACAAGCCTAAGTACCCAAGGAATGTTACTTTGTTGAAGATGGAGTTTCAAATGAAGAATCAGTTGAAGAAGAAATTGGATTCATTGTTATTGTAGACAAAATGAATAATAATACTGATCATAAAAATGAGAAAGTAAATCAAGAGCTAGCATTGATTTCTCAAGCAGACATAAGGATAGACTAGATTATAGATAGTGGTTGTTCACATCACATGATAGGTGATAAAGGTAGATTTGTTCATCTAGACAAATACAATGGTGGTATGGTTAGATTTGGAGATAACACTCCTAAACCAATAGTGCGTAGAGGAGCTATCACTTTGGATGGAAAGAATAGTGCTGATGATGTTCTCTATGTTGATGGTTTGAAACATAACCTTCTTAGTGTTGGACAATTACTTGGAAAATGATATCAGTTGGAGTTCAAAGATGAGAAATGCATCATTAAAAACAAGGATGGTGTTATGATTACACCAGGATCAAATACAAGAGGTAATGTTTTTCAACTCAATTCAGAAGCAAGTTGTTTGGTTTCTAAGGTTGATGACAGTTGGTTGTGGCATAAAAGACTATGTCATATAAATTTTGATAACATAGTGAAGATAAGCAATGTTAAGGTAGTAAGAGATCTACCTAGCATAGAAAAGATAGTTGATACTATATGCAGGGAATGTGTCATGGGAAAGCATATGAGGAATTCATTCAGGAGAAAGCACAATTCAATAGAAAACAAGTTGGATCTGATTCATACAGACCTATGTGCAAGATCATACTATGGTGAAAGGTATTTAATTTTATTTTTTGATGATTATACTAGGATGATGTGGGTTTCATTCTTGAAAGATAAGTCATAAGCTTTTGATAAGTTCAAAATATTCAAATCTAAGGTTGCGAATGAATTTGGATTAAAGATAAAATTTTTGAGATTGGATAGAGGAGGAGAATTCACCTCTGATAGATTTTATGAGTACTGTGAAGAACATGGCATAAAGAGATAGTTAAGTGCACCTAGAACACCTCAGCAAAATGGAATTGTAGAGAGAAGGAATGGGATCATTCTTGATACAACACACACCATCATAGAAGGAAAGGTTGCCCACACCTATTGGAGAGATGCGGTCAATACAACAGTCCTCGCCCCTAAAAAGGACAATTGTAAAAGACTCCTAATAGGGTCCGACCCTTAACCAGGTCTACTATACTTCATATATTGTAAAGCTGCTCCTAATAGGGTAAAGGATCTTCTAGCAAGGATCATTATACACTAGTACAGAATATTAGTGGTTATCAAGTCCCACCAGGGTTTTTACCTATTTGGGTTTCCCTGTAACCAAAATATTGGTGTTGTGTTCATGTGTTCTTTCATTGTGTTTATGCTTTATGTTTAAGTATACTTAATTGGATAAAGAATTGAATCTTGTAGATAAATAATTCACCCCCCCCCCTAGTTATCTCTTGGGACTATTCGTAACAAAAGAATCAAAATTCTGTCATATCTCAAGGTCACCATGTCCCCTCTAATCGACATGTGACTACAAAGAAAAAGAAGGTACTATTCAAAAGACCATAAAGGTCTTCAAAATAAAAAAAGACAATCAAAGAAAAAGAATGGATCTCAAAATCTATCTTACAAGAACTGCAATAAAAAAAAGCCTCTCAAAGAAAAGAAAAAAAAAAAAAAAAATATATATATATATATATATATATATATATATATATATATATATATATATATATATATATATATATATATATATATATATATATATATATATATATATATATATATATATATATATATATATATATATATATATATATATATATATATATATATATATATATATATATATATAAAGCTATGTGGATTCCCAAGAAAAACAAAGGCTTGGATATCAAAGGAAAATCAAAGTTTCCATTCAAGCTTCCAAATTCTCATACCTCACTCCATTCCACCACCCTTGCCTCTCATACCTTACACGTTTCACTCCATCTTGCCTTCCCTAAAAGTGCATATCAATATCTCCTCATTTCTAATGACATGACTAGGAGAAATCTAGAATTTACTCTCTCTAAGTGTTTAGAGTGTGGGAAATAATAGGGGTAGGGGTGATTCTCTTAACTGATCATTCCTTGACTATGGATCTCTCGATAGTTGGACACTACTAGTTGGATCTCCTTATCACTCTTGTAACATCTATTTGTGGAGTAGATGATGTGCTACCAATTGAGGTCAAGATTCCTACTCTGCGAGTATCTCTGAAGGGCTGCATCACTGATGATGATAGTAGAATATCTCAGCTACAAGAGCTAGAACTACTAGATGAACTTCAGCAAGTGGCATTCGATCACCTCTAAGAATATTAGAAATGGATGTCAAAGAGCTACAACAAGAAGGTTAGACCAAGGGACTTCCAAGTAGGTGATCTTGTCCTGAGAGAGAACCCTAAGAATCAACAATAACAAATCCAAAAAGAAAAATTTGAACTAAACTGGCTTGGTCCGTATATTGTTACTACAGTGTTTGGGTCTGGTGCCTACCAACTCTCTACCATTAAAGTAGAACAACTTAAAGATCCAATCAACGCTTTGCATCTAAATTGATTCTACAACTAAGACATGACCCAAATTGTCCATGTACCTAGCTTAATTCTAAAAAATCCCTAAAAATTGAAAAAAATCCCAAAAAAATGTATTATCTTGGTGAAAACCTAGTAAAAAAGCACCTTGATAATACACAAAAAAATAAAAAATGAAAAAATACAAAAAATTTGAAAAAAGAAAAAACCGCCATTGATGAAAACTTGGCAAAAAGGCATCATGGTAGCAAAACTAAATTTCTGCCAAGATGGTGAAAACCTAGTAAACATGTGCCTCTTGTTCTGTAATTCTATACCTATCGCAACATCACTTGGCTTTGTATAGTTTCTTTCCTTCTTTCCTACTTTTCTTTGCTAGCTCATGCACTTGCTCTCAATTACCTTTGAGACTATGCTCGACTCTACATGGATTGAAACTGGTCATACTCTAGGGGTAACCTTTCTGGTATAAGGGGCACTGTCCTATCCCTTTTGGTGTCTCTCTCTCACATTTGTCACCAGTGGTTCTCACTATATCTATCTATTGATGCCTAGCTATCATTGAGATTTTTCTCCTTGAGAATATCTCTTGCATCAGTCACCAGTGGTTCTCACTGTGTATGCCTATTGATGCTTAGCTATCACTCAGATCTCTCTCCTTGAGGATCTCCCTCATGCCAGTCACCAGTGGCTCTCATTGCATTTTCCTACGGTCACCATACTAATGGGATTTCTTGCAAATAATGTATATCACTGATCTAATATCAATCCACTTAAACTAAAACTAAAACTAAATTTGTAAACTCTTTGAAGCATGCTGAGATTTTATTTTGTGTGCTTGTTTTTTCTCTTTATCATTCCTCCTCGAGTAACTCCAAGACATCTATCTTGACTGAGAGATGCAAAGACTAGGGACTTGATCTTTTTCTTTTCTTTTTGTTTGTTGGTTTAGTTCCAACAATCCAAAGGATCCATATAAGAGGGGTGTCCACTATGAGAGCATCTATCTCATGTTAGATGGCCATGTGTACCTCAACTCCTTTTATATGGAAACTTTGGTGAGTTCGGTTCTTCTCCTTGTCTATTTCAGTGACTTTTTTCTACTACAAGTGAAATCACTACCCTCATCCTATGAAGTTAATGTAAGGGTCACTACGAGAATTCTTACTATACTTATCAAAATCACTTAGAAAAAGGAGGAACTCTCATGTGTTTGGTGTGTTTGTATGCAAGAAACATTCAGGTCATCCTAGCAATTGTTTCTTGATGCTTATGTTTACTTGCTAAATCAAATGGAATAGGTGATCTAGTCATTCTGGATTCTTGTGCCTTAATGCTTACACCTCATTCTGACAAATCTAAGACTAGTGTCATATTCATATTCTCATGATTCTCATATCAGCAAGAGTTGTATGACATCCTATGGCCATCCTATACCAAAATCTTTGTGATGAAAACTATCTACTAAGTCCAGCAACCAAGTCCTAGGGATTGCATCTATCTTAGGCTTGCATTTTCATTCTAGACTTGCATTATGATAGTGTTTGATGATCATTTCATTGCATTCTCTGGGATTTGTATGAGAGGGTTCTCATTTCACATCTTGGTTTCATCATGACTGCACAAGTGTTTGATCCTCACTCTCAATCTTCAAGAAAATTCTTTTTGGTTAGTACCTATCATATATTGTGATATCCTACATGAGATGATTAGTACCACATACATTGCATTTATTCATCTACCTTCTATCATTGCATTTTACATTGCATGCATCTACATCTTCATATTCATATACATGTGCATCCATCATAAGCATAAATCCAAATATTTATTCATCTACCATCTATCATTGTATTTTACATTGCATACATCTACATCTGCATATTCATTTACATATCCAAGAATTTCATAAATTTCACATCTACTCATCTAATCATTTAGGATACATCTCATAAAGCGTAAACATTAAAAAGTAATATATGACACATACGATGATACCAAAAAATAATCATGCTCATATCTATATATTAGAGTGTCAGTATACAAAAAATTAGTGCTATTTGAGCACAGTCTATATCATAAAAGAATGGTATGATACACGGATTCCTACGCATCAGAGACATCATGATAAAATCAAATCAATGCTTTCTCAACTCTAGCTCTGCCTTCCCCTCTAGGAGGAGGTAGAGGAGGTGACATGTCAGGATGAGGAGGCACCTGTGGAGCCTCAGGAGCTCTAACATATTCAAAAAATCTTGGCACTTGGTTTTCTACCTCAGGAACCATGCCAATATATGCTGCATAATAGTATGATGTTTGCATAGCCTCATAGCAGATCTTCACACAGGCCCTCACCAGCTTCACCCATAGATCCCTGATCTCCTGGCCTTTGTCTACTTTTTGGGCATCCCTAAAAACAACCTATATGTGGAGGACACCTAACTACCTCTAAGCATTCTGCACCCTCTCTCAGCTCCTTTACAGTGCCTCATGTAGCTATGAGACTGTATCTCCCAGTGGGGGACCCTGTGCAGGTTGGTCTTGCATGTCCTCATCCTATGCCTCTATCTCTAGCGGCTGCAATGGTGGCTCATCTATCCTTTGTTGTGAGGCTCTCTCCTATGATTTGCTACTACCAGCACCTGGATCTATCCTCATCTATCAAGGGGGGATGGGTACCTGTGTAGACCTCTGTCAAGGTGCCTACTATTGTTGTAGTGGTAGCTGAGATACCTATTGATGGACCACCTATGCTGGTGCAGCCATACCAACTAGATTTGGTGCACCCATACCACCTCTACCATATAGTCCCACTGGGCTAGTGCTACCCATGCATCAATAATTGACCATCTAGGATCTAATCTCATACTCCACCCCTTCTTCACCTCATTAGCATAGCAGGCATATGAAAAATACTCCTGAGAGATGTCCCGAGGCTAGCCAAATTGCCACAAAACCCATGTTAGTGGGAATCTCTCAATAATGGAGATAGCTCGGCCAATCAGTACTTGTGAGTAGAACATGTATCCTAGCTGAGCACTAGCATCATCCTAGGCCTCTATGTCTCTCCATGGCCACTATACTATGACAACTATATCATCAAGTTGTGCTCTCCATTGCTCTGTCTTACCCAGTGTAGGTTGAGTCATAGGTCCTCTATACCTATATATATATACGGCTCAAGGGGATGTCATGTACATCAAAAACTCATCTGCGTGTCAGGAGATTCTCCTAGGCCCATACCTATAGTACGAATACCCCTACTACCATGCTCCTAGCATCTCTACAAATAATCTTGTGCATCTCATGATACATCTAGGGTAGTATACACTAACCCCACCCATAGTGAATCGACTTCTCTAGCATACGATGTAAAATCTAGCCACATCTGCACTCTAATCTGTGCTACCCTCGATCTGGCATGAGGTAGAAACCCAAGAATGTTGCTAATACTACTACCAACCTGTGTCCCAGCCCATAGTCTATGATCAACTCCTCCCAAGAGATCGACTGACCCATGACAAGCTCATCCTGGAATATCTCCCTCAGCATCACAACCCTTTCTCTTAGCTGCACATCATACTCCACACATGTCCCATGGAACAGTATCCTCAAAATCCTAGAAATGTCATTGTGCATCACTATCATCTTACCCTGTGGAAGATAGAATGTGTTCATCTCTTAATGGAAATGCTCGACCAATGCACCTAATAGCCTATAATTTACCCAAATGTCAGGTACATCATGAAGATGTGATAATCCTAGTGCATCTATGTGAGCTGACTCATTATCATCTAACTACCTCACTACCTCGTTGATCACTAGATGGTGCAACTAGAACATGATATTGGGGAGGTCAACCTATAATACAAGTGACAACACATGATTAGTATCTGATGGAAATCATGATGCCAATCAATGCAAAATTGAATTTGAATCTCTACAACTATCCTAACATGGCTATCAGACTATCTAACTTGGCTCATTTGACGTAAATTTTTCTCACAAGGCCCTTAATCTGTGTCCTCTTTCTGCATGAAGACTTGCCTTTCAGCCACAATCTTGTGTGAGGAAGCACAAATCTCTCCGTGAAGATTCATGATGATGCAAGCCTCCATATCAGCTTGCATGAGGAACCTCCCCTTTCGAGGGTTTTTGGCATGAATTCTAGGTATCCCACATGAGAGCCTATGGAGAGGCTCCCACGAGAGAGTGTTTTCCTATACTCACTCACATGAGAATCCTCATTGGCCCATGTGAAGAAACTCTTTTCTCGCATGAGTTCCTGTGAGCTAATTCCTAAAACATGCTACAAACAATCTAAATCTACTGAAATGCATGAAAATTTGAAGTACAAAGCAAGATCTTAACTACTTGCAGGTGCATCATAAGTCGATGACCAACTGTGATGTCTCAAGCTCTTGAATTGATGCAACTTCACCAGAACTCCTACTATTTTCGCTTAGAGCTCTCCTTTTTGCAAAAGTCAAAGGTTTCAAATGAATTGAAAATAACCCTTTTGGGCCTTATATAGGTTTTGACCTAATTTTCAAAAGTACTCCATTTTGCATAAAAACTTCACCCTTGGCTAAATCAACCACTCTGAATCCATTTTCGGGATCAAAATCAAAATTTGACACTTATACATAGCTCAAAATCATGTTTTAAAATTTATGGGACTGACGTGATCGGATGCTTATGAGTCGACCTTCTAATGTTGCCTTCTAGCCAGAATCACATCTCATCATCATTTCTCAACATCTTCAACTCTTTCATCAAAAGTCAACTCTAGTCAACTCTAGTCAACCTTGGTCAAAATTGGTCAACTAGATGTCGAAATCACTCCAAATCACTTATGAATCTTCTTGATTCTTTCGTAATCTATTCTGAGTTCTTCTAGACCTTTGATTCTATCTCTATCTGTAACCTATTGCTATCAACCTTCATGATGTGTCATCCTTCGATTTCTCTCCCGAGGGGGCAGGATGATTCCATCATTTAATCTCATCGAATCAATTCTTGAATCAAACTGATTTGAATCAAAAAAGACCTCATCGCTAGGGGCATCTCATCACTTGGGGCATGTTCATTTTTTCGTACCTCATGGTCAAAATTGGATGTTCCATGATCTCGAATCACTAGGAGCATCTATGTGCCTTGCATCTTGTCATCTCTATCAGGTATCTGAGCAATCTAACTCAGATCCCTAGGAATCAAGCTTCATTCTAAAGATGGTTCTCAAAATATTTTTAGGTATCTGAGAAATCTAACTCATATCCCTAGGAATCAAGCTTCATTCTGGAGATGCTTCTCAAAATCTCACTATTAGGTATCTGAGAAATCTAACTCAAATCCCTAGGAATCAAGCTTTATTCTAGAGATGGTACTTGAAATCTCACTACTAGTATCTGGGCAATCTAACCTAGATCCCTGAAAGTCAAGCTTCATTCTAGAGATGACTCTCAAAAGATCTTTTAACCAGGATCTGGGCAATCTAACCTAGATTTTGGGGGACTAAGCTTCATTCTGGAGATAGTCCTAAAAATTTGTATAAATTATCATCCAATAAATCAGTATTGGGGCAATCTAACCCTTACTCATGAAGATTGAGCCTCATTCTAGGGATAGTCTCGTAAAATGTGATAACTTAATCGGTGTCTTGGAAATCTAACCTGGACTTTCGAGGTGTAAGCTTTGTTCTGGAGATAATCCTAAAACTCTCATCAATTGTCACATCAGACTATTCTTTGAATTAATGTGCTGCTCGCATATCAATTTAAAGAGGGGAAAAATGTAATACCCCAAAATTGGCATCTTGCTATCCTAACCAATTTTGTTGCCTTTAGTCTCATTCTATCAACTTTTTGAATCATCAAAGTCCTATTGTACTAGGCAATTTTATCTTCCTAATTTACTCTACTTGACTAAGTGTCAATTATAGAGAACCTTAAATCTACATCAATCACATATTATATTTAATTCATAGATATCGACTATAATTGGGAAAATAAATCCTATGATTGATTAATTTAATTACAAAGTCCTAGCACTTTAATTAAATTAAATCCATCCCTTTTAGCTAAAATACATAAAAAAATGAATTAAATAATATTTAGTTTTTAGATAAATATCCTCATTTCAATAATTGAATTTAATTATTCAAATAATTGATAAAATCCATTTATGAGGTCATATTTTATTTATTTAATCAAATATTCTCTCCAAAATCCTCTTTAGTTCAAAAAAGGAAACTTTGAGTTAACTAGAAATCCAAAAGTGCAACAAATCAATTAACTGCTCCACTCACTCAAAAGGAAAACAATTGACTCTCTCCATAGGAAACTTTCTATTCTAAACTGGACTTTCTTTCAATCTCCACCATTCATCCCATTCAATCTCGACCATCAATTGACCCCAGGATTCTATAAAAGAACCTCTTGTTTCTCATTCAAGGGGATGCAAATTTTTGAGTATCAAACTTTTATTGAACTAATATCTCAAATTGTGTGCATTCAAGCTTTCATTAATTATTGTTTTAATGTTATTTTCTAGATCAATATCATGCTTAGATTAAACAATGCATTTCATTATAGTTTAATTTTCTTTCATTATTCTTAGATTAAGTCCATCTTTCATTCTCTCTAGATTAATCTTGCACTCTCATCCTAGCATAATTGCATTTTACTTTCTAGTTAAATCCTCCATTCTAGTGCTAGTCTATGGTTGTTGGACTCTTGATTCTGAGAGCTACTCAAAACCTTACCTAGATAGGAGGCAATAGGTCGAATCACCCAAGAATGCAAGATGAATGACCCCACATTCATTCTTGTATCTATCTGGTGAACAATGACTATTTTGAAGTGTATGGCTAAGAAGAGGCCTACATTTAGCATATACAACTAAGACTAAGCACACATCTATTAAGTATCACTATTTGAGGGAATAAGTACAAGAGAGGCAAGTGAAATTGGAGTTTTTGAAATCAAAAGAACAACTTTCTCTACATATTTACTAAGCCCTTACCGAAGGATACATTTGAGTACTCGAGGACTAGACTAGGGGTACATCCCTTTTCTATTGATCATTAAGATCATCAGGAGGTTGCATCAACCTATACTTTATTAGAATATCAAATGATGTTGATGCATATTGTTCACACTTTAGGTTTCCAAATGTTGTGAAAGCTAGAAGAAGAACATTGCATATCAGTACATGAAGGTACTTGATCTGAACCAAACAACAGAGATATTTTGGCTATGATAGAGATGTTTATTTCTTTTTGGCATTTTTGTCAAAGGGAGAGAAGACTTCATATGAAATATCATTAAAAGGGAGAGAAAGATGAACTATCTATCCAAGGGAGAGAAAGAATAGAAGAAAAGAATCAGAAAGGAAGAAGAAGATCAAATCTGTAGGGAGAGTCTTCACGAATGCTATGTAGTGATTAAACATATTAAATGTACAAGCTAAGCAGAGCTTACCGAGCTACAACATTTACTAAGAGAGTTGTAACTTATATATGTTTGGTATTCTATGATATATTTCATATTTATGTTGCCATCAATGCCAAAGAAAGAGATTGATAACCTACAACTGATTGAATAAGTTGATGAACTAAATGGACAAGTGAAACACAGTGACCAAAGGTCACTGAGTACTAAAATGATATGTAAGGAAATTAAATCAGTCAATATATATTTTCATTGATGTCAACTAGTTTTGACTATACTTATCATGATGGTTACAAACATCTCAAGAAGACAAATGATGAAGGAATGAGATATCTACATGAGAAAGAGATGGATATGGTGATATGGCTAAGGTATACATTAGGTAACTTATTGATGAGTCTATGGAATCATGTTGTTGACTTGATTGTATTACATAAATTTTTTATAGATTAGAGATCAAAACTAAACAAGTTTATGTGGTTAATAATGCAAGATTTATGCATACACTGAGCCAGTGCAATGTATACCGAGTGACAGTAATAACTAAGTTAGTATTCATCAATACATTCTATATTAACCAAGTGAGAGAAACAATTAAAGTTTATAATAACTGAGTGAATTGATGAGCTGGTTTATTTCTTATGATTCTGAGGTAAAAGATAAAGTTAGTTATGATGATCTAATAGGTGACAAAATTCAAGATTGATCGAATAGAGACGGATGAAATGTGTTATAGAAACATATGTCAAGGAAGCTTGAAGTGACAAAATGGATGATGGAGATTAAGAGTTAAAATCTAATGGATGAGAAGAAAATGGTTTATGAGGTCTATTTAAAGAGACATGAGATTCATTATTTAGTCTAGGGATAATTGAATCTGTAGGAGAAATCATGTGAAAGGACTATTTTCATGTACTACTAATCAAATTGGTTATAGACATAACTGATCTGAATTGCGGACATTACCAAGCGTTAGATAATTATTCACTGAGCTAAATAAGTTGGAGGATATGATGGATTGAAGTGATTATTGATTAGAGGAGGTATTTGAGCTTAGCATAGATCTGAAAAATCTACAAATATTAGTTGTATTTGAATTAGATCAGTACTATATCAGTTTAACCATTATTACAGGTAAATCTCTTAACCGAGTGGACTTATCAGTCTTATTTGTATTTCAATATGACATTCAAGTAATGTCGATGGTTTTCTTGTTGATCCTATAGTTAATGTTGGTCTAGAGTTAAATGTTAGTGATAAATCCTCTAACCAAGTCACACCTCACAATGTGCATTGTAACCTTTAACAGGGTTGGCTTGTAACCAAACTCACTTCAAAAGAGTGAAATATTTTGGGTTACCAGTCCTAGGTAGTTTTTTTGTTAGGAGGGTTTCGATGTTAAAATCCTTGTGTTATGTGTATTAGATGTGATTGGATTGTTATTTTTCTTTACACATTTCATATTCTAGATTAATCGGTAGACACGGTATTGAATTTATTGGTATTTGATAAATGAATAGAAATTTATTATTGATAGCTTACCGAGTTGATTATTTTGTTGAAAAAGTTTAAATATATACATCTAAATTATTTGGGACTGTAGGATAACTCGATCTAACTTATTCACCCCCCTCTTATTTATCTAACACAGAGGAGTGTAAAATTTCACAAGTGGTAATGGTTGCATCCATTATTTGATGTCCGGGGACAAATCCTTCCTGGTTGAGGTTGATGATCTTGTGGAGCAGGGGTTTAATATGGTTGACCATGATTTTCATAAATATTTTGTAGAAGGTATTACAAAGGGTTATAGGTCTGAATTCCTTCGAAGTTCTAGAGTCACCAATTTTTAGGACCAACACTATATAAGTATCATTGAGCTGACAGAGAAGCTTCCCCATACGGATGAAGTCCCAAGTAGCCTAAGTCACCTCCTTGCCCACAATGTCCCAAACTTCTTGAAAAAATGTTAGGGAGGACCCATCAAGCCTCAAGGCTTTGTAAGCACCCACAGAGAAGGCAACCCCTTTGACCTCTTCCTTCATCACTCACAAAAGAAGGAGGTGATTATCCTCAAAAGTCATAGACCTAGGGAGGTGACATAGGATTTTATCATGTAAGTCTTCCACATTAATGGGTGGGTTCTCATGGAATATGTGAGAAAAGTAATTAGTAGCCACTGCACTTAACTGTAGAGGATTAGTGACCTCCCTTCCCAACTCATCCTGAAGAGTATTGATAGAATTTTTTTCTTGTGATTACAAGAAGATTGGTGGAAGAAAGAGTTATCAATACGGTCCCCGGCCTTAAGCAAAAGGACCCGGGATCTCTATTTCTAGAAAATTTCCTCTTTGGCCATGGTATTCTTCCAATCAAACCTGGTAGTTTCCTCATCCTTGTGAAGATCCATAGAAATATCTCCCATAGCCATCCTCTATTGAAGGTCTTCCAACTTGCCAGAGAGCTCATTCTTTGTTTTAAAGATATCACTAAAGTTGGTCTTACTCCAACCTTTGACAGCCTTCCTTATGATCTCAAGTTTCTTGGAGAAATGGAACACCGATGATCCCTTGAGCAACATAGACCACCACTACATAATTTTAGTGAGAAATGTGGGATGAGAAGCCCACATGATCTCATATGTAAAGGGGGTATGTGTAGGTCATGGAGTTTCCTCTCACATAAGAAAGAGGGGGTTGTGATTAGAGGTGGCTCTAGGAAGAGTAGCCAAGGAAGCAACATAACCCAAATCCCAAGAAGAGGATAGGAAAACATGGTCAAGGAAAACCTAGATAAGGTGAGAGCCTTTCCTATTTTTAGTCCAAGTGAAGGGATTCCTAGACATTTCCATGTAAAAAAAACCATTTAGGCTTACAAAATTAGAAAGATCTCCCATAATGTCAGTGTAGTCCATCATACCTCCTAGTTTTTTAGAAGGAAAAAGTGAGGTATTAAAATCCCAAACCAAAAGAAACTTATGGTCTGGGAGGGATAGGAAGGAAGAAGAGAGCTTATCGCACACCGCATGTCTTCCTAGGTGAGTGTTGGGAGCATAAACATTGTAACACTGCCACCAAGCCAACGAGGAGATGAAATAAATAGTAAGGAAGTTATGAGAAAATCTGAGAGCATTCTTGTTGACTCGAGAGGGGTGCCACAAGGTGGCAATACCACTAGAGGCCCCAAAAGCTAGAGAATACAAAAAAAGGGCTAGAGGCCAAAGTTTCCCAACCAACATTTCAAAATTAGGAAAGGTCATTTTAACTTCTTGAAGTAACAAGATATCCACTCTAAAGTCTTAAATGTACTACTTAACAACAAACTACTTATGGGGGTTATTGAGTCTCATAATATTCCAAGAGAGGAAGAAAATTTCTTACCTTTTTGGTTGAGGTATAGGATAAGCTATCTTCCTAAAACAATATCCTTAGCAATGCTCTTCTATCTTCTAACCCTCTCAAAAGGCCTTCCTGGTTTAGATTCATGTATGACATCAATCTTCTTGGTCCAAGTTTTCTTGTGCTAAGTTTTCCATTTAGCTTCCTGAGAACTTGACATACCCAAAGGGGGGGAGTGCTAGAAGAAGGGGACATAGTTCCTGAGGGTAACCCCATGGAAAGTTTAGGGAGAAATTCCAATGCTAGCGGTGGGGATGAAGGAGGTGAGGGTTGGAGGTCATCTATAGGCAACGCCAGTTGTAAACTCATCATTGAGCCCTCAAGACCCAAAGTAATACCTCCTTCCTCTAGACCAGAAGCCACAAACTCCACAACAAGAGTAGAGGGGGGGATCTTAGAGCCACGTCAACAACAAACACCTTAGTAGTTTAAATGCTAGCCACTTGGGGGGTGGTACAATTACTCTCTAGGGCAGATGGAACATTTGAAACCACCTACTTCAGTTTGGGGTCCTTCTGGTAAGGAGCCAAATAGTCCACCTTGGAATGTCCCTTGGAGTTAAATATTTGACAAAAGAGAGTGGCATTCTCATACACAATAGCTTGATTCCATTGCCCAAGCTTAGACTTAAGAATGGAAAAGTCGAGGGAGATTTTATTAATAGCCACATTAACAAAGAAACGGGCAAAGACCAATCAAGATTTGGACAAAGTTACCAAATCCATAGCAATGTAGTGACCAAAGGAGCTCCCAATTCATTTTAAAACATTCTCATTAGAAAATTATAAGGGTAAACTAGGAAGCCAAACCCAAACCGGGGCCATTTTGGACTGCTCAGCAGAGGGGTCAAAACCTAGTTTCCATTTTGCAAGAGTCAGGTAGTGCATCCCATATAGCCAGGAGCCAGATAGAACAAAATTGAGGTCCTCCATAGCTATAAATTTGAAGAGGAATAGGCCCCCAGGCATGGAAGAGACACCAATTCTCCCTTTAATCTTCCATTATGTTCTTATCCACTTCTGAACCCTATCAATGGTAGGCAAAAAGTTTAAAAAATTTCCCACTATAACCATGTTGAGATCAACCATAGTTTGATCAACAATAGAGTTAGGGAAGGAGATCTATGTACCTTCCTCCATGAGGGATATAACATCTAGAAAAGGTTCCAAACTTCTCATAGGGGCCCCCAGAAGTGCACTTTTCTAGTCAGCCTTGGGTGGGGATAATGGCAAGGAATCCAAAGCAACTATTGTAGGATTCTTGACTGGTAGAAAATAATCACAAAATCCCAATGGAGGATCTCTAGGAGGGAGAGGAAGGGGGGAAAAACCCTCCCCCAATGAGGACCACCATTCAAAATTTAAAAAAGTGTACCAGGAAAGGAAAAGTTACAGAGCAGTTGTGATAAATCAAGTGGAGTAAATGTTGTTCTCATAATTTCTTGAAATTGTCCTACTTGTCTTATTGTATTTCTATGACTTACTTTAAGTAGACTAAACTTTTTTTACCATTATATTAGAGCATTCTTATTTAAATTTCATTATTCATTTAAATAAAAGTAAATGATTTATTATCATATGGAAATTTTTTGAGTTTTACTATTAATTAATTCTTATATAAATTTTAAAGTGCTTTTATTATTCTTCAATTCTTATTAAATGTACCCACTTCTATAAGGTAATTCACTTTTTCCCATTTTCCTTATTAATCTTTTGACATTCTTTTTGATAAATCATTTTAATTTTCTTGACATCTTTCTTTTAAGCTCAAAGTACTCATGATTTGTGTCACTCTCTTTTGTTTTCTTTCAACTTATACCACACCACTGAGTATTTTTTAAATTATATTTTAGAATGTAAGTATAACATGGATTTTTCTTATAAATGTGTAAGATGAAAATATGGATGGGGTCTAGAACAATGGGGGTTTGCACATAAAGGAGACCCTAAACCAATATTTAACACATAAATGAAATTCTAATGGTATGGAAAGTGAATCTAGAAGACTAATATTGAAATGAAGAAATAAAAGGTACTTACCTCAGAAAAAGAATATGTTGAAAACCCTATCATATGGTCTCAGAAACTGTTGATTTTTGCTACTCTAAAACTAAAATTGTGAGATCTACAAAACCCATAAAAATTTTTCTTTTTTGCAAAAGGTTGACCTTGACCCAACATAGGGGTACGATCTTACCCTAGGGCACAATCTTACCCCTTTTTGTTGACCTTGACCTTCACTGCTCTGACCAAAATTTTGTTCATCCTAAAAGATTGTCGAAAAGGGTATCCAAATCTGCAATGTAATTCACTATCTCACACCTGTTCCTGTAAGAAAGATGGTTTTTTATTTTGGGGGGGAGGGGTTTTCATTAGTCAAACCCTAATTTAGGAATTAACCTTGAAATTGAATTGAAATTGTAGTAGTAAATAAAGTAAATGAAACAATTCACCTTTCTTATGTTGAAACCCTTGTGGAGGATTCGAATCCTTGAATCCACAAGTATGGATGCTCCAAATAAATGTAGAATTGTAGGATGTCTCAAATAAATTATCTTTAGATCTTCAACGACAATCTTGAATGGATCTTGGAATAGGAAGAAACTTGGATAGATATGGATGGAGAAATCTTCAACAAGAGGGTTCCATAGAGATTGAATCCTTCAATGCCTAACAATGGATCTCCTTGATGAATTGGATCTTAAAAGCTTGAATGCTGGAAGGCTTGAATGAATGCTTGAATTCTTTCCTTCTCCTTATTTCTTGCTTTTTGATTGCTTGATTTTACTTGCTTGAGTGCTTGAGAGATTATGATAAAGAGATGGATTGAAATGAGAGAGGAAGGCTTCATTTTATAGTGATCTAGGGCACAAACTTCTAGAGAGACCTACATAGGAAATTAAATTCCCATTTAATCCTTTACCCCTAGAAATGGACCTAAATTAAATATAATTTAAAAGTTTACCATTCCAAAATCCGAAACAGCCGACCTGGAAGCGAAAAATAAATCTTTCTGAAACCCGACATCTGAAAACTTTTGGATTTTTAAATTTGGACCTAGGGTCAAGGTTAAGGTGGACCTTGACCTTAAAAGCTTGACCTTGACCCAAAAGTCAAGAATCTCAGAATTTCAAATCAGGATGCCAGAATAATACAAAAAAGAAGTGGAAAATAGGATAGAATAGGGAAAAATCCAAATCCAAGTCAAAGACCCATTCAAGGCATTTGACATGACCCCAAACCACTTACTCGGAGGGCTAAACCAGTCATAAATGGAAGTGCCTCCATTTTTTACGTTACAAAATGAAGTTGTTTGTTGTTATGAACTTGTTTGAAGCATTCCATTTTCTTTTTTAATTAAAAAGGGAAAAGATATTGTTACAAATTTTTTTAGTAATTTTATAAGGTTCATAATTTTTTTCTCTTGGCCTTAGATATGCAAGAGATATTTTTATGTGTTTCAATAATTTGTATACTTAGCAAACCTATCCAAATGTTGGTAGAGAGAAATTAATGTGTAAATGTGTGAGAATGGTATAACTATTCAAATTGTGATATTAGTTTTATAACCTCAATGCAGATTAGTTTTAAACTACTTTGACAATTTGAATAGTTTACATAAAACTCACAATAGTTAACTTTTATCTATCCTTTTCCAAAAAAATGTCTTATGAAATTAAATTAAATTTTTATTTTCTTTCCTCTTCCATGGTGAACTAGATTGTTCATAAAATCTATTGATGATGCAATTTTACAAAATATAGTTGTATTGTCTTCTTGTCCTTCCTTTAAATAAACTATAATAGCTTTACATGCTGCTATATTTTCTTCTACATACTCAATCTCACTCATAAAAAGGAAAACTATGTGTTGCTTCTTATAATCCCATGAAATAACTCCTGAACCCAAATGGAACACATATCTTGATGTGATCTTCATATAGTCTACACATCCTACTCAATCATTATCCACATATCCAACTAGCTCAAACTCATTTTCTACAATATAAAAATGTACCATATACATTTGAGTCAATTAGATACCTCAAGGTTCTCTTACTCACATACCACAAGACTAATATATTTTTTGGATCAATGTCTAGCGCTCCCCTTAGGATTTATGAAAAAATGACCTCTTGTGGATTCTATAAGTCTAGTGGTTGTATCAGACATTAACAGGTTGATCTTTTGGTGCAACAACAACTACACTTGTAACAAGTGGTATCAGATCGTGGTCATAGGTTCAAATCCCCTCAAGTAATGCTGAGGTGGATATTGTTGGCCCAAAATGTTTAGTGCTCCCCTTAGGATTCATGATAAGGTAATAACTACCTCCTACATATTCTATAAGTCTAGTGTTTGTATCAGGCAGTGACAGGTCTGGTACAACCACAACTACACTTGTAACAATATTGTGGAACATAGTGTGAATGTTCCTATAAAATTTACCTATTACAAAAATAGAAATACATTCAAAAGGACATAATGAACATGCATAAAGACATAAAATAATGAATAAAAGATAGGTCATTCAAAAATCCTATTTTGGAGGAAAATATCATACTCCTAAAGAACAATACTTTGTATTCTAGTAAACTAATGGTTACAATATAGTATCAACACTTAGCTACCTTGACTAGGATTCTACAACTAACAACCCATGATTTTGATTTTTTTTTTTAGCATAATAGTTCATCTCCATAACACAATACACACAATTCTCTCCAGGATCATCTTATATAAAGAAACACAACACAAGAAGTAGTGTCTAGATGAACATATAGGATAGGATCATACAAAACACTTGGTATTATTTTTCATCTATCTAAAAAAATGCAACTTACACATCTACATCTCCAAATGAATCCCCATTCAAACCTCTTAGGTTGGGTTCTCTGTAGTGCCTCCCTCGTTTGACTCTTATCACAAGGATTCTGATAGTGTTGTTTTGACCTGAACACTCATTGAGTAAGATCATATTGGTCCCATGTAAGGATGTACCACTAGGAGGATATGATTTCAGAACATATTTATGTTGCCTTGAGTTTATTTGGGGTCATTAGATGTGGTATTGAATTTTTTTCTAATGTTCCATATTTATTAGAATGAGTCGACCTTGTGATGTACTCTATATCTTGTTGCTTTTGTACACGTGTCTATGATTCTAGGATGCACTATGTTTTCAATAGGGTTAATTGTATCCATTTGATTTATATGTTAGCACAATGGAACACCTGTTTTGAGGAAATTAAATTGGAAAAAGGCACATTAAATAATAATAAGGTGAAATTTAGATTTTATAGAAGTTAAATGTTGTTTCCTTGTGTATGTAATTTCTTGAACACAAATGCAATAGTAAGGGTGTGAAGAGTCATGAATTGTGTAGGTAGAAATGTACACTTTAGAATGTTGAGATGTCACAATTGGATATGTATTCTCGCAAAAACAACCATTTAAGTTTATATCAGATTGAGATGTGAACTTTTTGTAAGTTGAATTTCTAGGTCTTGATGTTCCACCATTCAAATACATTAGACTTACTCTAATAGTGATTTCATATATTTGGCTTTATGTGATGATTTTTATATGATTATGTAGATGATGATGTTAGATATACCTTTATATGTTGATCATGATTATACGATATAGAAGGATAATTGAATTCTAAATCTTACATTTTGATGTACATTGACTTATGAAATAGAAATTGAAACGAGTAGGATACTGATTGTCTTAAAAATTGAGTCTACAAATGAATTAGGGTTAATTTAGAAAGTAGAAATTAAGTTAAAGTTACAGATGATGTACATGGAAATAAATCAAAAATGTTGTTTCAAAATTGTGATGAAATCGTGAAATACAGTTTGCTAGTATGTATGTGTTTGTATGTTATCATGGATCCTATACTACTTTATTTATATATGTTTTTGTTTTGTATAGCAATGAGATACTGATAATTTGAGCTAGTGTATAGGGTCATGACCATAGTTCTAATGTGGGGAAACAAGGATGGATTTATGTGAAAACTGTAAAAGGCCAAGGTTAACTCTATGAAGAGAAGTAACCTCGTTGTTACATATTTTATTTCATAAATGTGATGTATGGTTGTAATGTATTTTGTAATTGTAAATATGCATATTTGGATGAAATGTATTTTGATAATTATAATTTTGATTTATCCATTTGGCACGCCATGTGTAAAGGTGATGTGTAGTGATGTGTTATGTTTATGTTGTGTCACTTGACACTCGTTCATGTGTGTTTGCATGCCCAAGGGGGTTAGTGGGATTAGACACCACCCTAGAGTCACCTTGTTGACTTCCCATGTAGGGTTACACTTTTAGGAAACCAAGAGATGAGTCCCATCATGTCTATTTTCGTAGGTAAACTTCACATGGGTTTTTGGGAGGTTAAAATGAGACCTAGGGAGTGGTTAAGGTTAAAATAAGCTACCCCCATAATGGTACTTTGGGTTATGGGTCAATTTTTTACCATTTCAACTCCCAAGACTTGAATATGGCCTCTCAAAAAGTGCCTTCTTGGAAGTGGAAAAAATAGGAGAGAGGTTCAAGACAATCCCTTTCCCCATTCCTTGGTTTTCTCCTCATACTCAAATGGGGGACAAAAAGGGAAGGGGTTCACTTTTCAATAATTCCTTCTCATTGGGATTATAACGTAGAGATTGGGGGAATTTTTTCCTATTAACAAAAGATTTTCATGAGAAGAGAGGAGACACGTATACACTATGCATTTTTCTTTTTAGGATAATTTGACTTGGGAAGATCTAGTGGCTTGAGAAGAAGAAGGATAAGCTAGGAAGGGGAAGTTTGATCTCTTCATCAAATTCACCTTTGTCATACGCTTGATAGAAGGTAGGTGCATCTATCATGGACGTCTTTTTTATGAAATTGTATAGTAATGTTGAAATAGGTTGTGAAAATTGTTGTGTTTTCCTTTCAAATGTTTTCATGAAGTCTTCTTGTTTCTCTTTGTTTTGTTCTATGAATGTTATGGGAGTGAAAGAATACACTCATCCTTGGGAGGATTGAGAGTCTTGGGGTGAAGGGCTTAGTTGGGAAAACCTTTTGTGTAGAACATGGATGTATGGGCATCCTTGTAGCCTACTTGTGTTGCAAAATTGGGGGCGATAAGGGTTGTAAATTGTGCTCTATGAGATGAGCTAGTATGTTTGGGATTGAGACTTATGATGGCATATTTTTTTAAGAAGGAAGTACTTGGTATTGTTTGAGTATGACCTCTCCAAAAGGTTGTTTCCACCTTCACCCTTTGTTGGATCATATATGATCCTATGTGAAATACTTGGAATTGAGAGTAATTGTGTTGTTTGTAATTTCATGTTGATGTAAATGTGTTGTTTGAGTGTACCTATCCTACCTTGTTTCCCCTAGCTTTGGGTTGGCCATGTAATGGCCTTGGCTGGGAGGTGAGCCTCCATGGTCATGTGATAAATATCTTTGGTTGTAGGTTTTGAAGGAAGGTTCAAAAGATGAAAGTTTCAAGTTAATTGTGTACATGTGGAAGTTTGTGATCTTGGTTGAAGAAATGATTTTTTGTAATTGTGTTGTCAATGTAAATTCCTATATTCAAAGTTTTGACATTGTGTTAGAAAAGTGAAATGAAGCTCAATATATATCAATAATTTGATGGGATAGGTAGAAATAAATTAATGAGTTGTTGGTTGAATATATTCAAAGTAAAAGAAAGCAAACTTAAATCTATATGTTGCTGGTTGAATTTATTCAAAGGAAAAGAAAGCAAAATTTCCCTTCTAAAAACATTATGTAAAGAAGGATGTTGTATACTTAAAATGGATATAGGAGATTGGGATTATTTTATGTATAAGTACATTAAGTTGTTGTTATCTTTTACTATTATTTCTCTAAACATATACATTTCATATTTCTCTTATAAATTAAATAATTTATTTATAGATGAAATAAATTGTCTTTATTTTCTTGAGAGAATTTAATTCTGCAATATTGTTAATTCTCTTGTAAATGATTTCAAAAAGGATATTATGTGGATCTTGTGAAAACATTTAATTACAGTGCATATATTTCTAAAAATACATCCTTGGGTTTAAACTTGGAAGTGTACTTCCCTTGTGAATAATTGCAAAATTATAAGTTTATAAACTAATAGTACACTTAGGATAACATTATTGCTCTAAAGGATATGCTTCAAAAATTTCTATATTTCATGCTACTCCTGTTCGTAGTTGTTATTTCAAAAAAAAATATAAAACTATAAAATATATAAATATAACTATATTATAAACACATATATTTATATAATAATGGTCATTCTCACTATTTAAAAACAAAGATTAATACAAGATATTTTACTCCATATGTCTTCATTTTAAGATTAAATAGAAATTATGTGTTTAGTTTTGAACTCAAAAAAATATATTATATTTATGATATGATAATATATATATATTATTTATATCATATATATATTATTATATTACATATATATTATATCTTACAAAAAAAAAATGTTATTTACTATTAACAAAGGGGAAATATTAAAAAAAAATCCTTTTTCATTATAAATCGCTACTGCATATTTTAAATCAAATAAAAATAATAGAGAACGTATTTTTATATGCGAAAAATAATAAAATGTAATAGTATTGAAATGAAATATTTACTCGCACTTCCGAGTAGATATTAGATGCATCCTAAAGGTATGGGTATACACATATCTTACAGAGAGTTACTCTTTTAGGGATCCACATGATGTAGGAGCATCCTAGGATTCTTGGCAATCCTGTATCAACCAAAAAAATATGTTTGTCTTTGAAGGTAGATCGTTGATTTTGATCTTGGTTTGATGGAGTTCTTGCTCAGTTTGAGAGACTAGTTGCTCAATTTGTGTGGTTACCGAGGTGCTCGGTCTCTAAAGAGCACTCGGTGACTTTAGGCATCGGTCTTCTGGCGCTCGGTGATAACTGTGTTGCTCGGTCATGCTCGGTCGACTAGTGCTTCGTTATCTCTGTTGTTGCTCAGTATTCTTGCTTACTGACTGGATTATTTGGATGAATCGGCTTGGCTGACTAGTGCATTTAATTTGGGTCCTGCTCCTCATGTTATGGATTGACCGTTGGACGCGTGGGGACCTAGATCTAGCATGTTGCATCCTTCTATATGAATCTGATGACCGTTGGGGCCATTCTTTAGAGTCTATTTATTTTGTAGGGCTATTTGAGAGCCAACCGATGTTTTAGCATTTAATAATTGTTTGTTTGGGTTAATTGTTTCATTAGCTGACTTATGGCTGGGAATCGGTATTTATAGGATGCTTGGGTAGTTGTTTGGAGGAGGTAGGAGTTAGAGGAAGTTAGTAGCCTGGAAGCTTAGGAAGAGGAAGATTGCTTGGATGTGTTGTGTGTTATAGACCTAGGCTAGCTGATTGTTGATGTTGTGGAAAAGATCCAAATCCTGCAGGACTTTTTGGATTGTTACATGTTTTGTAATTGGCTGTAATCGAGAAGGCCTTACAGCCCGACACATTGCATGTAATCACTGATTGGATGAATAAGGACCCTATTTTATTTTAGATATGTGTATCTTACTATTTATTTCTACTACATAATTGATTTGGCTGGAAGGTCAGTCTGTCCTTAATTGGATTCACCTATCTTGACCTGTGTCACCACAAAGACCAAGTTTTGTGCCCTAATAGGGTTGTACCAATCTGTAAACCCAGCTTTGAAATGTGAATAAAGACTACAAATGTAGTTAAACAAAATTTTATGAGCCTGCACAAACAAAAAGATATATGCATAAAACTAAGATCTGGGGTTTTACCATAGAGATTTATCTTTGCTATAAAACCTAGAATATACAATTAAATAGAGTGACTATGATTATTCCGTGCACAAAAAAAAAACCTAAAGAAAAATAAACCATTAAATCTAAGGTAAACAAAGACTATATATAAAACTAAATTTAAATCTTTTCCTTGATGTATACTACTGGAAAAGCCATGAGAATTCCTAGTTGTCTCATCTTATGTTGATTTCCTCTTTATATATACTCAAATATATATAGAGGTATACACACACACCTGAGTGTATATATACACCCATGTATATTTGGGTGTATACTCATTCTTGCATATCTCTTCTTCTTAGCTCTATGTCCATCCCTACAACAAAAAAATGACCAAATTAGGGTTTTGGGAGGACTTTAAAGTTGGGCCTAACCCTAAATCCGAAATTAGGGTTAGGGATTCCCACTTTAAAATCCTCACCCTTTTATTTCTTTTTTTTTATGTTTTTACACTTTATTAAATCAGTTTCCCTTCTTGATTTCTTTTTCTATTATTTTTTGTTAAGTGACTTTAAAATGTCACTTTTATTTTAAATAAATTTTCTATTATTGATTTTTAAATTATACATTCTTTTATGAGAATTATGTTTTAGGAAATTAAATAATGGTTGGATTTTTTCTGGTGAGGTGGATTTTTCCTTTTAAATTTATTTTCTAATTTAGTGGGTTGGAATCCCAAGATTCTTTTTTGAATATTTTTTTTTTTAGATGTTTTAGGATTTTATAGCTTTATTATTTTTAAATCCTTGGGAAAATAAAATTGGTGAGTTTTATTTAGCAAGTGGGTCATAATCATTTTATTTAATATTTATAAAAGAAATAGTAACATTATTTAAAAGTGTTAATGTTGAAAGTTTTATTAAAATAATCTTTATAATAATTTAATTCACAATTGACATTTAAGTTTTAGGCTTTATATGTTATATAATTTCTTGTTTATAATAATTAAGGAATTTTTAATGTTTAAATATAGTAAATTGGGTGAATTATTTTATCTTATGATACTTGCTAATTCTTTTAATATATATATGAATTATCAGGGGGTAAATAAATTAATAAATTCCTAGGAGAGTCTTAATTGAATTATTTTTCCCTTATAATAATATTAATCGATTGGACTTTTATTATTAGTATTATAATGTTCTAATCCCTTAGTCGAACTAACTAATATGATTTTGAACCTTTATTGGAGTTAATATTAATCGAACTTAATAATGTTCTAATTAGTAACATTTGGAATTTTCTCCTTGTAACTTATATGTTAAACCCTAATTAGGGTTTCACTAGACTCATGCATTCAACGAGCAAGGGACGTTGGCACGCTAGTGCATGCCATGATTCCCCTTAAGAGTTGCATGTGTTGATCATTATTTTAATATTGAGTTTTAGAAAAGCTTAGTGTGCAACCTAGGGGTTGTTTAGTGATCTGTTTAAAAAAAAAATTATTGTCGTGTTTTGTCCTAGTTTTTGGGCATGACATTCTGGTATCATAGCATAGTTTCAACACTTGGAACCGTAAACCATTGCATTTCTCATTTTAATATTCAAAAAAATGTAAGATGTATGCTTGAAGTATGACAAGCACGTGAAAATGGAAATGTCTTAGTTGTGTTTCTCAGCACATGGGAAGTGGACCAGGGAGTCGAAGATACATGAAGGAAATCATGATCCCTCTTCCTGAACAACTCATGACCTAGTACCAGAGTATAGTAACTTCCTTGAAAGAAGGTGTTGGATCGAGCCCATGCTCGACCACCTAGATCTCATGTTATGTGGCCTTATGTTTATAGCTTCAGAATCTTGTAGATGACTTGTACTTTGGGTACCCTCATGTAGTATCTTGGGGGCTTATTGAGAAAACTAAATCAAGTAATATGTGGATTAGGAAGGAGTGCCTCCTAGGATGTTTTATATTGTCCTTAGTTTTGAGTAGAAACCCATTTGTGATCCGTAGTGTGGTTAGCTTGGCAACCAAGGTAGTGATGTCACTAGGTGTGACAAGGTGGGTTGCATACGTATGTTGAGTTCCCTAATGCACTTGGTAGCCTGGTAGCGGTTCGCTTGCTAGCGTGACCTTGTATGGACATAATATAAGTTTGGTGTCTATGCTTGGTAAGGGAACCTGTTAACTTTCACCTTGCGGATGATAATGCATCTTATGTTTTTATTGTTATGGCATCATGAGACTGTAATGAAACTTGTTGTGTAAGGCCTTGGGATAATGGCTCGGGATCCAAGATTGCTCATGGATATTGTGATCTCTAGTAGAAGAGTGTGTCTTTTTTGCGGGAGTGTGATATCTTATGTGAGTTGTTTCTTATTGTGTAACCATGGGTACCTACTATTATGACCTTTAGAACCATACTTATGCCCTACCACTTGTCCTTCTATGCCTCTTGTGAGTCATTTTTATTATCATTTATGTTGTGTGGAGATTCCTACCACACCTTGAAGTTATGTATTATTGCATAAACCCTTTTATAGGTACATAGCACAAGATGTGCGTACCCTAGCTATGGGGAAGAACCTCATGATAGCTTCAAATATATTCCAAGAATACAAAGAAAATCCCCCCTCAATAGTTCAAGGTCCATGTTACAAATTTGAGTGGATCTCTTTGTATATGTTGTGGGGTGGTAGAAGGCTTTCATCTAGCTAAATTTACTTCATTATAAGGATTATTACAAGGTGGAAGAGAATATTTTTAAGGGTAAGGGTATGGTTGCAACTACCATTATTTTAGTAATGCTTATATTTGTGAACTATATGTAGTGGATGTGTTCTCTAAGTGGATGTGAAGTGGTGTCCTCATTGGCTCGCGATGATTCATCCCTCTTACATGATTGATTTCAATCACAATGCTTTGTGAATGACTCTTGATTTAATTATGATTCTTTTGTTTTGATTATCTATTGTAGAGGAACTTTCCTCATGTTGTGTGGGCTAGTACATTTTGGTTATTTTATGCTTGGGAATGGTCACTAAATCTATCTTTCTATGATTTATAACACATTCCATTTATTGTTGAAATGAGCTCATTTTTTAATTTACTGTTGAAATTAATGGGTATCCCATTAGGGTTTACCTTTTTTTTAGTTCTCGGTGACTATACAAAATGTTTTTGACTTATATGCCAGACCTTGTGTTGTGACTCTACCCAGTTCATTGTGGATCATTGACAATATGTATAAAGGGGAACACCAGGAAGGACACCCTTTATTGTACCCTTGTTATGGTAAAGATGTGGTGCATGATAGTAACTTAGTGGATACATGCTGAGATTAGTTGTTGACTAAGAGTACAGTTTAGAAGTTTCCCTTGTGTGGGAGCTACTACCTGCATTAAAACCATTATTGGTTAGATCATATGATGAAATTGAGGGCTAAGGTTGGTCTATAACATTAAATAAATGATTGGAGGATGGGCATACCTCATTTGGAAATAATGTGAATCAGTGTAGATATGTCACTTGTATTTTAGTCCTTTCATGGCTTACATGATGATGTATGAACCTTTCCTTTCCGCTTGGGAAACTAGAATGTATGCTTAATGGAAATCCTCCTTGATCCCATGATGTGTTTTGGAAAACTAGGAAACTTTCCTCTTCTTATAATGGTTATGATGGATTGTTAGGTGTGACTTAGACCACTCTGGAGATGTGATCCATGTGGTGGGCCTTTATGGTTCTGATATTTTGGTGGTGTTTTACACCCCTTTATGAGTATGTTTCAGTCATGCTATCATGTCTACCAAGTTGATACCTCTTGGAGAGACTTCTTGTTAATTATAGGGGTTACTAGAGGATGGTTTGATTTGAGGTATCCCTAGGCTGGGCTGGAAGGTAATGGATTCTTTAGCTCATCATTCTTTTAAAGTTTTGGAATTATGGATGAGTGTTTGAGGTCATCCCTTTTTGGACTCATTGATCGCCATTTGGTAGGACTATGATACTATGGTTTAAGCGACCCTTTACCCCAAGGTAATGTGACCACTCATCATCGTGGAAACATACTAATCCTACTCTTGGGGTTTATCTTAAGGTACTCTATTTATTCCTATAGATGGAAAGGGTCCATCAATGGGCCTCTATTTTGAAATTCATTTCTTGTGAGAGGAAATCCTTTGAGATATGACCTTGGTTCATTCAAGTAAAATGTAGCATTCCTTTAAGGAGTGCAATATTTAAAAAATGAAAATTGTCCTGTGTTACTGAGATGATAAATTGAAGCTCTTGGAGTCTCGGCCCTGGAATATCTTGGGAGGAAATGAGTGCCTCATGTGTAGTTTTAGAGAAAGAGTTACACCATTTATGATTAAGGAAATGTTTAGATGTGATAACCTTTTAGAGTCTGACCTCTTAAGGAAGGGATTTATGATATTCATTGATGATTTATTTTGTAGGACGGATCCCTCCAATAGTTGTTAAACTGGTTAAATGAAAAATTGTGATGTTGAGGGGTCTAGTAAGTATTCTTGTTCAAGGACAGTGGGACCATGCATGTATATCATTTCCCTCTAGCTTGACTTGTCAGCTTCTAGGGGTAAGCCTCATCCTTGGGGGGGATGATGTAGTGCCTCCCTCATTTGACTCTTATCACAAGCATTCTGATAGTGTTTTTTGACATTAACACTCATTGAGTAAGATCATATTGGTCCAATGTAAGGATGTACCACTAGGAGGATATGATTTTAGAACATATTTATCTTGCCTTGAGTTAATTTGGAGTCACTAGATGTGGTATTGAATTTTTTTTTGATGTTCCATAGTTATTAGAATGAGTCGACCTTGTGATTTACTCTATATCTTGTTGCTTTTGTACACATGTCTATGATTCTAGGATACACTGTGTTTTCAATATAGTTAATTGTATCCATCTGATTTATATGTTAGCACAATGGAGCACCTGTTTTGAGGAAATTGAATTGGAACAAGGCACATTAAATAATAATAAGGTGAAATGTAGATTTTAAAGAAGTTAAATGTTGTTTCCTTGTGTATGTAATTTCTTGAACATAAATGCAATAGTAAGGGTGTGAAGAGTAATGAATTGTGTAGGTAGAAATGTACACTTTAGAATGTTAAGATGTCACAGTTGGATATGTATGCTTGCATAAACGATCATTTAAGTTTATATCAGATTGAGATGTGAACTTGTTGTAAGTTGAATTGCTAGGTCTTCATGTTCCACCATTCAGATACATTAGACTTACTCTAATAGTGATTTCATATCTTTGGCTTTATGTGATGATTTTTATATGATTATGCAGATGATGATCTTATATATACCTTTATATGTTGATCATGATTATATGATATAGAAGGATAATTGAATTTTGAATCTTACATTTTGATGTACATTGACTTATGAAATAGAAATTGAAATGAGTAGGATACTGATTATCTTAAAAATTGAGTCTGAAAATGAATTAGGGTTAATTTAGAAAGTAGAAATTAAGTTAAAGTTACATATGATGTATATGGAAACAAATTACCAATGTTGTTTCAAATTATGATGAAATCATGAAATACAGTTTTCTAGTATGTACGTGTTTGTATGTTATCATGGATCCTGCACTGCTTTATTTATATATGTTTTTGTTTTGTATAGCAATGAGATACTGATAATTTGAGCCAGTGTACAGGGTTATGACCATGGTTCTAATGTGGGGAAATAAGGATGGATTTATGTGAAAACTATAAAAGGCCAAGGTTAGCTCTATGAAGAGAAGTAACCTCATTGTTACGTGTTTTATTTCGTAAATGTGATCTATGGGTGTAATGTATTTTGTAATTGTAAATATGCATATTTGGATGAAATGTATTTTGATAATTATAATTGTGATTTATCCATTTGGCATGCCATGTTGAAAGGTGATGTGTAGTGATGTGTTATTTTTATGTTGTGTCACTTGACACCTGTTCATGTGTGTTGGCATACCCAATTGGGTTAGTGGGATTAGACACCACCCTAGAGTCATCTTGTTGAGTTCCCATGTAGGGTTACTTGTTTAGGAAACCAAGAGATGAGTCCCATCATGTCTATTTTCGTAGGTAAACCTCACATTGGTTTTTAGGAGGTTAAAATGAGCCCTAGGGAGTGGTTAAGGTTAAAATAAGTTACCCCCATAATTGTACTTTGGGTTATGGGTCAATTTTTTACCATTTCAACTCCCAAGACTTGAATATGGCCTCTCAAAAAGTTCCTTCTTGGAAGTGGCAAAAATAGGAGAGAGGTTCAAGACAATCCCTTCTTCCCATTCCTTGGTTTTCTCCTCATACTCAAATGGGGGACAAAAAGGAAAGGGGTTCACTTTTCAATAATTCCTTCTCATTGGGATTATAAGGTAGAGATTGGGGGAATGTTTTTCCTATTAACAATAGATTTTCATGAGAAGAGAGAAGACACTTATATACTATGCATTTTTTTTTAGGAGAATTTGACTTGGGAAGATCTAGTGGCTTGAGAGGAAGAAGCATAAGTTAGGAAAGGGAAGTTTGAGCTCTTCATCAAATTCACCTTTTTCATACTCTTGATAGAAGGTAGGTGCATCTATCATGGAAGTCTCGTTTATGAAATTGTATAGTAATGTTGAAATAGGTTGTGAAAATTGTTGTGTTTTCCTTTCAAATATTTTCATGAAGTCTTCTTGTTTATCTTTGTTTTGTTCTATGAATGTTATGGGAGTGAAAGACTACACTCATCTTTGGGAGGATTGAGATTCTTGGGGTGAAGGGCTTAGTTGGGAAAAACTTTTGTGTAGAACATGGATGTATGGGCATCCTTGTAGCCTACTTGTGTTACAAAATTGGGGGCCATAAGGGTTGTGAATTGTGCTCTATCAGATGAGATAGTATGTTTGGGATTGAGCCTTGTGAAGGCATGTTTTATTGAGAAGTAAGTGCTTGATATTGTTTGAGTATGGCCTCTCCAAAAGGTTGTTTCCACCTTCACCGTTTGTTGGATCATATATGATCCTAAGTGCAATACTTGGGATTGGGAGTAATTGTGTTGTTTGTAATTTCATGTTGATGTAAATATGTTGTTTGAGTGTACCTATCCTACCTTATTTCCCCTAGCTCAGGGGTGGCCATGTAATGGCCTTGGCTAGAAGCTTAGCCTCCATGGTCATGTGATGAATGTCTTTGGTTGCAGGTTTTGAAGGAAGGTTCAAAAGATGAAAGTTTCAAGTTAATTGTGTACATGTGGAAGTTTGTGATCTTGGTTGGAGAAATGATTTTTTGTAATTGTGTTGTCAATGTAAATTCCTATATTCAAAGTTTTGACATTGTGCTAGAAAAGTGAAATGAAGCTCAATATATATCCATAATTTGATGGGATGGGTAGAGATAAATTAATGAGTTGCTGGTTTGCTGGTTGAATTTATTCAAAGGAAAAGAAAGAAAAATTTCCCTTCTAAAAACATTATGTAAAGAAGGATGTTGTATACTTAAAATGGATGCAGGAGATTGGGATTATTTTCTGTGTAAGTACATTAAGTTGTCATCTTTTACTTTTATTTATGTAAACATATACATTTTAGATTTCTCTATTAAATTAAATGATTTATTTATAGATGAAATAAATTGTCTTTATTTTCTTGAGAGAATTTAATTCTGCAATATTGTTAATTCTCTTGTAAATGATTTCAAAAAAGATATTATGTGGATCTTTTGAAAACATTTAGTTACAGTGCATATATTTCTAAAAATACATCCTTGGGTTTAAACCTAGAAGTGTACTTCCCTTGTGAATAATTGTAAAATTATAAGTTTATAAACTAATAGTACACTTAGGATAATATTATTCCTCTAAAAGATATGCTTGAGAAATTTCTATATTTCATGCTACTCATGTCCTTAGTTATTTAAAAAAAAAATCTACAACTATAAAATATATAAATAAAATAATATTATAAACACATATATTTATATAATAATGGCCAGTCTCACTATTTAAAAACAATAATTAATACAAGATATTTTACTCTATATGTCTTCATTTAAAGATTAAATAGAAATTATGTGTTTAGTTTTGAATTCAAAAAAATATATCATATTTATGATATAATATATTTTCGTAGGTAAACTTCACATCTTCATTATTGCTCTAAAATTGTTGTGTTTTCCTTTCAAATATTTTCATGAAGTCTTCTTGTTTATCTTTGTTTTGTTCTATGAATGTTATGGGAGTGAAAGACTACACTCATCCTTAGGAGGATTGAGAGTCTTGGGGTGAGGGGCTTAGTTGGAAAAACCTTTTGTGTAGAACATTGATGGATGGGCATCCTTGTAGCCTACTTGTGTTACAAAATTGGGGGCCATAAGGGTTGTGAATTGTGCTCTATGAGATGAGCTAGTATGTTTGGGATTGAGCCTTGTGAAGGCATGTTTTATGAGAAGGAAGTGCTTGATATTGTTTGAGTATGGCCTCTCCAAAAGGTTGTTTCCACCTTCACCCTTTGTTGGATCATATATGATCCTAAGTGCAATACTTGGGATTGGGAGTAATTGTGTTGTTTGTAATTTCATGTTGATGTAAATATGTTGTTTGAGTGTACCTATCCTACTTTATTTCCCCTAGCTCGGGGGTGGCCATGTAATGGCCTTGGCTGGAAGCTTAGCCTCCATGGTCATGTGATGAATGTCTTTGGTTGCAGGTTTTGAAGGAAGGTTCAAAAGATGAAAGTTTTAAGTTAAATGTGTGCATGTGGAAGCTTGTGATCTTGGTTGAAGAAATAATTTTTTGTAATTGTGTTGTAAATGTAAATTCCTATATTCAAAGTTTTGACATTGTGTTAGAAAAGTGAAATGAAGCTCAATATATATCCATAATTTGATGGGATGGGTAGAGATAAATTAATGAGTTGCTGGTTGAATATATTCAAAGTAAAAGAAAGCAGAATTAAATCTATATGTTGCTGGTTGAATTTATTCAAAGGAAAAGAAAGCAAAATTTCCCTTCTAAAAACATTATGTAAAGAAGGATGTTGAATACTTAAAATGGATGCAGGAGATTGGGATTATTTTCTGTATAAGTACATTAAGTTGTTGTTATCTTTTACTGTTATTTATCTAAACATATACATTTCAAATTTCTCTATTAAATTAAATGATTTATTTATAGATGAAATAAATTGTCTTTATTTTCTTGAGAGAATTTAATTCTGCAATATTGTTAATTCTCTTGTAAATGATTTCAAAAAGGATATTATGTGGATCTTGTGAAAACATTTACTTACAGTGCATATATTTCTAAAAATACATCCTTGGGTTTAAACCTAGAAGTGTACTTCCCTTGTGAATAATTGTAAAATTATAAGTTTATAAACTAATAGTACACTTAGGATAACATTATTGCTCTAAAAGATATGCTTGAGAAATTTCTATATTTCATGCTACTCATGTCCTTAGTTATTTCAAAAAAAAATCTACAACTATAAAATATATAAATAAAATAATATTATAAACACATATATTTATATAATAATGGTCATTCTCACTATTTATAAACAAAGATTAATACAAGATATTTTATTCTATATGTCTTCATTTAAAGATTAAATAGAAATTATGTGTTCAATTTTGAATTCAAAAAAATATATCATATTTATGATATAATATAGATAGATAGATAGATAGATAGATAGATAGATAGATAGATCGATATCGATATCTATATCTATGTCTATGTCTATGTCTATGTCTATGTCTATGTCTATGTCTATGTCTATGTCTATCTCTATCTCTATCTCTATCTCTATCTCTATCTCTATCTCTATCTCTATCTCTATCTCTATCTCTATCTCTATCTCTATCTCTATCTCTATCTCTATCTCTATCTCTATCTCTATCTCTATCTCTATCTCTATCTCTATCTCTATATCTATATCTATATATATCTTACAGAAAAAACAAATGTTATTTACTATTAAAAAAGGGGAAATATTAAAAAAAAATACCTTTTTTATTATGAATCGCTACTGCATATTTTAAATCAAATAAAAATAATAGAGAACATATTTTTATATGTGGAAAACAATAAAACTTAATAGTATTAAAATGAAATATTTACTGGCACTTCCTAGTAGATATTAGATGTATCCTAAAGGTCTGGGTATACACATATCTTACAGAGAGTTACTCTGTTAGGGATCCATAGAGAGCAAGTTTTGTGCCCTAACAGGGTTGTACCAATCTGTAAACTCAGATTTGGAATGTGTATAAAAACTACAAATTTAGTTAAACAAAATTTTATGAGCCTGTACAAACAAAAAGATATATGCATAAAACTAGGATCTGGGGTTTTACCACAAAGATTTATCTATGTTATAGAACATGGAATATATAGTTAAATATAGTGATTGTGATTATTTTGTGTCCAAAAAAAAACCTAAAGCAAAATAAATCACTAAATCTAAGGTAAACAAAGACTATATATAAAACTAAATTTAAATCTTTTCCTTGATGTATACTACTGGAAAAACCATGAGAATTTTTGGTTGTCTCCTCTTATGTTGATTTCCTCTTTGTATATACTCAAATATATATAAGGGTATATACACATACTTGAGTGTGTATATACACCCATGTATATTTGGGTGTATACTCATTCTTGCATATCTCTTCTTCTTAGCTCTCTGCCCATCCCTGCAACAAAAAAAGACCAAATTAGGGTTTCAGGAGGACTTTAAAGTTGGGACTAACCCTAAATTTGAAATTAGGGTTAGGGATTCCCACTTTAAAATCCTCACCCTTTTATTTCTTTATTTATGTTATTACACTTTATTAAATCATTTTTCCTTCTTGATTTATTTTTTTATTATTTTATGTTAAGTGACTTTAAACTGTCACTTTTATTTTAAATAAATTTTCTATTATTGATTTTTAAATTCTACATTCTTTTATAAGAATTATGTTTTAGGAAATTAAATAATGGTTGGATTTTTTTGGTCAAGTGGATTTTTCCTTTTAAATTTATTTTCTAATTTAGTGGGTTGGAATCCCAAGATTCTTTTTTGATTTTTTTTTTGAGATGTTTTAGGATTTTATAGCTTTATTATTTTTAAATCTTTGGGAAAATAAAATTGGTAAGTTTTATTTACCAAGTGGGTCATAATCATTTTATTTAATATTTATTAAAAAAATAGTAACATTATTTAAAAATGTTAATGTTGAGAGTTTTATTAAAATAATCTTCCTAATAATTTAATTCACAATTGACATTTAAGTTTTAGGCTTTATATGTTATATAATTTTTTGTTTATAATAATTAAGAAATTTTTAATGTTTAAATTATAGTAAATTAGTTGAATTATTTTATCTTATGATACTCGCTAATTCTTTATATATATATATATATATATATATATATATATGAATTATCAGGGGTTAAATAAATTAATAAATTCCTAGGAGAGTCTTAATTGAATTATTTTTCCCTAATATTAATATTAATTGATTGGACTTTTTTTATTATTATTATAATGTTCTAATCCCTTAGTCGAACTAACTAATATGATTTTGAATCTTAATTGGAGTTAATATTATCCTTTGATTACAATAATATTATTCTTATTAATCGAACTTAATAATGTTCTAATTAGTAACATTTGGATTTTTCTCCTTGTAACTTATATGTTAAACCCTAATTAGGGTTTCACTAGACTCATGCATTCAACGAACAAGGGACATTGGCATGCTAGCGCATGCCATGATTCCCCTTGAGAGTTGCATGTGTTGATCATTATTTTATGTATTGAGTTTTATAAAAGCTTAGTGTGCAACCTAGGGGTTGTTTAGTGATATGTTTTATAAAAAAATTGTTGTTGCGTTTTGTCCTAGTTTTTGGACATGACATTCTCAAAATATTCTATCCTAAGGTATCAGAGAAGCTCTTATGCATCTTACAACTATCATAAAAATATATCTTGAATATTATCATAACTTACAAAAATTATAGCTTTAAGAGAAATTTACATAATTGACGATAAATAACACATTTTCTGACATCTTCTTGTAAGACAAATTGGGTACCTATAATTTAAAAGAAAAGCGATCTCTTTCCACTTGTCTATTTTGTTATAGGATCTATCATATGTTGCCATATATAAGCGTTTCATAATAACTATAGTAAAAAAATTCATAAAGCTATCATAACATGACACATGTTAGCTACATATAAAAATTAAAGATCCTCAAAGTGGTACACCTACTTCCACATGTGCAACATATTTTTCATATAATTATTGCCAAATTAGATTCCACCAAATCTATGGTCATACTAGATGACTATACGTTGATAATAAATTAATTAATTAATTAAAAATGAACATAAATTTGTCAATATTACAATAATTATTTCTAGGATTTACAAAATTTTAGATGCCTTAATCCCAACATTCTAAATGTGTCTCCTTTGGAATCACAATAATTCTATAAAGAAAACTTATTACACAAATTCTATTAGGCTTAGTTTCTATCAAATACATCAATCATGCAAAAAATAATTTAAGAGTCATATATATATATTGTTACTACGATATTCCATACTCAAGTTTAGACATATCGCTATTTTTTCTAGTGTATTTTTTATAGTTTTCATTCTTTAAAACCATTTCAATATATTCACTACATACTTTTCTTAACATATTAAAGATGTATTCTTTATTTTCTTTAGTTAAATGGATACAAAACATCGTAAGGGACCTAAATATGTCATTTCAAAATCTCTTTTCGTGACATCTTTAAAAACAACAATGAGGAAACCATCATTCCTCATATAAACTATATCATCTAAATACAAGATAACAATAAAAACCTTACCATCAAGTACCATGAATTATACAGTAGGAACACCATTTCTTTTGTTAATGCCTTTTCTCAACAAATATGAGTCAATCCTATTATATTATTCTTGCAATGATTTCTTAAACCCTTAAAGATATTTCTTTAGCCCATACATGAAAATGAAGCATATAGCTCATCATAATCTCTACTAAACTACTATTTTTACTCCTTAACAACCAATCTTTCATCAAATGCTTTGTTATTCGTTTGTTGATATTTCTCTTGATAATATAAACCTACCCCGCATGAATAACTTTATTTTCAAGAGTTAAATTAGTTATCTCCCATGTTCTATTCCTATCTATTGCATCTATTTTCTCATATATTGACTTTACTAATTCTCTTCTTTCACAAAATCTTAAAAACAGATCAAATCATTTTGAGAAAATAATGAAAAATCTAAATTTTTATCAAAATTGAATCCATACTTTTCATTGTGGTAAATATCCCTAGAATCTTCATATTTTTTTCATTAGGGAGGTGAGAGTGGGTTTTGAACTCTCATTATTGTTGTTTCTAATTTTTTATACAAAGAATCTCTAGAATTATTTTTATTTTCTTAATAGGCTCTACAGTGGTCCAAATCTTTTCAAAAGACAATGTAACTGAGCTTTGGTATTATCTACTTAAATGCCTATATATTTCTGGAGCTCACTACAAACTATAATTTTATAAATCCTATTTGAATATGGATATCTCTAGAGATAAACATTTGGCTCCATACTAGTTGTTGGATCACCTTTCTATTCTTCATGCATTTCATCTTCATTATCAATGTATAATCTAATTAAGATAGCCATGTTAACCCTTAATGCATTTTTGGCATTAGTGTCAAAGGTTTTGAGAGATCATGAGTATCCTTCTATTTCAATATGAATTAGATTTCTTGACATGGAAATGTATTCAAAAGTTGACATTTTTTATGATCATAATTATATGTACTTCATATGATACCATTTCTAAATCAATTTGACAAAACTACTTGTGTTTTTAAAATATATTATGAATATATGATCATCTCGATATTAATAGAAATAAAATGAATATTATCCTATATGTGACAAATTAAGTTAATTATCAAAACATAAAATTTGTATCTTCTTATGACAATATGAGCATTCTCTTCTATGGATAATTGTGGAGTTTGAAAATAAAAAAGTGATTAATTCCCATCACTATAGTCTTAAATGCAGAGTCATTTCAAAGACAATAGGAATGAAGTTACTTTATGTGACTATAATTTTTGAGATAGAAAATTACATCTTTGAGAAGTAAAAAACGTATAGTCATATAAATAGGAACATATTTTATGATTCAAAGTTTATTTTTTAGTATTTATTGTAGCTCATGTTTTATGCTCCCAAGCTAGGGCACGACCAAGGTAGTTAAGGGAGGACCCAAGGCAATCGAGGCACAAACCAAGATAATTAATCACAAGGACTTCCAGGTCGGGACTAGTAAAATATATTGATTCTTGATAGTGGCGGTGAATTTTGATAGCCTTGTACGCTTCGCATTTTCAGTTGCATTTTTTCTTTGAAAAGAAAGGAAGTTTATAAAATTCTAATTCATTTTTTCTTACGAAAGATTGTTTGTTGAAGGAAAAATATTAGTTACATTTTTTTGAAAGGTGGAAAAAAAATTTGGTAAGATTTTGTTAAGCACCTATTAAAATTGTATCTCTCAAGAGTTTACACTTTGTTAAAAAAGAGTTTATATGTTTGGTATCTATATTTTTTTTAACATACCTTAATGTTTTTGGTAAGTCTATAGTTAAGGGTATTTGAAAGATTCAAGCACATACTTAGTATTTGTATCATATGTAAATGGATTATATTTATTTGTTTGTTTCAGTGTATGGGTAAGTGCAAAAAGATGGGGGAGAAAAATGGGGTATAAGATGCCACTTTTTTTATGATATTATAAAACTCTAAACTTCATTGAGAAATTGAAGATAGTTAGACTCAAAATTTCAACATACCACAACAACACGAGTTGTAGTACTCTGAGTATAGTTTATAAACTACTAATTTATTTTAAAAATTATGGAGATTAAGGCCCTCAAAAAGGGGGAATATAAAAAGTGGTCATATATTTTTGTGCAAAAACATAACACAACGTCTAGTGTGCTCCCCCTAAAATGTTAACTTTTTGATTCAATTTTTTGAATCACTCCGGAGAGAAGTTAGCTAACACCACATACTTTATCTTGGATTTTTCTGCTAATTTTTTTATGAATGTATGATTTTATACAAAATTTCAAAGTGGAAACATCCTACAAATGTGAAATTGGTACGTGCTCCCCTTAGAAATCATTGAAAACTAATAAAAAATCAAAATTTCATTCTTTTTAAAGTATGGATAGAATGGAGTCCAGTTTATAAAAAAGTAACTTGTTTCAAAATTTGATGAATGAGATAAAATCTAAGCCCAAAATACTACATGTTAGATTTTGACAAAAATGGAAAAACTTACAAAACAAATTAAAGATGAAATGCTTGGCATAATCAAAATTAAAAATAAATTATGTGGTTATATAGCTAACAAAGAGAACTAGAATATCATGTCATTTGATTTTGTCGTTATTGAACCACGTACAAACCTTACACGGAGCACACATGAAAAATGTGATTTGTTTGTATGTTTACTTGAAAATAAATCTCAAACTAGTTTGAATCCTCCAAGCCTTTGAGTTGGATTCCCAAGGAAAATCATATCCTTAGGCTTTTTGGATCCCATGTAGTTAAAGGGTGCACGCCCTATATATGTGAAAATGTTGTTGCATTCAGTGCAATATTCTACTTTTAGTATTTTACATAGGGTGTACGCCCTAACTGAAGTATGCTCGATGTATGAATAGGAAAAGTAGAGAGAGAGAGAGAGAGAGAGACAGTATTAAGGGGTCTTAGGATATATTAATGTATCTTAGGACCCCTAAGACCCCTTACATCCCTTTATGACCCCTTACCATACACTAAGGTATGATAAGTGGTCCTAAGGTGTCCTAAAGGATCTTAAGGGATCCTAGGACACAATAATGTGTCCTATTACCCCTTAGAACCACTTTAGACCCCTTACCATATACTAATGTATGGTAATGGATCAAAATGGGTCTTAATAGGTCCTACGACACATTAATGTGTCCTTGCATGCCTTAAGACCCCTTAGGACCCCTTACCATACATTAGTTTATGGTAAGTGGTCTTAAGGGGTCCTAGGACACATTAATGCTTTCTAGGACCCCGTAAGACCCATTTGGACCCCTTAAGATTCTCTCTCTCTCTCTCTCTCTCTCTCTCTCTCTCTCTCTCTTACATAGGATGTATGTCGTATGTAAAATACTAAAAATAGTAAAAAAGGTAAGGAACTCATGATTAAGGCCCACTATTTCTTAAGTCTTTATGGTTTCTTTGTATTATATAACAAATATTCTTTTCATGGTGTTGAATCTCACATAAAATCATATTATATAAATTTTTCACCACCTTTATGCTCAAAACTCAACATAGAAGTGAAAAAGTCAATCATTCTGTAACAAAATTGATCAAGGTAATTTTTTCATTTTTTACATGTGAAATGTGAATATTTAAGGAGTTATTTGTTTATAATTAATATAATACGGATTGGTTGTTTTCATATTTTAACTTATTTTAATAGATTTCTTTTACAATTGAAGTTTGACTTAGAAGGAGCATGTGTCAAAGCTCAACTTATTTATACACGCATGTAGAACTCATCATAATTTTTGAGTAAACAAGAAAAGATTCTAACACTAGAAGAGCATGAAGTAGGGAAAGAATGAAATATCTTTGTGTACAAATAAAATTGCATACAATACAAGAAGATTTTCCTTTGGATGAGGAACCTAAAACATCAATAGAAAGTAAGAGAAAATTTTAATTGGAAACAAAAAGGATCATATCTATAATGGGTTTTAATTTTGTGAAAAAAATCCCTAGAAAATATCTTCCACCAAAAATGGGTTTTACGCACTAAAATCTCCCCTAGAAGTGGACCCGACTTATTTATCTCACCAAATTGTAACATCAAATGGCTAGTATATCAAATATAATTACCACCCTCCAACTCATGCTCCATCTACCTTTCATGAAAAAGAAGTTAGTAAGATAAAAGGCATGATGTTGTACTTCCAAAGGAAGTACGAAGACATCAACATGTAGTTAGATGAAATTAAAAGGAAGTAAAATCTTTACATTTAGCAAGAGGAGGAGGCTTTCCAGGCCTACCAACATGAAAAAGAGATGGATACCCAATTAAAAAGGTAGTTTTAGGAGTGCAAAACATATAGTTTTAGAAGAGGAAAAGATGAAGCAAATGAATCTCAGACTAGCTCAATTACAAACCAAAGAAGCAAAAATAGCCCCTTCCCCTAATTTTTTCATTCCAAGCTTCAAGAAACCCCCTCTATAATAAGGGTATGCACAAAATCCAAAGTTCCACTCACCTACCACATTACCAAATTCACCATATAAAGAACCCTCCAAATAATTATTTTATAGCTTCATAAGGAGTGAGCCTCCCATATCATAAATTTTGACTTTGAAAGGCTCCCAACCTACTACTAAAACTCCTCCAATCCTTGTGTAAGAAACCTCACCAACTCACATTTCTATGCCTAATTCAATTTCACTCTTTAAGGGTGGACTAGTTGTATGGATTATTGATGGTCCTAACATGTCATTCTAGGAGGACAAGAAAAAAATAAAACTACCATAGGAGGAGGTGAAACCTGCTATTTGTGATCCCTCACATATAGAGGAGGAAAAAAAGAGAAGCTACAAGATGATATTTAGAAGGCTGTACCCATTCAAACCTCTCTGTAGAAGAAGACTAAACAAAAGGAATATGATCCAATCCTCTTATTTGAAGAGATTTCCTCTTTTGTGGATTAGGAAGAGAAAAAAATGAAGTTGTTCCTATACTTTATGAATAAATATTGGTCAGTGAGCCTTTACAATAATCAAAGAGCCTATTGCAAGAAGGTGCATATACAAATAAGTAACTATAGTAGGATATGTAATGTCACCACCAGGGAACCCATAAGGAATGATGTTCGTTGACCTAAAATTACATCCAACAAATTTTTTTCCTAACATTCTTACATTTAATTATTAACATTCACAAAGTACATTTTGTAAGGTTCCCTTAGTAAAATCATTTACCAATATGAAATAATTTATTTTCATTACTAATTGTATCATCTTAAAATGGAAGCACTTCCATGTTAAGAGCATTTAGCCCTTCGAGTAAGTGGTTTGGGGTCATGTTAAGTGCCTTGATTGGGTCTTTGCATGTATTTGGCTTTCTCCCCACTTTCCACTTCTTCTCTGCACTTGATTTCCTCATTCTAGGTGAAATTAGGGTTAAGGTCTTAAGGACTTTCCTAATTTTTCTCTTTCCATGGCTCTATTTTCATCATATCATTCATGAGACCTCCTAGTCCTTCATCATATCATTCTGAGGATTTTATGTCTATTTCTGACATGGGATCCTGTTCTGACATCAATTTCTAAGTTTTCGGCACCCCTGGAACTCTTTGTTGTAGATTCTGGCAGAATTAGGATTTGAGGTCAAGGATGACCTCAACCCTGACTAGGTCAGGGCCAACCTTGACCTTGACCCCTTCCCGGTAGAATTTCAAAGTTTCATTTGCCGGTAATTTATCTTTTAGGATAAGTGTTTCCCGCCTCCGGGTCAGCTATTTCAGGCTTTGAAATGATAAATCCTTTAATTGCATTTAATCAAGGTATATTTTCTAAAGGTGAGGACCTAATTGGGATTTAATTCTCCAAGGTGGCCCTTCTAGAGGAATGTATCCTAGATCACTATAAAAGGAGGCATTCCTCTCTCATTTTCTCATCCATTATTCACATCTCATCAAGCACTCAAGCAATCAAGCTCTCAAGTTCTCAAGGTGTTCAAGCAAGTCTTCAAGCATTCAAGTGTTCAAGCCTTCATCCATCAAGGAGTTTCATTGTTATCTATTGAAGGATTCAATCTCCTTGGAGCCCCCTTGAAGATCCATCCTTCTCCATTCATCCAAGCCTTTTCATATGCAAATATTAAGTCAAGATTGGTGTTGAAGATCAAGATACCATTGATTGGAGGCATCCTACATTCATTGAAGCATTCTTACTTGTGGATTTGAGGATTCAAATCCTCTACAAGGACTTCAACATAAGCGAGGTGATTTGTTTCAATTACTTTGTTTATGCACAATATATTTCAATTCAATTTCAAGGTTAATTCCTAAATTGGGGTTTGACCAAGGCAAACCCCCCATACAACCAAAAAACCCCTTTTTCTTGTAGGTACAGGTGTGAAATCTCATATTTGAGAGCAGATTTGGATACCCTTTTTGGCAATCTTTCAAGATCTGTGAATAGAATCGGAATCAGACTTCAAATAAAAAATGTGGTCTTTGACCTTTTAAAAAGTCAAAGTCGACCTGTGTGAATTTGGGGAAAAGATTTCTGGGTTTTGTCCGCCTCGGCATTTCCAATCCATAACAGGTGACAAAATCTTCAGAAAGTTCATACATAAGCCAGAATTTAGCATTTTCCAGTTCTACCCTAATTCAAGGTTAGTATTTGCACTTCAATTATTTTAGATTTCAAGCTCAATCCTACCATAGGGAAATATAAGGTTTTTCCCCCTCTTTCATATTCTTCATAGATTGATTCAATTGTGTATTAACCTTTTGGTTGATCAAATTGGATCTCTCCATTGGGAATTTGGATTTTGGAGTAAATCTTACATTTTCCCCACACATATACATTTGAATAGAGGTGATGCCATTTTACATCTATTCACTAATCAAATAGAATACCATTTCCTTTTTCCTTTACTTTGTATTTCAGAATATAAGAGAAAGGTAAGAAAGTAATATTTCATTCATAATTATATCTTTTACTTACTATTTCATTTTCATTCCTTTTACCTACACATTGAATAACTTCCTTTTCAATTGCAATTAAACCTTTACATTTGAAACATTGTTTTTCATTTCAACATAGGAGAGATAGATGAGATAATACAATATTATACTTTTCATTTAAACTTTTGAATCTTCAAATAACATCTCTTGGAAAAACCCTAGAACTATCCCTCCATGATTACATTACTTTGTTCTTTCAACTTCTGATAATAAATACAATTATATGTAAAATTACATCAAATGGGCTGAAGGCTTACCAAGATATCTTTACATCTTTCTTTCCAATAATACATGATACAAATTGAGAAATGTTTATCACTACATGAAATTTGAAACATATCTAAGCCATGAACCACAGACAACTCTTTGAAAGATATTTTCCACCCAACCATGTGAAACTAAAGAAGTTCCACCCCCCGTGCTAGGAGATAGAACCAAGATACTCAAAAGGCCTAAAGTAAACTGAGGCATACAAAATAATAATTTGAAAAAAAAAAGACAATGCATAATACAATATCACTTTACTATATACAAGGGTTAGGTTTATAGCATACCATCTAGGTGAGTGTCATCACACAGCTTGTACATTAGGATCCACCTTAGAAACCATGTAACCCCAGTACCCCTTTATGAATAGGGATCAACCGTGGTAGTTACCTATGGTCCCGGTAATCCAAAAGTTCTATGTGGACTTATTTTTATGTGTCTTTCATTATCTTTTGTTTCCCAAGTTCATTATTAGGTTATCACTTTTTACCAACTCACCCATAGGATCATTTGGAAAATACTTTAGGTCCCAAAACCTATGATGAGTCACTCACCTAGGGTACCTAGTCCCCTTCCCATACACACAATTTAAAGAAACCATGATGAATTTGAAATGGTTCAATTTGGAGGTCTAGCGAACCCTCCAGTGCACTCAGGCCACCAATACAAGTCCTACCCTCATAATATGAACATACAGATATACCAAGTACTAAAGCATCATAAATAAAACATAATAACTTCAAAAAATAAAGACATGACATACATAAGTGATGAAATTTGTAGCCCAAACATAAGAAATTGGTTATAGAAGTCAAAAACCCAAAATATGATGAATTTGAGCCCCTAGGACCCTCTAAAACCCGATACGGAAATCTATACTTTCCCATAGGGAAATACAGGCATGCCCATATGGAAATATACCAAATATTTTATGGGTAACCATACAAACTTGTAGAACATTCCAAGATGCTCATATGAGACTATGTCCAGAATGCCTTGAAATTTCCTGAAACTAAAAGTTTTAAGGGTGGAGAGTGCTTGGGAAAGATTCCCTCAGGTTTACCTGATTTACATACCTTAGTATTACTTCTATAACACTTCCTCAATGTACCCTAACACCAAAAACAAAACTATCTAATCAAACCTTCAAATAGAAAACAAAAGACTACAAAAGTATAGAAGGGGAAAATTGATTGCATCCCTTCCCTAATCCATCCTAACCTTTCCTAAACCTTCCTAAAATTCCCTAAACCATCAACAAACAATAAATTACACCTTAATATAGTGTCACAAGAAATCACCAACTCCCAAGAAAAATTTACAAGAAACTATTACAGACATAATCATTAAAAAACTAGGATGCACATTCACTAAAACATGGAAAATAAACTAAATGTATTTCTTAATCATTTAAATAGTTACTCTTATATTTGCATATCAATATACATAGGACACAAATACACACACATAGGGAAGAAAAGAGATTCATCCCGGTTCCAGACCCTACCTGGAGTCCTGCAAAGAATCCTCTCAAAGACTGGAGCACGCCACTGCAATCCCTCCAAGCTTTGAGAAATGGTGAGATGGTAGCCTCCTAGATAGACTTCCCTCCACCACCCAATCCTTCCTCCTTCCTTAGAAAACTCCTATCTTCCCTCACAAAACTATAATGAATAGTTCAAACACCCATAGAACCCCCAAAATATACTTCTGGAACAATTCTTACAAAAATCTCTAAATTTTTCCCAAACTTCTAATCCCTCAAACTCCTAAATCTACAATAATTTAACCTCAAACTATATGGTTGGAGGAGTTTCTTTAAATGGTTGGTTGAGGATTAATCAAAAAACTTCCCATGAACAAGTATTAAAGACTTTTATTATATTAATTAAAATATCCTCCTAAAAAAACCATAACATGCAAAAGAGACACAAAAGCTCTCAAGTAACACACATAGCTCAATTGGAATCAAACTAGCCTATCCTCTAGAGGGTCTTGAGCTCAAATCTCCTAAATAGCTAATTTTACCAAAAGAGCTTCCTTCTTATTTTATTTATTATTTTTATTTAATAAACTTTATTTACACATTTAAAGATACTATTTACACAAGCAATAAAAATACATAAATAATAATAGTTATATATGCACAGGTATATGTATGTGCACCCACATATATGCATGCATATATAACGTACATTCAATAAATATATATATAAACTAAATATATATATACAATTATACCAAAGATTAATCCAACATCAAAACATAAATCTCAAGACAACATCATAATACAGAACACAAATCCCCCAACTAGGGTAACCTCTTAACGGGAATCTAAGTCCATGAGTTTCCTTGAGAGTATCTTGGCAAAATATCCACACAACAATAGTTCAAGAATTTTGAAGGCACACTCAAACCTGTGTAGCTAGGTGGAGTCAATTCTTGGTGCCTGCATCTAGCAACACCAACCAACATGTATGTATGTATATATATATATATATATATATATATATATATATATATATATATATATATATATGCAAAAATAGTGAGAAACAAGGAGGAAGAATGTGACATCATGTGGACCTCCTGTAGGATTAACTGCAACTTCCTCTCCTCATCCTACACTTGCATCAAATAGTGTAATCATCAAAACATAGTGGGATTAGTAGGGTTATATGTTCATTCCTAAACATACATCAATTTTATGCCAAATCATTTATTATCTCCATAATTAATTCTATTAACCATATATATATGATCAAATGTCCCATCATAAAATGAAATACTCCAAAGATATAATCCAAAGTAACAGAATAATAATCTTGTCTGTCCAAAATATGAAGATACTAGCATGGGCATTACATCATCTCCCCTCAGGACTAGGCTTACTCTTGGAAGCCTACAAACAAGTATGGATATGCAGATCTGAGTCTGCTAGCATCATCCCAAGTGGTAGAGGTCTCATCATTGGGGTCCCATAGGACCCTTACCTACTTAATGCAGTGACTCTTGAGGGTCAAAGTCCATTGTTGGAGTATACATACTGGCTCCGAAGCCAGCTTCCCGTCCTCTACCTGCAAAGTGTTCCAATCTAAAACATGAGTCAAATTAGGAATATACTCTCTAAGAATGGATATGTGAAACACATCATGCACATGTGTGAGGTTGGGTGGTAGGGAGAGTTGGTAAGAAAATAGTCATATCCTCTCAAGGATCTCAAATGGACACACAAATCTAGGTGCCAACTTATAAACTTTTCCATAACAGATAGGGCTCTTATGTGGGTAGACTCTCAAAAATACCTTATCTCCAACATAAAATTTGTTAGGATTAACAAGACAGAAATAACAATTATGTGCAAATATAACTAATATCGTAAAACAATAAACCACACAGAAGAGAACACAAGACACAAAAATTTAACGTGGTTCACCCAATCCTTGGGCTACGTCCACCAACAATGAGTCCAATATTATTATTATCCAGTGATTACAACTTGATTACAATCCATAATCCCTTACAGCTCAATTCCACCGCTACTAAAATTATACATCATAATTAAAAAACCCTAACCCTAAGCCAAATTATACAATATTTTTGTCGCTTTAGGGTTAGAATCAGTTACAATATGGCAGCCCAAAATAACTAAAAATATGTCAGCCTCAAATAGGTCAGGAGGAAAAGTGTAAAGTACTTTACTAATCAGTCACCACAAGCTAACAATCTCCCACTTGGTGACTGATCAGTATCCACACTATACTAAAAAAAACCTCCCACTTGGAGACTAATCCTGTAGCAATACCGCTACCCATATGAGGCTCCCACTAGATCGAACCACCCTGGACTTAGCTGTTCCTTTATTTTGTTTAGTCTAGAAGACCAACTAAAGCTGAACATGAGTTCAACTTCTCCCTTGTTACTACCTTTGTAAACATATCTACTGGATTATCATCAGTATGAATTTTTTCCAGCCTTAACTTCCCATCATCCAAAACTGACCGAATGAAATGGTACTGCAACTGTATGTGTTTTGTCTTTGAGTGCAAAGCAAAATTCTTTGCAAGATGAATGGAACTTTGGCTATCTGTATGTAGAAAATTATCCTTCTATGGATGTCCCAATTCTTCCATGAAGAATTGAAGCCATATCATCTCCTTGGCTACCTCTGTAGCAGCAACATACTCTACCTCTATAGTGGATAAAGCAACCACCTTTTGTAGTTGAGAAATTCAACTCATTGTTGTCCCACCAACAATAAATATATAACCTGTAGTACTCCTCCTGCTATCTATATCTCCTGCCAAATCTAAGTCAACATAGCCTTGTACAGTAGTAGTAAAATCCCCAAAGTGTAAACACTTACTCGATGTACCTCTCAAATATCTGAGAATCCATTTGACTGCATTCCAATGCTCAATACTAGGGTTACTCATATATTGGCTAATGACTCCCACTGCATGTGCAATATCTGGCCTAGTACATACCATAGCATACATTAAGCTCCCTACAGCTGAAGCATAAGGTACCTTAGACATTTTAGTCTCTTCTTCTGGTGTCTTGGGACACATATCCTTAGTCAATTTCAAATGACCAGGCAAAGGTGTGCTGATAGCTTTGACATTTTCCATAGAGAAACATTGCAACACCTTCTCAATATAATCAGCCTCAGATAGAGACAATTTCCTATTTTTCCTATCTCTGCAAATTTTCATACCAAGGATTTGTTTTTCTACCCCCAAATCCTTCATAGCAAAATATTTTTCTAACTATTGTTTCAACCCCTTAATGTGATCCATGTTAGACCCAACTACAAGCATATCATCAACATATAAACATAAAATAATGTAGTTGTCATCATCCAACCTCTTAAAATAAACACAATGGTCAGAATGACACTGACTATATCCATGCTCATTCATAAAAGTGTCAAATTTAATATACCATTGCCGAGGTGCTTGCTTCAAGCCATATAAACTTTTTTGCAATCTGCACACCAAATTCTCCTTACCCTTGACCTCAAATCCTTGTGGCTGAACCATATATATTTCTTCATCCAAATCACCATGAAGAAAAGTTGTTTTAACATCAAGCTACTCTAAATGAAAATCTTCAGTAGCCACAATACTTAAAACAGTATGGATAGAAGTCATTTTAACAACCGGAGAAAAAATCTCATCAAAATCAATACCATATTTCTGTGCAAATCCTTTTATGACTAATCTGGCTTTAAATATTTTCTTACCTCCATCCTCTTCTTTTATCCTGTAAACCCATTTATTTTGTAAAGCCCTTTTAACTGCAGGTAACTTACATAAATGCCATGTTTTATTTTTCAGCAAAGAGTCCATTTCATCTGTCATTGCAAACTCCCACTGAAGCTTTCTATCCACGTACACAACTTCATTATAACATTCAGGTTCACTAGCATCTGTTAACAAAATAAAATACAAAGATGGAGAAAATCTTTCTGGAGGTCTACTTAGCCTTGTTGATCGTCTAACATTCACTAGTGTGTGTGGTATTTGTTGTTGCTATTGTTGTGGAGCATGAGGAATGACTGGAACATTATTATTTGGAATATCATCCAGCACTACATAATCATTTTCTTTCTTCTCATGCTGCAGCAATAGATCTTTGTACAATACTTTCTCATTGAATATGACATCCCTACTTCTTACAATTTTATGATTTTCAAAATCCCAAAGCCTATAACCAAATTCATCAATGCCATATCCAATAAATATACATTTTTTTGACTTAGCTTCCAGCTTGGTTTTATTTTCAGAATCTATAAGTGCAAAAGCTTCACAACCAAAGGTTTTTAGAAAAGAATAACTCACCTTCTTACCACTCCATGTTTCCTCTAGAATACCATAGTCCAAAGGAGTAGAGGGGCCTCTATTGATTAAATAAATAGTAGTGTTCATAGCCTCTACCCACATATTTTTGGGTAGCCTAGCATGCAACCTCATACTCCTTGCACACTCCATTATTGTCCTATTCATGTGTTCAGCCACTCCATTTTCTTGTGGAGTCCTTGGTATAATTTTCTGCCTATGAATACCATTAGAGGAACAATATTCTTCAAATTTTATGCTGCAATACTCACCACCATTATCAAATCAGAGATATTTTAACTTTTTTACTAGTCTGATTCTCAACCAAGCATTTCCATTTCTTAAAAGTTTGAAATACATCAGATTTCTGTCTAAGGAAATAAATCCATAATTTTCTTGTTGCATCATCTATAAATGTAACATAATACAGAGAGCCACCAAGGGAAGATACCTGAGCTGGTCCCCATACATCTGTATGCACAAGCTCTAATCTCTCATTTTTCTTTTCCTTCCCATTCTTCACAAAACTAACTCTCTTTTATTTTCCATAAACACAACTTTCACAAAAATCCATATTGACACATTTTAGACCAGGTAAAAATTTCTTTGAATGAAGTAATTTCATACCTTTTTCACTCATGTGCCCAAGTTTGTTGTGCCACAGTGCTGTGTCAGAATCTACAACAATGGTCTGATGGTCTTCCTGCTCAACTGCAGCCACTGCTCCTAAACATTCATTTTCTTCTGAAACAATTAAAGTAGAAGGAACAGTATGACCTGTACAAAGATATAAGGTGCCTACTTTCACACCTTTTGCTACTACTAAGGAACCTTTTGAAACCTTCCAATTTTTATCATTAAAAGTAACTGTGCAACCCTCATCACCCAGTTGCCTTGCTAAAATTAAATTCCTACTCAGCCTTGGAACATGTCTTACCTCTTATAGTAGCCAATGATTCCCATTCTACAACTTAATCTTAATTTTCTCCTTTCCAACTATCTAACAAGGTTCATTGTCTCCCAAATAAACTAGCCCAAAGTCCCCTTGGACATAATCAAGAAAGTAACCTCTATGGGATGTAGCATGAAATGAAGCCCCCGAATCTAACACCCATGAATCATCAACATTTTCTAAAGACAAGAGCAAAGCATCCTCTTCGGATTTGTTACTTACCACATTTGCCTCCTTATTCCCATCATTTTTGTCTCCTTGATCTTTCTTTTGAGACCAACAATCTTTCTTCTTATGACCTAGTTTTCCACAGTACCAGCAATCATTTGGCCCTTTGGATTCAGACCTCTTTCCCTTTGATTTTCCTCTTGATTTCCCATGATTTCTAGAGTTGTTTCCTCTATCTCTTGTTCTACCTCTACTTTATGCATTCAATACACTACCCGATGTGGATGCCCCTAATCTTTTCCTACGAATTTCTTCACTCAATATAACACCAATAACATCATCATACTTTAGGGTATTAGAACTAGAAACAAAATTACTAACATCCATTAACAAGCCATTCCAGCTTTCTAGCAAAGAACACAAAATCAATAGAGCCCTAACCTCTTCATCAAAAGTAATTTTAACTGAGGTTAACTGACTTGTAACTATATTAAACTCATTCAAATGATCAGCGACTAATCCACCTTCTACCATTTTCATATTAAATAAACACTTCATTAGAAATACCTTGTTTGAAGATGAAGTCTTTTCATACAACTTCGCTAGGGTGTCCATTAGATCTTTAGCTTTCGTTGCTCCAGTAATATTGAATGCCACCGATTGTGCCAGGCATAAATGAATACTCATCAGTGCCTTCCTATCCAAAATATCCCACTCATCCTAAGACATTGTTGCCTCTTTCTTGGCTATTCCCTCTAATGGTCGCCATAGATCCTTTTGATAGAGATAATCCTCCATTTGCATCTTCCATAACTGGAAGTTCTGCCCATTAAACTTATCAACCTTTAGCCTACCCTCATCTGCCATTTATCCCACTTAACCGAGAGACTCTCCCACTAACTCATGAGACCTGCTTCAGAGAATAGATGAAATAACGAATGAAATAACCTCACTCTGATACCACTTGTTAGGATTAACAAGGTAGAAATAACAATTATGTGCAAATATAACTAATATTAGAAAACAATAAACCACACAGAAGAGAACACAAGACACAAAAATTTAACGTGGTTCACCCAATCCCTAGGCTACATCCACCAACAGTGAGTCCAATATTATTATTATCCAGTGATTACAACCTGATTACAATCCATAATCCCTTACAGCTCAATTTTGCCTCTACTAAAATCATACATCATAATAAAAAAACTCTAACCCTAAGCCAAATTATACAATATTTTTTCCACTTTAGGGTTAGAATGAGTTACAATATGTCAGGAGGAAAAGTGTACAGTACTTTCTTAATCAGTCACCACAAGCTAACAAAATTTCCTATCGATCTTGTGAGAACCAAAAGACTTCTTTTGCCTATCCTAAGCTATCATAAGATGATCTCTAATCCTCTGAACCTACTACTCCATATCCTATAACATCTCAGGGCCAAGTAGTACTCTGTCCTCTAAGCAATCCCAACTCAGAGGGGTATGACAAGGATGACCATAAAGAGCTTGAAAAGGGGACATTCCTATAGAAATATGATATCCATTATTGTATGCAAACTCCACTAGGTATAAATAATATTTCCAATGGGTATGTCTATCCATCACATACATTCTAAGAATGTCCTCAAGCACTAGATTAACTCACTATGTCTGACCATCATTCTCTAGATGATATGTCAAACTAAAATTTAGCTGATTCCCTAAGGAATGTTGCAATGAGGTCCATAACTTTGAAGTGAATACCTAATCTCTATTAGATATAACCTTCCTAGGAACACCGTGCAACCTAACTATATCCTTCATGAAGACTCTGACTACTAAGGTGGTAGTATAGGATGAATGCATACTAGAAAAATGTGCTACCTTAGTTAACTTATCCACTGTGCCCATGATGGCATCATGTCTCTAATAAGTGACTAGGAGTCCCACAATAAAATTGATAGATATCATATCCCATTTCTATTTGGGAATCAAATGTGGTTGAAGGAGGCCTGTTGGGTGATGATGCTCAACCTTGACCCTATGACATTCTAGACACCTAGCCACAAAATCTGCTATATCCATCTTCATAGCAGACCAAAAGGATAACTATCACAAATTTGAATACATCTTCTTAACTCCTAGATGGGATGAATAGGGAGCGAGATGCACTTCCACCATTATAACTTTCCAAAGATCACCTAAAAGTGGTACATAGATTTTGCCTTGCTGCCTCAAAAAACCATCTAACTCTAAGGATTATCCTAGGAACTTTCCTTCTAAGGTCCTTACTGACTCAATTTCATCCTTAACTTCTTGATACAAAGTATTCGAAGGAAGTATCTACAAGATCTGACTTCTTGAATAAGTACAAAGGGAGAGCATGGATAGCTCATGTATCCTTCTACTCAAATCATCTACCACCACATTATCTTTACGTTGGATATATTTTACCTTAAAATCATTCTCAAAAAGGAACTCCATCCATCCACGCTACCTAGTATTGAGATTTGGTTTTGTAAATATGTATTGAAGGCTTTGGTGGTTAGTGTGTAACTCAAACTGATACATGAATAAGAAGTGTCTCCAATGATTCAAGGCATGAACTACAACTTCTAACTCCAAATAATGCATAGGATAGTTAATCTCATGATTCTTAAGCTATCTAAATTCATAAGTAATAACTTTTTCTTCTTGCATCAACACTGCTCCTATGCCTTCGAGGGAGGCATCAATGCAAACCACAAAATTTTCAGTGGGGTTAGGTACCGCTTAAATTAAACCACTAGTCATTTTATCCTTAAGGATCTAAAAATATTTTGAACATTTCTCAGTCCAAATGAGTTTCTTCCCTTTTCTTTGCAAGGAAGTGATGGGATGAGCTAATCTGGAGAACCCTTGGATGAAGTGTCTATAGTATCCGGCTAAACCCATGAAACTGTGAACTTTTGAGACATTGGTGGAGGTTGGTCATTCAACTATAACTTGTATCTTTGTGAGATCAACTACTATACCTTCTCTTGAGATACCATGACCAAGATAATTAACTTCTATCTGGAAGAATTCACACTTCTCCAAGTTTACAAAAAACTTATTCTTGTGAAGGCACTGTAATACTTATCAAAGATGTTGCTCATGTTCTTCCACTGACTTAGAGTACACCAAAATGTCATTCAAAAAAATTATAACAAAATTATCCAAGAAGGTCCTAAATACCCCATTCATGAGACTTATGAACACTCATAGTGCATTTGTGAGACCAAAAGGTACTATGGTAAATTCATAATGTCCATACCGAGTACGAAAAGTTTTTTGGTGAATGTCAGCTTTGTGAATCCTTAAATGATGATAGCCTGACTTTAGATCTATCTTGGAAAATACTTTGGATCCTTTCATTTGATCAAATAGATCATCAGTTATCGGCAAAGGATACCGATTCTTAATTGTTAACTTGTTGAGCTGATGATAGTCAATGCACAACCTAAGTGAGTCATCCTTCTTGTTTACAAAGATAACCAAAGCTCCCCAAATTACACACTTGGTTTGATGAATCCTTTTTCTAAGAATTCTTCTAGTTGCACTTTTAACTCACTCAACTCTTGAGTGGTCATGTGATAAGGAGCTTTGGAGATGGGTTCAACACCTAGTACTAGCTCTATCTAGAAATCAATATCTCTTTTGGGAGGCATTCCAAGTATCCTAGCTAGATAGACATTAGAAAATTATTGAAGTAAAGGGTGCTCAAGTGTTATTTCTCTATCTTCCCTATCAACCAAGTCATTAAATGATACTGCAAGATGTTGGCATCCCTTTCTCATGTGTTTCTTAAGTTTCATTATTGATATCATCCAAAGTGATATAGGTCACTGGATTCCTACAATAGTGTTGGACTTCCCCAAATTATCTAAGCAATGAATGAGCTTCTTTATGCAATCTATCTTGGCTTTGTGAGCTACTAACCAGTCCATTCTTAGGATGATTCATGCAATCCAAGAGAAATTACTCGAAGATCAGCATAGGTAGAGAAAGGTCCTAATCCCAAGTTCCAATTTTGAACACACAAATTTGTGGTCATCTTAACCCCAGAGGCTAGCTCTACCTGTCACTTAACTCCTTTCCCTATGACCACTAACCCACACTTTACTATTAAATAAGGAGATAAGAAGGATTCAATTGCTCCTAAGTCAAAGAGGATAGAAATAGGTTTACCCTTTAACAAACCTGAAGTTCTATGACAATGTTTTGATGATCAGCCTATCTATGCTCTACTACGGCAAACACCCTATGAGACTAGGTGACATCTCCCATAGTTGGTTTTGAAGCTACCTGATTCTGATTGGTGAAATTAGTGCATTGAGGGCATCGAATTGCAATGTGTCCTTTTTGTCTACAAGAATAACACCCAGTATTCCTTCCAAAGTTATTTGTAGGTGGTGCACTGGATTGTTGATAACTTCCTTTATTGACATTCTAATAATTTTGGAAAGGTGGAGGAAGAAACCTTTTCCAATTCCAATTGTTTCTACAGTTTGGGGGTTGTTGAAACTTCACATTGCCTTGGTTGTTATTCTAAAATTTCTTTTTGTGGAAGTTCTATCCTCCTTTAAAAGAAGAATGTTGGTTCTTGGAGTTGGAATTTCCTTGGTCAAAGTTTCCTTTATAACCTGACCCAGCATTGAATGTTTCGCCACTAGAATAGCCACTTTTGTCTTTAACCTTCCTTTCAACTAGGAATGCCTTAGTGATAGAATTCTAAAGATTTTTGGGTTCTAAAACTATCACATCTCTTGAGATGGTCATTCAAACCTCTAATGAAATGGTGTACAAGAATAGGGTTGTCATCTTTATAACATGAGAAAGGCGTAAGTTCATAAAACTTCCTTTCGTATTCTTCCATCATCATCATGTTGGCTTCTTTAAGGTGGTGAAATTAGTCTTCCCTTCCCTATCTCCACTGATTGGACATGAAATGATCCTTAAAGCTCTGTAGGAACAATTCCCAAGAAACAATGTTAATTCTAACTTTTAGGTTGTCCTCTTCCATGCACCACTAGGTAGATGCAAATTTTCTCAAATTCATAATGGCACATGTATCCTTGACATTACTGCTAAAGGGGTGCATAGGGAAACACCTCTCAAGGTCAAACAACCAAGTTTCCACCGTCGATCCCCCTTTGTTGCCATAGAAAAGGGGTACCTTGACCTTGATTAATTCCCTCATGTGATATGCATCCTTGTCCTCAGGTTCTCACATAACTTTCCTTCTCCTATGGCTTTTATCCCTTTCCCTATCTTGGTGATGATATTGATTCCCTTCCTCAAAGTTAACTCTATTTTTGAGGTTGTTAAGTCTATGCAGAATTTGTTGCATAAGTTTCCTTAATTGGGCTCCTTTTGAGTCATTACTTTGACTCTTATCCTTATGGTTGTCTTAATTTTGTTCTCCCTCATATTCCCCAATGGGAACTCTCTAGGAGAGATCTCGAGCAAGATTCCTAAACTATATCCTTAGCTCTTATGTTCGTGATAGGAGGCATCTTGGAAAAGTGGTGCAATATAAGTTTTAGGTAACTAGTTTTTTAATGAGTATTCAATGTGTTGAAGAGTTTAATTTTTAAACATAAATAGACCTTGAGCTCCTAGTGTAGAAACCAGGGCTCTGATACCAAATGTAATGTCCTCACTAGGGAACCCATATGGAATCAGATCTTTTGACCTAAAATTACAACCAACAAATTTTTTTCCTAACATTCTAACATTTCATTATTAACATTCACAAAGTATGTTCCTTAAGGTTCCCTTAGTGAATTCATTTACCAATATTAAAGCATTGCATTTCATTACTAATCAAATAGAATTCCATTTCCTTTTTTCTTTACTTTTCATTTCAGAATATAAGAGAAAGGGTAAGAAAGTAATATTTCATGCATAACTATATCTTTTACTTACTATTTCATTTTCATTCCTTTTACCTACACATTGAATAACTTCCTTTTCAGTTGAAATTAAACTTTTACATTTGAAACATTGCTTTTCATTTCAACATAGGAGAGATAAAAGAGATAATACAATATTACACTTTTCATTTCAAATTTTGAATCTTCAAATAACATCCCTTGGAAAAACCCTAGAACTATCCCTCCCTGATTATATTGCTTTGTTCGTTCAACTTCTGGTAATAGATACAATTATATGTAAAATTACATCAAATGGCCTGAAGGATTACAAAGAGATCTTTACATCTTTCTTTTAATAATACATGATACAAACTGAGAAATTTTTATCACTGCATGATATTTGAAACACATCTAAGCCATGAACCACGAGCAGTTTCTTGAAAGATATTTTCCACCTAACCATGCAAAACTAAAGAAGTTAAACCCCCCATGCTAGGAGATAGAACCAAGATACTCACAAGGCCTAAAGAAACCTAAGGCTTACAAAACATTAACTTGAAAACAAAAGATAAGACATAACACAACATAAATTTACTATACACAAGGGTTAGGTTTCTAGCATACCATCTAGGTGAGTGTCATCACACAACCTGTACATTGGGATCCACCTTGGCAACCATGTAACCCTAGTCCCCTCTTTTAAAATAGGGATCCACCTTGGTAGTTACCTATAGTCTTGGTACTCTAACAGGTCTATGTGGACTTACATTTATGTGTCTTTTATTATCTTTTGTAACTCCCCTTTTCCAAGTTCATTATTAGGTTATCACTTTTTAGCAACTCACCCATAGGATCATTTGGAAACCCTTGGGTCCCGGGTGACCCCGCAATAGTGGGTTAAACTTTTTTAGACATGTTGATTTTTGCTGAAATAACATATTTTTAATAAAATATAATTATTTAAGCCTTGAGAGGTTCCATTTTAAGGAATTAATTAAAATTGGTTAGCTCAAATCCTATTAGATAAAAAAATATTGATATAACATCTATATTCCTTATTCATACTTGCAACAGAGTCTCCTTCGCACCTATTAAAATGCTCACAAAAAATCACTTTGAATTTATCTTTTGGGAGATCAAATGAATCCATTTGAAAAACCTATCTATGTAGGAAGGCACTACTGAGAAAAATCTTTCCAATGATTATATTGTTAATATATATTAAGTTTATTATGACTTTCTATTTTTAGTTTTACTAAATATAGATATTTCATCATATGTCTACCTCTATGTTTGAAGCTTATGGAAAAATAGTAAATGAGAGAAAAAAAATTCTAAAAAATATCTATTCCCTAGGTATTTAAGTTCTCTTTCTATAAAATTAAAAAAAAAATGAATTTGGACAAATACATGAAAAATTATAAGCTATGTAGTCAAGGTATGTCAAAATTATGGTTTAGTCAACTTCAAACATTAATAAAATATGAAATAATCATGATAATGTCATCAAACCAATTGCATGCCCTCTGTATGGATGTTAAAAAACTAATTTCAAAATAATCACATTCATATCTTTTTTAGAAAAAAAGTAATGCAAAACAATGTAACTCTTTGAAAATAACGTTATCAACAACATACTAGTTTTCGGGGGAGAAAGAAAAAAATATTCAAATAAATTCAAAAATAAAAATAAAAAATATATTTAGAGTCTAGATAGAAAATCCTAAAAGACTCTAATTTACTTTATCTTCTGATTTCAAACGGTTTAATGACAATATGCATCTGAATCTGAAAGTTTTTTTGAAAATGTAGAGTTCAATGTCCATTCAGGCAAAAAAGTGTAACCCACTATTGTGGGTTCACCCTCCCAACACCTATGATGAGACATACACCTAGGGTATGTAGTCCCCTACCCATACACACAAGCCAAAGAAACCAAGATGCATTTCAAATGGTTTAATTTGCAGGTCTAGGGAACCCTTGTGTGCACTCAGACCACCAAGATGAGTCCTAGCCTCATAATATAAACATAGGGATATGGAAAGTAATGAATCATAATAAATAAAGTATAATAACTTCAACAAATCAAGATCTAGCATACATAAGTGATGAAAGTTGTAGCCCAAACATAAGAAATGGATTATAAAAGTCACAAACCCAAAATCTGACAAATTTGAGCCTCTAGTACCCTCTAAAACCCCATACAAAAATATATACTTTCCCATATATAAATACAGGCATACCCATACAAAAATATACCAAATCTTGTATGGGTAACCATACAAACTCGTACGACATTCTAGGATGCTCATACAAGACCATGTCCAGAATGCCCAAAAATTGCCTGAAACTGACATTTTTAGGGGTGGTGAGTGTTTGGGAAAGGTTCCCTGAGGTATACCTAATTTAGTTACCTCAGCACCACTTCCAAAACACTTCCTCAACACACACTAATGCCAATAACAAAACTATCTAATCAAACCTTCAAATAGAAAATAAAAGATTGCAAAAGTATATAAGGGGAAAACTGATTGCATCCCTTCCCTAATCCATCCTAACCTTTCCTAAACCTTCCTAAACTTCCCTAAACCATCATTAAACAATAAAATATTCCTTAATATAGTGTCATGAGCAATCACTGACTCACAGAAAGAGTTTACAAGAAACTATTGCAGACATAATCATTAAACTTCCTGGATGCACATTCACTAAAACATAGAAAATAAACTAAATGTATCTCCTAATCATTTCAATAGTTACTATTATATTTTCATATAAATATGCATAGAACACACATACACACACACATGGAAGAAAATAGATTCATCTCGGTTCCAGACCCTACTTGGAGTCCTACGGAGAATCCTCTCAAAGACTGGAGCACACCACTACAATCCCTCCAAGATTTGAGAAATGGTGAGATGGAAGCCTCCCGGATAGACTTCCCTCTAGAAACCAAGGAACCTAAATTATTGATGAAGATATGGATACTATCAAAGTATAAGGAGATATCAGTGGTAACCCAACATAGTGTTGGGAGAAACTCTAAAGCTTGATGCCCATTTCATTAACAGGGCCCATGGATGCGCAAGGAAGGTTGCCAATTTTTTAACGAAGTCTTGTACAGTGAAAATCTTGATGGATTTTTAACTGTTGACCCCTAAAGATGCAAATGATAACATAGATAATGATGAAAAGGCCACGTAGACCTAATTGAAAATGTCTATCTATTTTCAAGAATTCTTTATGACATGTGTCTTGTTGTCATTTTATTTTCCAAGAAAACTGTATGTGTAACAGTCTAGGGAGGCCAAGGGACTATAAATATTCTCTTTGAACAATATGCAATGGATCAACAATTTTGGTTTAGATTTTCCCCCTTTTGCTGTGACAATCGAGTGTGACACAAAAATCAAACTTTGGTTGTTGTTCATTGTTAGATTGAAATTTTTTGTTGAATAAAGGAATTAATGGTGAATGGGACCAATTAGTTATAGATTTTATAGAATTGTTTTTTTTTTTAAAATTTGTGATTATAAGATGATTTGACAGTCATTATTGGTCACCTTTATCATATTCACTTTGTTTTGACAGATTTATTTTCATTCAATAGATGTGTCGTATGTATGATTTCATGGTTGTGGGATTGTATGCCAAAATTGTGGATTAAGATTTGCTACTGTGTTTCATTTTCATGGTTGTGAGAAGTAGCACAATATTTATTCATATAAGTCAGTTATTCATGGTTAAGAGTATACACCATTATATTTTTAAAATACAAAAACACATTCATTGAATATCTATTCCAAGGAGTTGTACTTGTCAATTCAAAGATTGAGATAATAGAGAGCTCTTTCAACTGTTGTTAATAGTTGAGGTTTTATCATGGGCTGGAGTTATATATAGAAAAGACCTATCTGTTAACTAACATGGATATATTTCAATCTAGACAAACATATTGTCTCTATATTTTTCATATCGCTTCATTTGAGTTGTGATATATATTTTGACACTTATGAGATCATGTTTTGAATTATTATTTAGATATTCTTTTCAATTTATTTATTGATATCTATCACCTCCACCTTACTCATTATGAAGCATTTGGTTAATATCACCTATGTTTCAAAAGAAAAACCAATTTAATTTAATGAATTAATAGGCTTTTCCTTAATGGTAGTATTTTGGAGATAGTTCAACCTAAGAAAATATCTTGTGTTTTCCTTCCACATAGTACTAAAGTTTATTTTTTGATTTTTTTTTTTGAAAACCAATGAAAACATGGTTTTAATTAGTATTGATCCTAGATACATGTGTTGTGGGTAAATCCATTAGGTAATTTTTCTTGCATTTAAGTTTTTATATTATTTTTGCACATGCATTTCTATCAAATTTATTACTCATTTGAAACATTTTGTAGGTGAATTCTATACTTTTAGTGAGAAATTTTAATTTAATTATGATCATGGCATGGCCATTTGCATTTAAATATTATTGTTAGAGTAATCAATCATGATGATCAATCCATTTTCTATATAATTTATTAAAATAAAATCTTGATTGTGTGCATGTGCATGTGTGCAGGCATACAAAAACAAAAACAAAATATGTCATAAGATAAGATAAGATATGCTCTAAAGAATCCCTCATAGAAGGAAAATATTAACCCCTAAAAGCATCCATGCCTAATGCATTAGCTATCAATAAAATATTAGAATACATTTACAAAGTCTCCATGAACACCTCTGAAATATCAAGCCTCTACAATGCATCCTTCATATTTCCAAGCATGAAACCACACATTCAATGCCATACTTCACATATGTAGTCCTAAGAAGAAGACACAATACAATGAAACCAAGTTGAACCCTGAAGTTAAACCAACCTTAAAATACTAAATATATCCTTGTTTTTATAGACATAAGCTCAAAAAAATATGATGAAGTGGTTTAGTAAAACTATTTACCCCATATTTAATATTGTGTAAGTTACATTTTCACTTTATTAAATACCTTGCATAAAATATTAAATAGTATCCTATGTCCCCTACACATACAATAATAAACCCAATATTTCATACAACTTCACAAGTCACCCAAATAATTATTTAATGTGGCTATACAAATAACCTAGGATGCATCACAAAAAATGAATATATAATTATATAATTGAATTAAGTCAATGCTATATAATATGTACACCACTTTACATTGTAATATTTGTCTATGGAGATAGCCACCCAAGATCTAGAGGCGTAATAGAAAGAACACTAACAAGAGATAATCAATATGTCAAGGATGAATTGTATCCTCATCAAGAATGAAATAGAATAGAATAGATTGAATTGAATATTAAAAAGGAGACCCCTTGGTTAGGTAGGCTAAGGTGAGACATAGGCTTGCATATGATTATGACAAGTATCTTATTCTTATGAAATTATATATAAAGTGATAACTTATCACTCATATAAGGTGGAAAAGTGATGGTGTAACACATCCAAAGGTGGATCACCCTCAAAAGATGGAAAAGTAAAAATTATTGCATGTGCACTAAATGAAGATCACCCTCCAAGGTGGAAAGGTGATTTTGAAACACATTCATGAAAGGTGGATCATCCTCCAAATATGGAAAAGTGATAAAGTAATAAGTCCACCAAAGGTGAAAGCCCCACTTAAGGTGGAAAAGTGATAATATGATAACAACATTGAAATTGGGAATGGTCTTATCTAGTCCCTAAGAAAACTTAAGTAACATATGTGTTTAGAACCTAGGAGAAATCTATAATAGTTACAACACTTAGATGCACCAAAAAATCCTAATATTCTCCCACTTGTTGTATACATTGCATAGGATCAATCATTTAAATACATAATCATAGAAACATATGAAACCACATGAATTTCCACAATGCTCCCATTCTCCATCAAGATACCTAGAGTTGTTGATCCCTATAGTTTTGTTATCTATTAGTGTCTTACACTTAATCATTTTCTAGGTAATGTTGGTCGGTCATCACTACGATTAAGTCATCACATATAGGCCGAGTCATGTATAATGTACATTTACCCAGAAGTAGTCATTGTTGAGTAAAACAGTGGTCACCAAGTACTTTTGTATTAGCTGAGTCAGCTTTTGCCGAGTTATGTAAAGAAGACAATACCAAGTGCCAGAGTATAAAGAATAGTCAATGTCAAGTGCCAGAGATATCCAATGCCGAGAAAGCCAGAATTGACATATGTGTTTGTTATGGTACACACACTTAGGTAAACCATTTTGTCTGACATCTATATTTTGTTTACTGTTTGTTGAGGAAATCACGGAGGTGATTACACTTTTATTTTGTAATCATTGATCCCTATGTATTACATGGAGCCAATCAGAATTAAGAAAAGGTTAAGTGGAAAAATGAGATAATATAGATTGTAGATCTCAAATCTTGGAGGAAGTCAATTGTCTATAAGATGAGATCTGAACCCTAAAATGATGTAAGGAGAGGAATGAGATGTATGAGTGGAAGGAAGTAGAACAGAGAGAATATCTTTAGACAAGTGAAGTATTCTGATAGAGTTTAGTGACTGAGTGGAATAGATTAAAGCATTGAAGGACAAAACAAAGACATTTTTGATAGATGAGATCAAACTTATACTGGAAGGAGAAGATTTGTAATTAGCATCATAGTGTAGACCAAAGGATCAAATACTAAGACATTCTAACAAGTGTATCGCGTTAAATCTCTTAACAGAGTGGTTTTGACAGACCTTATTTAATCTCTTAACCAAGTTCTTACTTAGTTGTAAGTCTTAAATCCTCTTGCAAGGTAGATTGTATAAGTCTCAAAGATATTAATAGGGCAGACCTCTCACAGCGTAGATCATATTTTGTGATCAAATTGTAGCCCTAACAAGAAAAATTTATACTACAGTAGTGAAGATTTATGGGTGTCATCCCCACCCCAGTTTTACCTTTGAAGGGTTTCTAGGTAACCAAAATTATTGTGTTATGAGTATTTTCATGGATGATGTTTATCTTATTATATTATTTATATTGTTGAAGTTAATGTCTATGCTATGCAAGTTTTCATTTGTGATAAAATAGATAAATCAGTGATATCTGATTCACCCCCCCTCTCAGTATCACATTTTCCCAATAGATTTCCAAAAATTGGTATTAGAGATCTAGTCTATTATAGAAGTCTAACAACTTGTGAGATAAAGATCTTGAGATGGAGGTTTATAAGTCAGGAAAAATTATAAAGAATCAGAAGATTGACATTCAACTTGCATTACAACAACTTGAAGGAGCCATAGGAGAACTGAAGAAATCCTAAAGCAAAAGAAGAGAAATTTCTATTCAACAAAATGAAACACAATATCAAGAAGAATATACTAATAGAATATTTAATAATGGGAACTCTGCAAAAAGTGATAAATCTATAAAAGAACTACTGGAGAAAAATAACATTCTGAATGAAGACATCAGAAACCTGAAGAGAGAACAAGAAATTCAATCTCTGATACTCTATAAAGTAGTTGAATAGAAAAAGAAAGCTGAATAAGACAAGAAATTGGATGAAGAAGATAAAAGACAAATGTCAATGAGACTTGATGAAAATACAAATGACATGTAAAGGATGACAAAAAATCAACTAGACATGGTAAATCAACAACTACTGGTTAATCAAGTATTGGGTAGGAAAGATGTGGAAATCACCAATTTGAAATAAAAAAAAATCAACTAAAGAATGAATTGAGAATTGAAAAAGAAGTCAATGAAAGGATGAACAAGCCTAATGAAGCTGTAAGATACTTTGAAGAACTATTAAGGTTACCGAGAAGATCAAGTGATACATCTGGACTTGGACATAATGAACAACTATCATCCACTAAGGAAGGAGAATCATCAAAGAGTGGAGAGAAAAGGAGTGCAAAACCAAAGAACAACAAGCCTACATGTCATCACTATGGAAAACCAAGACATAAAGCTAACGTCTATAGAAGCAAACATGGTAAGTCTAATCCTAAACCTAAATTCAATGGACATTGTTTAAACTATAAGAAAAATGGACATCAAGCACTAGAATGTAGGTCTAAGGTCAGTAATCCATCTACCCCATCAAAATTTCAAGGAAACTATTTCAATTGTCAGAAGTATGGACATAGAGTATTTGAATGAAGATCAAAACCTAAACGGTCATCAAATCAATAGACTAAGTCACCTAGCAAGGCTAACACATACAATTAGGATTATAACACTTGGTATAGTTGTCATTATTGTGGAAAATATGGGCACATTGGAGAAAATTGCCTAAAGACACATTTCAAAGGGAAATCCAAAAGTTGGATGAATGGAAGTATGGCATGTTATAAATGTAATAAGATAGGTCATCTAAATAAAGACTGAAAATCACCCATATCGAGCAGTGATCAAAATAAGAATGAAGATATCATTGAGAAAATGAGAAATTAGATAAACAGAACATAGAAGAAGAAAGAAGAAGGAAGCACTAGTGAGGCCAGTGTACCTGAGGTCACCCAATCCATTGGACCAGTTGATTACACTACTTCAAACTAAGCAAAGAAGGTATGTATGGAATTGAGTTTTACAATGTTTTATCTTATATCAATTCCTAACATATGTTGAGAAAAAATCCATATCTGCATAGATTAAGATGCATTAGGGCAGTTTTGAGCAAAGTGGAACAATTCATATTTTATGTTGAGCATCAGTATTTTTAGTCGATAGTGACCAAGTCACTATGTATGTCGAGCACCTGTGATAGCCGATATGTGATGTACACCAAGTTGTAACCGAACGGTTGTATCGATCGAGCTTATGTTGACTGAGATTAACATAGGATTGCCGAGACAACTGTATTTCAACTATAAAGTGTAGAGATCATTAATGAAGCCTTAATCTGACTGTTTGAATTCTATAAAGAGGGAAGTTACTGTTCATTTCATTTCACCAATAAATTGAAAATTTCTAAGAGCGATTCAGAGTACGAGTAACCAAAGTGATTAAGAGGTAAGTGCGATTTTAGAGACCCTCACTTTGTGCCATCGGCAAAACTTCTGAAGAACATTTGTGCAAGGTATTTTCTGAGTGAAATATTTTCAATACGTGAATTCTTAAACTATGAGAAATGGCATCATCATCATCATCAGCTACAATGAAGAAATAAGGAAAGGAGCTTTTCAATGTTCAATTAGTAAGGAATGAGGCATGTAAGCCACAAAAGTTTTAGGTCATCCTGGAGAGCGCGATCATGGGAGATCTCGATGGAGCTCTGTCATCAATTTTGAAGAATGTTTTAATGATAAATGACATTTGATCATGCTACATGTGTAAAATTTGAGAGATTGGCGACTATGAACTTAGGGAAGCATACAAGAAACTGTGTAGCAATGGGATGTTGAAGCCGGAACATCAAAAGGTTTCCGAGCAAGGGTTAGTTTATGCCCTTGATTTTCCATAGAACTTCAAAGTTGAATGGATTAAGATTGTACTTAGTAGGGTACATGACATGAAAATTTGGCTGGAGGATGGTCTAGTCCAAATCACCAAAGAAATGATTTATCAGGTAACTGGATACCCTAAAATCCCTGGAAAGAAGACTCTGAGATGTCAAAGCAAGGAGGAGATTTAGGAAAACAATAAGGTGGTATGGAACAAGCATGGTATGACATTTTCTACTATCACCGATCTGGAAATTGAGTTTGCAGTAAGGGTAATAGCTCACAAATTCTATCAATCAAGTCAATTGGATAGTGTCCCATGCATGGTAGTAGACTAGGCTTGGAAAATCATCAAGAAGGATCACACCTATGACCTTTCTGAGCTCCAACTGACTTAACTTCCTAAGAACCTTACATTAATCCGCAAAGCAAAGAATTCAATGTGTAAGTTTGGTCCCTTACTTGTATGTATATTCTTCTATATTCAAAGGATTTTTCCTACTATTGGAGTAGTATGGGATAAGAATAGGCCAGTGACAGTACAAATAAATGACTTTGTTTGTCAAATGGGAGATAACTTTGAAAGCATAATGGAGAACTATTTTTTAGAATTTAAGAAGAAAATGAGGAAGAGAAGTAGGATTCATGTATCCCTAGTAGAAAAATATAAACATGACATGTGTTTCTTAGTAGGTATCGACCTCACCTATGGTCAAGATGCAATACCAAGGGTATCATGGCTAATGCCAATACCTTATGAGGTCAATATTGATGAAACCATAGTAGCAATTACAGCCTTGTTAGTAGTAAAACATGGTCACCAAGTACTTTTGTATTAGCCAAGTCATCTTTTGCCAAGTTATGTAAAGAAGACAATATCATGCGCCAGAGTATAACGAAGAGTGAATGTCGAGTGCTAGAGATATCCAATGCCAAGCAAGCCAAAATTGACATATGTGTTTTTTATGGCACAAACACTTAGGTAAATCATTTTGGCCAACATCTATATTTTGTTTAATGTTTGTTGAGGAAATCACAAAGGTGATTATGCTTCTATTTTGTAATCATTGATCCCTATGTATTACATGGAGCCAATCAAAATTAAGAAAAGGTTAAGTGGCAAAATGAGATAATCTAGATCATAGATCTAAAATCTTAGAGGAAGTCAATTGTCTATAAGATGAGATATGAACCCTAAAATGATGTAAGGATAGGAATGAGATGTATGAGTGGAAGGAAGTAGAATAGAGAGAATATCTTTAGATCAGTGAAATATTCTGAGAGAGTTTAGTGACAGAGTGGAACAGAGTAAAGCAGTGAAGGACATAACAAAGACATATTTGATAGATGAGATCAAACTTATACTGGAAGAAGAAGATCTGTAATTAGCATCACAGTGGAGATCGAAGGATCGGGTACTGAGACATTCTAACAAGTGTATCAGGTTAAATCTCTTAACATAGTGGTTTTGACAGACTTTATTTAATCTCTTAACTAAGTGCTTACTTAGTTGTAAGTCTTAAATCCCTTTGCAAGGTTGATTGTATAAGTCTCAAAGCTCTTAATAGGGTAGACCTCTCATAGGGTAGATCATATTTTGTGATCAAATTTGTAGCCCTAACAGGCAAACTTTATATTGCAGTAGTGAAGATTTGTGGGTGTCATCCCCACCCTAGTTTTAACTTTCAAGGGTTTTTGGGTAACCAAAATTACTGTGTTATGAGTATTTTCATGGATGATGTTTAGCTTATTAGATTCTTTATATTGTTGAATTTTATGTCTATGTTATGCAAGTTTTCATTTGTGATAAAATGGATAAATCGGTGATATCTGATTCACTTCCCCCCCCTCTTAGTATCAAATTTTCCCAATAGATTTCCAACAAGAGCAACATCAAATACATCCACCATCTCAAGTAAAGAAAATATCATCCTCCAATATGACACCATCTCAAGAAACCACCATCAAATTCATCAAGAACAAAACTAACACCAACAAACAATCATTATCATCAGGTCCCACTATAATGTGTAACGAAGCTATCATGACATAGTGATAAACTAGTTCATGCTACAAATATCATAATCATCCACACTCTATACATAATTCATCCCCTCATATTAGTGTAAACATGCAAATGCACAAATAACCATAGACAAGGCCAACTAATTGAATCTACACCAACAGTGAACCAATCTCATGGATATAGAGAGTACCCATTTGAGTCATCAAACTATAATAAATGAGTTTTGCATATCTAATCATTGCATAAAGAATATAATATAAATCTATTAGAAAATATCAACTCAACAATCACATTAGTAACCTACAAACTAAGATAACGTATAGATCTCAAGACTCAAAAACCATATCAACGATAGATCCAAGTTTCCAAAAGAATCCACAACCAAATAACATAGTTTAGGAACTAACATAAACATCCAAGAATTAAGAACAACCTCCTAAAATTGAATCATGCCACCACTGTATAAGCACAAATTTGATTATGTCATGCAAACATATAGAGGTACTTGCATATTCATGACACCATAATCAACACCAATGTTATATAGATACGTGCACAACTATCACCCATGCAAGACTCAAAGTATCCAATTGTGTACATCCATATCCTCAAAATAAAAGACAACATTGTACCTATCTCCATCATAACCAAAACTTTTAAAATAGCGCAGTTCTATATAAAAAATAAAATTGATAATTAATTATATCATCATAAAAAAATATTTTTCCTTCATATAAAATAATATTTTAAAAATTATCCAAAAACTCTTTTAAAAACCTTAAAAGTTTAAAATCTTATTCAAATAGCCCTCTTTATATTTAATTACAATTGATAAAGTTAAACTCAATTAACCAAAAGAATATTGAAATCAAGGATCAATGTTACTAACCCCCAACAATCATGACCAAGGCCATAATTACAGATGAAGTCCCACTCCAAAGAAAAGGCAACTAAGTGAATGCATCCACCATAATTTTGTGGCTCAAAGAAATTGAGCTAAGATGCCCCAAAATGAGGTGATATCAAAATTTGGACAAATAAAGCCAATTTAAATATTACAATCCATACTTTATAGGGTGGCAAATTAAATTAAGTGCAAAACAAATGGCCAAAACGGTGCTTGTTGTAACTATAGATTTTCTTTCCAAATGAATTGCTTTAATTTCCTTGTGACCTCAACTACCTACTCTGCTTCCTTTTTAACCGAAAGTTAAAAGGTGATGTAGTTTAAATATCGAGGAGCTCGTGTGAATGAAGTGAAAGATGAAGACGAAATGTAGATATTTCTGACTATTCTTCACGGGGCAATTGTTTTTATTTATTGCTGGACATTTGTGCTTTTCCCACGCTCCTCCTTCACATGCAGTTTTAAAAGATGTTTGCGATAAGCATAGGTAGTGGTTAGAAGATATTAGAGATTTGAAAAGTTTATAAGCTAGGTTTTAAATGTATTAGTTTGATCATATGTTTCTAAAATGAGATGTTCAATTTTTTTATAATTTTGTAGTTTTCTTTTTTATTTTTTTTCCAATGTTGTTAATTGTTGATATACAATATCAAGATCTAAAAGAGTTTAGAAATGATCTATCAATTGATGTCTAAAAGAATTTAGACATGATCTATGGTTTGATGGCTACAAGATAGAGGATTTAGAGGTGGGGAATATGTAAATACAGAGACCCCATTTAAAATGAAAAAGAAATGTACACATATCAGTGTCATATGTTTGGATCCTTTGCATTGAACTTTCTAGTGAGTCCTTTTATTATCACAAGGAGTTCTAATCGCGTACCTTGATTACTTATGCTCTAATTTGATATGTCCTCATTTTAACTGATATTTCATTAACAATCAATATGTGATACTGATGAGGCATTTTATTGGCATCTATTATCTAAATGTGCATAATAGAATGTGTATGTTGAGATGATTGTGTATGCTTAGATTAATGTATCTAGATTTGTTTATGTTGAGCTAATTTAGCGAGTCAACATCACTATTGCCTTTATACCTATTATGTGTGATTTGGTTATGATTATGATTATCTTGCTTAACAATAAACCTTTAATCTTTTCAGTTTTCAACACTTGTGTCTTTAGATATATGATTCTAAAATAAAATTTGCTTATCTAGTTATTGATGCTATTTCATTTATATTGCAATTTGTTGGATTTTTTGAATTATATGCTAGCTATCTTATATGAGACAAGTATGCATATTGCTTCATTGAGTGTATAAGCATAGATTTTTAGCTAATAGTGGTTATTTGGAGATAGTTTAATATCGAAAATATCATATATCATATATCTATTTTCTCTATCTCACTTGATTCAAGTTGTGATATGTATCTTTTTGACACCTACAAAAGTATTTGTTGGAAGAAGTATTGTTTCAAGATTTTTGCTCTGAATAAATTCATGATGTGATTGTTCTCTTTACTTGTGTTTATTAAGCATTTTACAAATTAACTTTATACTTTAAATGATATATCAATTTAATTTAATGTTGTCATAGGTATTTTGCCAATGTGGGTTATTTGGAGATAGTTTATTTTGAGTTCAAATATATTGTATGCATCTTCCCCATCTCATTCAATTTGAAAGTTTTTATATTTGTGTTTTATTAAAACTTATGAAATCATATATTTATTTTGTATTGATTCTAGATCCATGTGTTGTGAATAAATCCAGGAAGTGTTTTTCTTCATGTGTGTTTATTTTATTGTTTGATTTCAATTTGTATTTCTATTAGATTCATCTTTACTGATTGTGAATCATTTTGCAAATAAAATGTATACGTTAAATAAGTTTATTTTAATAACCATTGTGATGTTGTGATACATTAAAATTTATAGTGAATTAAAAGATTGGTTGGTCTTTAAGAAAAATATGATGTATTGTAGAGTTTGACTACCACTTCATGAGAGAAATAATGGTGTGTGATTGGTGTTGATTCATTATATTCTTCTTATGAGATTTCTACCAATTTACTATTGTGAGGCAATAAACCACATCCCACATAAATATTTTGGTTAATTAATAAATATGTTGATCAATTACAATGCTAGTAATGTATGTGGAAAAAAGAGGAGCAATAATTAGAACTAGTTTCTCTAGAAAATGTATCAAGGATATAGTATTTAGAGCTCATAAATACTTTTAGATCGTTGCAACTAGAGTGATTTCATATGGCTATTAATTTAATTATGTATTTTATAGAATGAAATGTTAAAATTTTTAATAGTGATGATAAGTTAAGAAAATATATTTATGTATTAGAAAAAGTACCTTCATAGGGTTAGTATCATCAATAAATCAAATAACAACTAAATTACCACAAATAGCAATCTAATTAAGCAAAGAATTGACAATTAAGCACTCTATGGATATCTATTTAGGGATGCTAATGATAAAGCTCTCAACAAGCCTCCATTAGTGACAGTCCTAAAATGAGAATGATAAGCAAAGCTAATAACAATGTTAATTCCAAATTGAAATTATCTAATTAGCTCCTAGATTTGCCTTTCTATCTATATATTGCAAAAGGTTTGATGCTATTCTCAGATTTGTGGATGATTATTGAGTGAATTTGATACAGGAGCATCCTAGGATTCTTGGCAATCCTGTATCAACCAAAAATATGTTTGTCTTTGAAGGTAGATTGTTAGTTTTGATATTGGTTTAGTGGGGTACTTGCTCGGTTTGGGAGACTGGTTGCTCAGTTTCTGTGGTTATCAGGGTGCTCGATCTCTGAAGAACGCTTGGTAACTAAAGGCATCGGTTCATTGGTGCTCGGTGATAACTGCATTCCTCGGTCATGCTTGGCATGTTCGGTGTCTGGCGCTCAGTTATTTCTTTGTTGCTTGGTGTTCTTGCTTACCGACTTGGTTTGTTTGGTTGGATCAGCTTGGCCGAGTGGTTCCATTGATTTGGGTCGTGCTCCTCGAGTTATGGGTTGACCATTGGACGTGAGAGGACCTAGATCCAACGTGTTGCATACTTCTATGCAGATCTGATGACCATTTGGGGCCATCTTGAAGAGTTTATTTTATTTGCAAGGCTATTTGAGAGCTGAATGATGTTTTAGCATTTAATATTTGTTGCTTAGAGTTAATTGTTTCATCAGCCCACTTGTGGTTAGGATTTAGTATTTAAGTAGATGCTTGGGTAGTGGTTTAGGGGAGTTGGAGTTGGAGTGAAAGTTAGTAGCCCGCAAGCTTAGGAGCAGGAAGATTTCTTGGAAGTTGGAGTACAAGTTTAGATCTTTCATGGATGCCTACCAGAGTGTTGCGTGTTGTAGACCTGGGCTAGCTGAATACTGATGTTGTGGAAAAGATTTGGATCCTGCGAGATCTTGTAGACTGTTACTTGCTTTGTATTTGGCCATAACCGAGAAGGCCTTACAGCCCGACACATTGCATGTAATTGGTGATTTGATGAATAAAGACTTATGTTCTATTTCAGATCTGTTGTTTTTGTTGTTGTTGTTGTTGTGTATTTCCGCTGCGTATTGGTTTGGCTGCAAGGTCAGTCAGTTCTTAATTGGATTCCCCAACCTTGAATGCATCAGGTGGTCTCAGAGAGAAGTTGGTTCCTGTTTGAGAAAAGTTTGTTCCTGTTGGAGCTGAGTTGATCTTGTATGTTTGCATTTGGATCTTGATTTGAAGATGCCTCTAAGGAGAAATCATGAGATCTCAGAGGAAGAAGCTGCTGGAGAATTCAGTCTTGATGATTTTAGGGCTTTGCATAAACAAGTGCAAGACCTACAAAAATAATTGAGAAAGAAGAAGCCTACCTTGAAAGAAGATAGTGATGATGAATCTGAAGAAGATCATTTTGAAGAAGCTGTGGAAAAAGCTAGAGATCCTGAGGAGAATCAAATTCTGAAAGCTATGTCTAAGGTTGGGAAAAGACCTAAGATTGAAGTTTCTGCATTTGCTGGAAGCCTTAGGCTAGAAGAGTTGATTGATTGGATCAATGAGATTGATGAGTACTTTGAGTATGAAGAAATAGAAGATCTTGATAGAGTTAGATTTACAAAGACTAAGTTGAAAGGTCATGCAAATATCTGGTGGAGAGAAGTTCAGTTGGAAAGAGGTAGAAGAGGAAAAGAAAAGATCACTAAGTGGAACCAAATGGTGGATAAGTTGAAGAAGCAATTCATTCCGGTGGCTTATGAATTGGACATGTTTAAGAAAATGCAAGCTTTGAAGCAGACAAAAAAATTGGTGCAGGAGTATACCGAGGAGTTTTATAGAATCCTGATTAGGACTGGTCATTCTGAAGCTGATAAAGAGAAGGTTGCTAGGTATGTCTATGGTTTGAGACCTAGTATTCAGGAAGAGTTACTTACTATTCGAATGACAACAATCGGTGATGCTTATCAGATGGCATTGAAGATTGAAGAGAAGTTGAATAAAAAGTTTGAGGGAAGACAAAACAATAGGAACTGAGGTGGTAAGACTGGTGAGGCCATTGCTGAAAGTAATGTGACAGAGAATCCTAAGTCTGATGTGGGATCTAGCAGTGGTCAAGTTACTAAGAATGCTAGACAGAGAGGAAGGTGGAAGAATGAGTTCACCGGTACTTGAACCATTATAACTATGGTGAAGCTGTTCATAGAAGTTTTTATTATCCTAAGAAAAGGGTGGCACTGGATGCTGAAGAAGATATTGTGAATGTTGCAAAAAAGGTGAGACACTTATCACTAGGAGGTTATTTGCATGTGTCCATGAACCAGTACAAAGGAGAAATTTGTTCAAAACCATATGTAAGTGCAAGAATAAGGTATGTAATGTCATAGTTGATGGTGGTAGTTCTGAGAACTTTGTTTTAGAAGAGATGGTTAGTAAGTTGAATTTGGAAAGGAAGAAGCATCCTAATCCTTATCAAGTTAGTTGGATACAAGATGTTTCTAAGGTTAGAGTTGAAGAATAATACTTGGTTAAATTTCAGATTGGATCTTACCATGATGAGATATTGTGTGATGTATTTCCTATGGATGCTTGTCATCTATTGCTCGGTAGACCTTGACAGTTTGATAGGAATGTTTTGTTTGATGGCCATGCTAACACTTATGTGGTTAGGCATGAAGGAGCTCAGCATAAGTTGATACCTTTATAGGAAATAGGGACTAAAGAATGTGGAGTCATCAAGTGTTGTCCATGTGACAGTGACAGACCTCAGAAGCACAAGGTTGATGAACCTATTCCTGAGAAGTCTAGTTTGAAGGAGAAGGAGAATGATATTTCTGAAGAGTTTGTTGAGATCAAGAGACAAATGATCTTTCTGACAGAGATGGTACAATAGATGGTGAAATTCATGACACATAAAGATGCAGATGATATTGAGTTGATTGAGGAGCCTGGAGAGGATGAACCTTACCGAGGCACTAATGTGATCGGTAGTGGTCAGAGTTAGTTGCTATCAGTTGTCGACTGGAAGGATAAGAAAAGTGGAAAGTGGAAGAACTTGCTGCAGGGACAAATGAATGAAGTGGAGACTACTTGGGATGAAGGAAAAGAGGAGATATGGGTGAAGAACAGATTTGGCATACCTGTTCTGATTCCCTCGAGACAATCCTGATTTCCTTATGAGAAAATCTTTCTTACCTGGGGTGTCTGATGCAGGAGAATCCTAGGATTCTTGGCAATCCTGTATCAACCAAAAATATGTTTGTCTTTGAAGGTAGATTGTTAGTTTTGATCTTGGTTTGGTGGAGTACTTTCTTAGTTTGGGAGAATGGTTGCTCAGTTTCTATGGTTACCGGGGTGCTCGATCTCTGAAGAACGCTCAGTAACTAAAGGTGTCAGTTCACTGGCACTCGGTGATAACTACATTCCTTGGTCATGCTTGGCATGGTTGGTGTCTGGCGTTCTATTATTTCTCTGTTGCTTGGTGTTCTTGTTTACTGACTTGGTTTGTTTGGTTGGATCGGCTTGGCCGACTAGTTTCATTGATTTGGGTCACGCTCCTCGAGTTATGGGTTGACTGTTGGACATGAGAGGACCTAGATCTGGCATGTTGCATTCTTCTATGTAGATCTGATGATCATTTGGGGCCATCTTGGAGTTTTTATTTTATTTGTAAGGCTATTTGAGAGCTGACTAATGTTTTAGCATTTAATATTTGTTGGTTAGAGTTAATTGTTTCATCAGCCGACTTGTGGCTGGGATTTAGTATTTAAGTAGATGCTTGGGTAGTGGTTCAGGGGAGTTGGAGTTGGAGTGGAAGTTAGTAGCATGCGAGCTTAGGAGCAGGAAGATTACTTTGAAGTTAGAGTACAAGTTTAGATCTTTCCTGGATGCCTACCAGAGTGTTGTGTGTTGTAGACCTAGGCTAAAAGATTTGGATCTTGCAAGATCTTGTAGACTATTACTTGCTTTGTATCTAGCCATAACCGAGAAGGCCTTATAGCCTAGCACATTGCATGTAATCGGTGATTTGATGAATAAAGACTTCTATTCTATTTTAGATCTATTGTTGTTGTTGTTGTGTATTTCCACTACGTATTGGTTTGGCTGCAAGGTCGATCAGTCCTTAATTGGATTCCCCAACCTTGACTTCATCAAAATTATGCCTTTCTTTTATAGATTTTGGCGAGGGTAGGGGGTGTAGTTAAGTTGATCAAGGTTAGGTGAGAGTTTAGTCCATGGTTCCACCTTTGGAGACCATTTAAATATTTTGTCCTCAAAGCCTGGGACAAGAAGACAAAATGAATGGACAAGATGCATCCTCCAAATGACTGATTGAGATTCAATTTAGGCTTGATCCATGTGAGCTTGGTCCTCAATTCCTATTGGTTGATTGATTTTCCTCCCATTTAGTGGTTGAGAGAAAATAGGAATTAATTAATTGAATTTATTTAATTTGTTTAGCCATGTGTACCCCTTAAATGGATTGATTTGATTTAATTTGAAACATACAATTAATTAGATTAATTGTACAATTTATTGATTAATCATAATTTTAATAGGTTCAAATTGATTTAATGGCTTTTGATTCTCAATTAAACTTGGATTAAAGTTTAATTGCAATTTAACCTTGATTTTGACTTGATTTGATGTAATTGCATTTAATTGTATTGATTTTTGCCTTGATTTCTCACTTAAATGATCTTGTCCAATTTTCAGTGATTAAAAATTCCCTTCTTTAAGTCGACATGCGAAGTCTGTTGATTCAAAGAATGTCTTGATTCGTCGATGTAAAGTCCTGATTCGTTGATGGTTGATTTTGATGTTTGATATAAGATGCAAATTTTGATGAAGTTTGATTGAATTTGATGTCCCGATGGTTGAATCGATGATAGTTTGTTGACATGGTACCTGGTTCAATTTGGTTTGTTGTTTGATGCCCCTTTTGATTGATATGCAAAAAAAAATATGATAAAAGATTGTGCTCTTAATTTGATGGTCATGTCCCTGATTCAATGATACTTATGTCATTCCTGATTATCCAAGTGTATGCCCCCTCAAAAATGAAATGAAATTTGATCGTTGTGTGAAAAAGTTGACGATTTAGGTCATTTTGCATTAATTAAGTCATTTTATAATGAATTTCAATTTTCTTTTTGATAATGATTGTGTGTTCGTGTGATGACAAATGCCCCTATTTTGGCTGATTTGGTGAAAAAATTGGGTTCCTAATCATTTTCTGGTCAAAGATGCCCTTTTTAGGTCAAAATGGCCTATATATAGGTGTAAAAAGTCAATTTTACTATTCATTTTCACTTTACTCTTTCGACTTTCCTCTCTGACTCCTATGAGCTGATTATGATGGTTTTCTTGATCTAAGAGCACTGATTTGAGTGTGGGTGACGATATCATCGACCGTCGACCTATGGACCTATTAGAGCTTTTTCTTGTAGCATCAAACTTGGCAAATATGTGGACTTGATTCTCAGTTTAATGGACTCTCAAGTTTGATAAGAAAATCTAATTGATGAGGATTGGATAAAATCCTCCTTCTTCTTTGAGCTCCACAAGACTCAGGCGGGTGTTGCCTTGGATAGTTTACTATATTTCAAGAAAAACTCAATGGTGGATTGTATTCTTCACTACTATGCTACCTATTCTTCAGATTACTTCAATAAAAGATAACTCTGCATACAGCTGAAAATATCCTGATACAGAGCATAGAAAGGGAAACTACAAATGTAATAGCATACAACAGTGGTATAAGGATATTCATCCTTCTTCTTTTTCTGAGTTCAACTCAAGGAAGGATAACCTTTTGATTCACTCTTGAAGGAATCAGCAAACTGAACTATACCACCTAGATACAGTCCTTTCACAATAGGTAATGAACTTGAATAACAAGAAAAAATACTGGTAATGATAAACTTTGTTCTTGATGACTGAAAGATGATTGTATAAGAAACATCCAACCAGTGCATATTCCATTGGGTAGATAGTTATTGTATATGAATCCAAAGGAAGAAATCAAAACAAATACAGTAAAATGCCTTGCAGATTACTTGCAGTTTGAATAGAGTGCCTTAAAAACTATTATGTCACTTCTATATTGTTATCATCAAAATCCTGACAATTATGTTCACTCTCTAAAACTATTCATGAAAATTTAATCCTTTCCTTGAAATAAACTCACAAATAATTAGACAAGTTGCCTTGCAACTAGTATGTTTTAAATGCCTTACAAATAAAACATACAAGAGTATAACATAAAAGTGAAGAGACAACAACATAATAAGAGAGAAACTACAATGTATTTGATTAAATTTGAATCCCGCTTCAATACATACAAAATTTGAAGTTTAGAAGCCTAGACCTAGGACTGGAAAATCTGCTCTGTAGAGAAATATTCAACATTCATCATCCTTCAAAAAGAAGCTACAGCTTCTATTTAAAACATCTCAGAATCCCTGAGGATGCAACAAGCTTCAGATGTTTGTAGCCCTAACCCTAAAATAGGAAGAGACAAATTACAAAACTGAAAACCTTCAAACAGTGGAGAGACAAAACTTGTTGACTAGTCTGATATCTAATCTTCTATTCCTAGGAAATCTACCTCCAAGCTTCTGTGAAAATCAAATAAAAATGAAAGCCTTGGGAGAATCAATAAATTTGATCTCACCCGTGAATCAAGGGAAACTTTCTCCAAAGCAATCAAGAAATTTGATCTACAAAAGATACATGATTCACTCCCTTTTGCCGGCTCTGCAAATTAATCATGTCTGAAATTGAAATATCTCCCTCAAAATATGATCTTGGATTAAATAAGTCATTACTGCTCTCACCAACTCAATCAAATCTGATTTTAACCACTGCCAATGCATTCCTCATCTTTTGTCATTTTCGGAAACATATTATAAGCCTATATTCTGATAAAAAATGAATCTGCATGCCTTATTTTCATGAGCACACTCTGTCATTTAAATATTTTGAAATTATCTCCAAGTTTGAACTATATAAAATTTTAAATCTTTTATTTCTTTAAATCTTCCTTTTAATCATTTATGCACATGCTGCCATAGAAAGCACCAGAATGCACCACTTGTCACTATGTGATTGGCTGCTCGGACTGGTCTTTTAACTCACCTTTAACTCCTGCTCATCTGGAGACTTGGAGACTAAGCAATGTTTAGATCTTTGAAACTTTTCCTTGACCTTGAGTCGATCTGGAGACTTGGATACTAACATTAGTCTCTAAGTCTCTAAAGAAATTTGCTAACCATGGGTTTGTCTTGAGACTTGGAGATTACCTTTAGTCTCTAAGTCTCTAAATGAGCTTAACTCGACCACACCTTGACTATGCCTTGACTGTAGTTAACCTACATAGTGTAGTCTCTAAGTCTCTGAATCAATTCACTAACCCTGGTTGGATTTGGAGACTTGGAGACTACTTTAGTCTCTAATTCTCTAAAACATTTCCTTGACCATGGTTTGCCTTGGAGACTTGGAGACTACTTGCCACATGTCCCTTCATCTTTGTCTTCATCTGCAAAATTTGGTCTTGGTCGCTTGGTTATGCATCCCAATGCACTCGCCATCCAGCCTCCCACGCACGTGTGAGAAGAGCCTCCTGCCCTTTCTCATATTTCATTATGATTGCAACCTTCCTTATAAACATTTCAAATTTCCCCAATATGGCCAATGTGGGACTAAACTTTTGAAGTTTTTAAAGTATTTATGCTTTTTTGCTCAAAATATGGGGCCCACCAATATTTCAAAACCCCTAGCCAAGGAGCCCACCATAAGCCTCTTGGCTTCTTATTCATTACATAATGCAAGAACTTTAGTATATAAATACTAGAAAATCCTCAATCCCCGTGAATGTGGGATATATGCTCTTTGTGACTATTATGGGCAGTTTAGATAGTGTTGCACATAGTTGACTATATCTCGCAAACCAAGATGAATTTGGAAAATCTCTCCAGTGAGAATCTAGAGAATTAGATTTGCGACAACATATCCAAAATTGAGAATGATCCAAAGGTTGAATTGAAAGTTATGCCCCTTGAAATATGACTAATTTTATGTCTCCTGCAAATTCATGTTTGCAAAATCCATTGTGTAGGCTATTTCATTTCAAAAGAAAATATTTTAAATGTTCTAAAATCTCCTTCAAACAATGCATTGTGCATTATATTGTGGTTTAAAACTTGGCACTTGTATTTGTTTTAGAAGTATATTTCACTCTAGCATGGGCTTCCTCTGTTTAATCATTTGCAAAAATAGAAAAACATACCCTAATGCCCAACCCCTGATCCAAGTAGTATACTTTCATATATAGAGTACACGAAAACCACTTTCATCTTGAAACAGTCATCTGATAACAAGTTACTATATCATCTTAAAATGGAAGCACTTCCATGTTAAGAGTGTTTAGCCCTTTGAGTAAGTGGTTTGGGGTCATGTCGAACGCCTTGAATGGATATTCGACTTAGATTTGGCTTTTTCCCTAGTTCTACCCTATTTCCCACTTCTTCCTAGCATTTTCCTGGCAATCTGGACTAAGTACCTAAGGTTTTTGACCATAAGGTCAAGGTTGACCTTATGGGGTCAAGGTCAACCTCAACCCTGACCTAGTCAAGGTCGAGCTCGACCTTGACCCTAAGGTTTGGGTTCCTCGAGGTTAGCCTCCGGTTGCCACTATTTCTCAGATTAAGTGTCGAATTCTCAAATTAATATTTGAGGTGGACCTTTCTTGATATTTTTATAATAATCCTAATTTATTATTGGAGATTAGTCTTTCTCAATTTTTGTGCCTAATACTCAAATTAACTTTGGGGTTGGCCTTACCTCGAATTTTGTAACAAGGCTCTTAAATAATTATTTTATTTATTTATTAAGGGTGGTCCCCTCCTAGAGTTTTGTGTCAAGACTTTAATTTAATTTCCCTCCATGTGTACCTCTCTAGATTTTTGTGCCATGGGCCCTTAATTATTGTTTTCTACGAGGCCCCTCTTGTGCCCTAGATCACTATAAAAGGGAGCCTTCCTCTCTCATTTTCACATCACATCTCATCTCAAGGAATTTAATGATCAAGGAGCTCTCAAGCAAGATCAAGCATCCATTCAAGCATTCAAGTCCTCTTCTCCATTCAAGTTCTTTATTGAAGATCAAGGATTCAAGCATTCAAACCCTAGATCTAGCCATCATGGTGGTGTGATCTTCCTTCAAGATCCTTTGTCCATCTTCAAGATCTATTCATTCTTCTCTCCAGGTGGATTCCAAGCATACAATCATGGAGGTTTGATTTACATTCATTGTTGTGTTCAAGCTTTCATATTAACATACTTGATTACATTTCAAATACCATTGCATATCTATTGAATGTCATAGCTTCATTGTTAGATCTACTTCTACTACTTGTTAGCATTCTCCATTTCAATTTCAATATTAAGGTTGATTCCAAACTGGGGTTTGACCAAGGCAAACCCCCCCCCTCCCCCCCAAATAAACAAAACACCATTTTTCTTGTAGGTATAGGTGTGGAATCTCATATCTGAGAGCGAATTTGGATACCCTTTTCGACAATCTTTTAGGATCTCCAAACAGAATTGGAATCAGACTTCAGAATAAAAATGTGGTCTTTGACCTTTTAAAAGGTCAAAGTTGACCTGATCAAATTTGGGAAAAATATTTCTGGGTTTTGTAGATCTCACAGTTTCAATTTAGACTCATGAGAATCAATAGTTTTTGAGATCATTTGATAAGGTTTTCAGTTGAATCTTTTTTAGAGGTAAGTACCTTTATTTTTTAAATTTCAACATTAGTCATCTATATTTCCTTTCCATATCAATACAATCTCATGTAAGTATAAAATATTGGCTTTGGGGTCTCTTTTGTGTGCAAACCATTGTCCTAGGACCCCATCCATATTTTATCTATTACAGTTACCATCTTCTGAAAGCATCCATTCTACAAAAATAACTCTATATACACTATAAATCTACATAAACTGCCTTTGATTCTGACTTCACAAATTCATCAGAAAAGGCTCTCAAAGTCTGATACTCGGAACATGGATTCACTTTCATACATGGATTATGAATCATCAATTAACTTTCTCTCATAATGAACTAATCAACTATCATCAATCTGCAAAGTTAGCACCTTACAACTTTTCTGAATCTAAAACTCATTAAATATGCAAAATTAGGATTTGGAATCAAGCTGGGAAAGTGGTTAAGTGGATTGGTCAAGGGCCTAAATTCTTCAAATAGGTACACCTTCATGTTTTCAATATGGGGAAACATTCAATTATGCAGTGCATTCAACTGGATATATCTTGCAAAATCTCAAAGTACACCATTCAGAAATTTGGGCAAAATAGAGGAATCAGACTAATTAGCAGGACCAAATTTGGGGAACCCAAAAACCTATCAAATGGATTCGAATGATCTTGGGTTCTAGAATATAAACTCAATGATATGCATGAAAAATATTCGCAAAGTTGTGACCTATGAAACCTAAAAGGATGCAAGATATTCAAATACAAACTGGGCAAGTTACATCAATTTGACACTATAATCAACATATGCAAATAGGACAAGTGCTCAAAACAAGACATCACTGAATGAATCAAAACTTGAATCTGATGATCTGGGATGTCTTCTTATGTCTAAACAAGAGTGATGAGCACCTAACATGCATGAAAAACTTCAAAATTGTATTTGGGCAAATAGGCTCAAAAAGTACTCAAAGGGGTTAGAATGCAAAATTTTAACAAGGTACTCAAAAACCCATGTTGTATTTTTGAGTACCAACAGGACCTCCGATAAGTGCCTGATCAACTTAATTTTTCATTTAAAGCATTTTGTTTTTTTTAAATGGATTTTTCCTAGCAAAAACCCTCTTTTTAGCATTTTTTTAATCAAATAGCACTTTTACACATTTTAATAGCGTTTTTACCATTTTTTCAGTGCTTTCGCGCATTTAAATAGCGCTTTCATGCTTTTAAATAGCGCTTTCATGCTTTGAAATAACACTTTTCCACGTAGAAATTAGGGCTTGTTTCGCTTTCAATTTTTTGTGTAGTGCGTTTAAAGTCTTTAGCACTTTTGATGCTTTCATTAGCACATACAATATGTCTTTTAGTGCTTTTACAATCTTTTAGCGCTTTCACCTTAGAACAATGCTTTTAATTGTTTATATAGTGCTTTTGATCTTTTAAGTTGCGCTTTTTCTTTTTAGCACTTTTAAGCATTCAAATAGAACTTTTACCCTGTTAGGAAAATTTGCAAATGACTTAGTCATTTTTATGAATCATTCAATGTCGTCGATCAATTGATTGGCTTAGGTAAGAAACTTGATTTGGTAGCGAGTCATAGGATGTCAGTTTGAATCAATTTAGTTTGAATATTTGATTGTCAATCTAGATTTAGATGATGGGTGATGATAAATTTTTCATCCTCTCTAAATAGAATCAGGAAAATTGATTATGGTTTGATATTTTGTAAATGTTTGATTGACTTAGGATTATTCAAGAGATAACTGATTTCAAAACTGATGTGATTTAACTTTCTTTTTATAGGCCGTGCTTAATTCACTACCCATTTGAGGTCTATATCCTTTGTCATTTAGCATGATTGATGATTTGAGCTATGTGGATCATTGACATATAGGCATATGCGGGCTTTCCTTCTTGCTTTTCCTACCTCAATTCTGAGTGAATTTAGGATTGATCACAACTATGTTAGAGAGGTGGCACTCTGACCATAATACCTTCCACTTGTCGAGGGGGGAGATGAGCATCACTCCTGAGGATGTGTACCGCATCCTACGTATCCTTACCCAGGGAGAGCTCATTTTCTATGACCAGGTCTATGATGGCACAGCTTGTCAGAGGGTGTTTCAGGACCCCACAATCAGTGATGACCATATCCAATGGTCTCATTTTCATTCATTTCCACTTCTCCCAGCTATTTTGGGTGCACTGATTGGCAGCTTCCTCATGCCTGATCACCAAGGGCATGGATTTGTGGTCAGTTGGAGACCTATTCTTGAGGACCCGATGGCTAAGAATTGATGTTTTGATTTGGGTTCTTGCATTTTGGCACAACTATGGACATGGGAGCATCTCCCAGTGACTAGACTAGTTGCAGTGCATCATCATGATCCTGGGTGGTCATTTTCTTTGATGTATGAGGGCATGGTAGTGAAGGCCCATATGGGAAAGTTAGATTATTGGCACCATGTGATTGAAGATGTAGATCAAGTCAACTAGCGACCATATATTGGGTGTAAGGCATGGTTCAAGGATGTTATAGAGCTTTCATTTATGTTTAGCCAACGATGGATGATAGTGCGGTCTCCTCATATCACTGAGAGATTTTTATTTTGGTGAGTGCTATGATAGTATGGTCGTGTTCAGGGTATGTCGCAGGGTGTAGCTATGTATGCCTGGGTTCAAGTTGAGAGATCATTATGGGGGCCTGTGGTTGATTTCAGGACAGTGTACCAAGAGATAGAGCAGTTGGGTCATCTACCATGGGAGATGAGAGACCATGTTATTGATGCTAGTATGACTGATGATTGTGCATATTGGTTCACTCGGAACCCTTTTCTGAGATTCACAGATCCAACTGAGAGGATACCTAGGATTGATGAGGAGTTAGATGATGACGGTAGTGATGGAGGTGATGGTGGTGATGGTGGGGATGGAGGTAGAGGTGGTAGGAGATGGGGTCATTGAGAAGCTAGAGCAGGTAGAGTTGTGATATTGGTTATTGTTGTTGCTCACATTCCTCCAAGGGGTGGTGTTTAGATGAGGGATTGATGTGTGGATAGGGTTTTGTATCAGGTTATTGTGGATCCTGCATCCAAATAGGGTCATCATAGGGCCAGACGTCAGAGACAGGTGGATGCCCAGGTAGCATAGGCTCTGCTAGATCAAGCTTAGGGTAGACCAACATAGACTCCTTTGTAGACTCCTTCACGGGTTATCCCACCAGCTATTCCACAGGCTCCTTCAATACATCCACCTACTTCTGCTTCTATGCCATCTTCTTCATCTTGTCCATCTTCTTCTTCTTTCATTCCATCTTTATTTGTTCCATCTTCTTCCATGCCATCTTCTATGCCTCCACCACAGACTCCTCTTGCATAGGCTCCCAGTTCAGAGGCTCTGATGGCTGTATTAGATGTTTGAGCCTTACAGTCAGATGTGTCTAAGATTAGGTAGCAGGTTATCCATCTCAGTAGTATGATGCAGGCTTTTATGGCCACTATGAGTCAGCATGGGCTACAGGCTCGTTTGAGTAGACCTTCTGATACTGGTCCTAGTCCTAGTCTTGATGGTGTTGACGGTGCTGGTGGTTCAGCTAGTTGATTTGTTGAATTGATATATATATATATATATATATATATATTATTTCATTTGTTGATGTACATGATGATCTCATTTTTGATATCGAGACATTGGAATCTAATGTATTCTTTTGATTAGTTGATGTACTTTTATGTGTTGATACTTGTTGATACTTTGGTGGACTTTGATTACCTGATGTTTCATGATGATATCATAAACTTTGATTCTCAGTTTGATTTATGATAATGATACCATAGACTTTGATTCATAGTTTTGGTAGATTTACTTTATGTGACATCATCATGTGTTGGATCTCATTTTCCAGGTGATTTACTATGATATGCAGATCTAAATGGGTCTATCTCTTATATGCTTTGTTTTATGGTTTTCAGAATGCAGTTTATGATATGAATGCACATATTCTATTTATGCTTAAATGGTTGTCTTATGTATGACATAGAAATAGGTGAATGGATGTAATATGAATGTAATGCAATGACTTATGATATTTAATGTTTTATGGATGCAAATGATACCTTAATGTGTTAGATGATGATGTAATGATTAATGATTTATGCGATGTAATAATGTATGTGGATGTATATATTTGTGGTAATATGGATATATGTAATGTGTTTCATGGATTTTTGTGATGCAATGGTTTAATGATTTGGGAAAATAATGATATAATGATTAATGTGATGTGATGCAAAATGTGGTGGACCTATATGATGTAAATGCATATGGATATTTAATGTTTAATGATTTACATAACCCTAAATATGATATAGATGAATGATGTAAATGTAATGATATATAATGTAAGATGAACTTTTGAATGATTTGTGATGAATGGATTTTAAATGAGTAATGCAATGTGCAATGTTTTCAAATGAACTAAATGATATGGACCTAATGATGAATTTATGTCTTTTGAATGAAATGACTTAACAGATGTAATGCACATTAATGAATGCAATGGTAAATGCACTTAATGAATGATTTAAAGAATGCATACTAAATGAGATGAAATTTTAAAATGAATGCCACCTAATGCAATGTTATTTTATGAAAGTTTAATGTTTAAAATGAATGCAACCTAATTCAATGTCACTGAATGAATTAGATCTAAATGATGAATGCAGCCTAATGCACTTAACTTAATGTAAGTTTGATGCAAGCTACACATAATGAACTAAGATTTAAAATGAATGCAAACTAATGCAAAGAATGTAATTGGTACTTTAAGGTGGAAAATCCTAAATGAATGCAATATAACATGAATCTAACAAATTCTCATGAACTAAAGTAATGCACCTTTTTTTTTTATTTTAGATTTCCAACACACTCGATCACATATAGTTTTTGATGCTCATTTGATTTTTTATTTGACTACACCCCCTTTCTATCTTTCTCTTGCAATTTAGTTTTTAGGCTAAGAAAGAAAAATACATTAAATGCATTTAATCTAGGATGTATGCAACTAACTACCACTATTCAAAAATCTGGAGCTTATATTCATCATTGAGAAATTTTTGGAATCCTTATTTAGTACAACCATTACTAGTTCAACCATGACGATATGAATACTTTTTTCACTACTTTCGTTGCTTTCCCATCCTGTGGTACAATTGTCACTGATTGAAGTCATTCATGAGAGTGTGAATACCAATTTTTTTAGATTCTATTTTGCAAGTGGATTTTGGTATTATGATATTGAACATCAAAATATCCAAGGTATCCTTTTGCATAAACAAACAAAAATCTTAGCTCCATCATATGTACAAGTCCTCGATGATTATTTGATGATCATGTCCTTAGACATATAATACATGCTTTAAAACTTTGATTTTAAGACAGTCATTCAGAAATCAATAAGATATCATGCTTTCATCATAGCTTGTCTGTTAGGAATAGTCCCAAGAGATAACTAAGAGGGGGGGGGGGTGAATCAGTTATCTACAAGTTTCAATTCTTTATACAATTAATTATACTTAAACATAAAGCATAAACACAATGAAAGAACACATGAACACAACACCAATATTTTGGTTACGGGGAAACCCAAATAGGTAACAACCCCGTTGGGAATTGACACCCACTAATATTCTGCACTAGTGTATTATGGTCCTTGTTAGAAGATCCTTAACCCTATTAGGAGTTTCTTTACAATATATTTAGTACAATAGACTTGGTCAAGGGTCAGACCCAATTAGGAGTCTTTTACAATTGTCCCTATTATGGGAGAGGCCACACTATCCGAGAGCATACTGCTCAAAGGGGTCAAGGCTACAACCTTCTATTTAACAGATACACACTATATCTAGATCTTGGTGAACTACGCTTTGACCTGCTATCTGGATCAGTTCCAATGAATAGCATAATTTCTTCACTTGGTCACATAGACCTTCTGATGGTTCAACACTTTGCACACTCTGATCTGCTCTGCTTCAACAACTATCAACCACACTTAAGCAATCACAAATGACTGCCTATAAATATCTTTCCTCTAAATGATATAATCAAGTTATCTTGTTAGAAACACCTTGAAATAATATTAGAGAAACCATAACAAACTCCAATATACACTTTTTTAGCTCTACTAAGAATGCAACATAATCTGGGACCTATCCAATAAGATAATTGTAGACACACGCTACATATTGTCAGCTCTACCAAAACAATTGGATCTTCCTCTGTAGGCTGAATTAACTCATGTGATCTTAACCAAACATTAGTAACTCTTTTCTAAGCTTAAATCCAATGGTGCATACCCTAAAGATAGGCACAACTCAAGAGCCAATAAAATCTTTGTTGGCTCTTCTGAATAAACACATGAAACTGCTACTGGTGAATAGAGACTTCATAAATTCACTTCTACTCATCAAAAGACTATGCATCCATGACTAAAACATCACTAACATGTCTTAAAAAATATCCAAGCACTCAAGGATCTATGATAACTGTATGAAAAACCATGCATAGAACATTGTTTGTTACTCTGTCAAGAACACTACTGACACTAGCTGCTATATAACTGTCTGTACCAATAGTTAACCTCTGCGCCCATGATATCATGTTGATATCATTTCCATGCTTCATATACTGAAAGTTTACTGCATAAAACTTCCATGCATGCTACTTTCCATCTGTTGTCATCAATGAAAAACATACAGTCTGTACTGGCCTGCTGGCAAATCTCCAACAATCTCCCCCTTTGGAATTGATGGCAACATGTGGAATAAAAAACCACCACCAACCCAAATTGATGCAGGAGCATCCTGGGTGTAAGAGCAATCTTGCATCACCCAAAATATTTCTATTTTTGTATTCAATAAGGGCTATCTTGTGCAGAGATGCTATTTATGGAAACTTGCTATTTTTAGTAAGTTGGTCATATGATCTCAGAATGTTCTGATTTTACATGTGGAGATTCATCTCAGTCATATTAGCCTACCAGTAAAGTTTCATGGCTAGATCAGGTCTAGTTTTGAAGATATTGAAGATTTTTGGTATTGGCAGTAGGGTATAGAAATTTTGAACTCAATTTTGAAGGCTTTAGATGCCTCGGATGAGGTCAAAAATTTGGGTGACAGGCACTTGCGCAAGTCAAGCCCTTAGAGCACTTCGTGGCCTTTTTGAAATGGGGTTATAATAGTCAATCGAGTCAACTAGTGATGACTTATGGTCTTCAGAAGTCGGGTCACCTGAAATGGCAGAAAATAATTTTCCTTCAAAATTTGTGTTCCAGTTTCAAAAGTTATTTTGAGCTGACTTTGATGTAATAAATTGAAAAATAAAATAATTCTAAGTTTGGTCAGCCCTAAGGGCTAAATTTCTAGAACCTTCTCGGGCGGTGGAAAATGCCTATATAAAGAAGGCCCATAGTGTTGTCTAGGGTAGTTCTGGGTAGTAGATCTGGGTATTGATTCAAGGTTTTTTCCTACAGAATATTGTAAGGGAATGCCCATGTGGCTTTGCATATTGTAATTCTGAAAGTTTGTAATTCCACATTTGTGGAGATAATAAGAAGCCAATTTTATGTTCTTGCATATTGTTGTTGTTTCTCTATTTCTATTATGTGTTTGTGGTATTAAGGGGAGCACCCTTCATTAAGTGGTATCAGAGTAGGAGTTCATGAGTTTGTGAATAGATCACCGACTATGAGGCAGTTTGCACTAGGACTGTGGTTATGGTTTCAAAATGCATCGTGAAAATACCTCCACGAAGGGAACATGGCAGAAGTGCTGGTGTTGTAACACCTGAGGTTAGAGTGCTCTAGAGACAAGTGTGAGCATTGCAAGAGGAGATTCGCAGAGGAATGAATCTTAATGTTAGAGATGAAAGTGAGGATGAAGCCGAAGAAGAATATCAAGAAGGAGAAGTTAAAGTTGTGAACCAGGAGGAAGAAAGACTTTTTCAGGCCATTTCCAAGATCAGAAAAAGACCTAAGATTGAAGTTCCTACATTTTCAAGAAATCTTAACCCAGAGGAGTTGATCGACAGGATCAATGAATGTGAAGAATATTTTGAGTATGAAGATATTGAGGATCCTAATAGGGTCAAATTCATGAAGGCCAGACTGAAAGGTCATGCAAAGATCTTGTGGCAAGAGATTCAATTGGAGAAAAATAGGAGAGGAAAAGATAAAATCACAAGATGGGATCAAATGGTGGATAAATTGAAGCGATAGTTCATTCCTGTTGATTATGAGCTTGACCTACTGAAGAAGATGCAAAGATTGAAGCAAGAAGGAAGATCTGTTCAGGAGTGTACAGAGGATTTCTATTGAATCCTCATCAGAATAGGCCATGCAAAAGCTGACAAGGAGAAAGTTGCCTATTACCTTCATGGGTTAAGGCCAAGCATTCAAGAGGAGCTAAATCTAGTTTGAATGAACAGTATTGAAGAGGCATACTAGTTTTCCCTAAAAGTAGAGGAAAAGCTGAACAAGAAGTTTGAGAGCAGACAAAATGGAAGAGGTCACGATGGAAAATCTAGTGGATGGTCATATGGAGGTCTAAATGAAGATCTGAAAAAGAAAGATGAGGCCAATAGCAGTCAAAATCAGAGAGGAATTAATTCTAATAATTTCCAAGATCAGAACTATTGGTTACTTTTCCCTGCAGGACCAAACTTGAATAAATATATGGGCTTGATTCTCAGAATGTGCACTCAAGTTTGACAAGAAATAATCCAATTGATGAGGATTGAAAGGAATCCTCCTTGTTTGAGCTCCACATCACTCAGGCGGGTATTGCCTGATCTGCACACTCATGACTCTTCTTGATTAAAAAAAAGCCTGCAAATAGATTATTGTGGAATAACTTTCAGACTCTTATAGGTATCATGTACCCCAATGAAACCATGACCTTATGCAATAGCCCTATTTGCATGACATGAATTTGAAAAAATAGAAACCTATCCTAACAACATGAAAGGGAAAGGTGGTGCTTTATGTAAATGATTTTGGGATTTGGGTTGAAAGGACCCCTGAAATAGCCTAAGTCTCTCATAGAATAGAGCCTTATCCAATGGGTGATAGAGTCAAATACATCATTGTAATAGAGCTATGAAACAAGAAAGAAATATATGCTAATATGTTGATGCCTTACATCAATCATACACCACCAATCAGACCTCACTTCAACAATCCACCTGTGTACCCAGATATGTTATCACCTATTCAAAGGATTTTAACCCTCCCCTTAGAAAAGACCTATAAACAAGGAATACATTAACCAGCATCTACTGGAAGATGAGCATGAGACACCCTTGATACCCCAGCTCATACATATCTGAAAACTAGTCCTAAACCCAGTTGCTTCTGTGAAAACAACTCTATTGCAGACTCTTTGGAAATACAAATAGAAAAATCACAACACCCTTGATGCTATAATCAACAAGTTTAGGACTCAAATGGAGATAGTCTAATAATAGTACAAATATATTGAAATCTCATACATAAAACATTTGTTACAATTTGTATTATATGCTCAAAGCCAGAAAGGAAAGAGGGAGCACCCTATTGGTTTTTCCCTTTGATCTTCACTTGTAGATTTATACTTTGATGGATAACTCTAATATAACTTTGACTCTATCACCACTCCAAATTCTATAGGGAAGAGGGCCGATTAACAAGGATCAACAATGAGATCCTCCTTCACTTTGAGCTTTAATGCTCGGGTGGGTATACCCTTGACTCACTTCTCCAAAGGAGTCTTAAAATAATATACAACTATGTCCTTTACTAACTGACTGAAAGATTTTATCATTTAAATTTGGGTGTGTGTGGTTGATGATGAACAACCTCCAGGGAATGGACAAGTGCCTTAACCAAGGGCAAAGAGTCACCTAATAACATATATCAACTGAACCCTAACTTAAACACACTTGAATTCAGGATAAGTGCTTTGCCTATTATCCCTCTCACTCACATATCAGGACATCAAATCCTTATCTAGCCATGAACTCACTAAAATCACCTGAAAGACTTTAATCCTAACTTTGTTAGGAACTCAAAGATAATCTCAAAATACTCTTTGTTTACCATATGATAATCCACTTTGTGAAATTAATATATATGAGCTCAAGAACAAAATAAGAAGACATACACAAACATGAGATTGGAATCCAAATATATTCTCATTAAAACTTGCAGAATCAATACATTATCAGACAAAAAAATGACAAAGGAACAGACCCCAAAATCCAGGCTCTCTTGCTTGATCAATTTACATCAGCAACCAAGGACTAAAAAAAAGTTTTGGAACTCTCTCTAAGTCAAAAAACTAACTACTTATACCCCTAGTCACCTTGGAAACCCAACATAGGTTGCAACAAGCTACGGGTGACTAGGGACCAATTGAAATAGTCAAGAAATTAATACAAGGGAGGAAAAACCAATCGGCTAGATCCAAAATTGATCTTCATTCATGCCAAAATCTGAGAAAGGTACAAGGAACACCAAATTTGCCATGAGAATTAATCCATCAGCTACCTGCAACATGCCTTGAGCAAGAAAAACCATCCCCTTTATGGCACATAACCTCTGCAAATCAATCATGGTACTCTCAGGGCCATTCTATAATAGTTGACAATCATTTCCACCCACTCCAGCCGCTCAAAAATTGAATTCTGGTACTTTCTGTCATTGCAAACCCTTTGCAAAATTTGAATTTGAAAATAAATGGTCACTTTCTTGGCGCCAGTAGGAATCGATGATCCACATTCAAATCTCAGTCATTTTTAAAACACCACCATCTGATTCATCCTTTTCATAGGTTCATATTTCTCAACTCAACCACACACCACAGGTTATCTTCTAACGAATTGGCGACAAAGTAAATCCTCATTTGTGAAATGATTTCTTAACCCACCGCTTAACTCCGTGAACTGGAGACTAAAAGAACTTAACTCACCCCAGTCTTTATTTAGCAAATTGGTGACTAAAGGAACTTTCACCAATTCAAGGAGTATTTCATCCCACTGCTAAATTATTTAGCAACTTCGTGACCTTCCTTCGCTGAATTGCCAGACTTTTCGGGGCACCGCCAAATTTTCACACGAACCAGCGAACCCTTCAAACTTTGTCAGCACCGCCAACCTCATTTATTTGGACCGCTAAACCTTTGACCGCTACCTAGGCCCACTTGTGCCACTCGTCACTCTACCATTCGCTGCTCACTGCCCTGTCATCTCTGACACAGGACCCACTACCTTAAGCCTTACAATCAGATGATGGGCATAAGTTCTCATGGCTGTGACAAGCTCTATGAGATCTTACACCCGTCGTTGGATGGTCTGCAGATGTCAGGACTCTCTGACACATCCAAAAACATAGGTCCCACTGACAACCACCATGTCATTAATACTTGGACCAATCAGATACCACCAACTGTGCATACATGTCAAGTGGACCCGCCTTAGTTTGAAATGCCGCAACTATGGAAGAATCAATGGTCGACACATGATCTCATGCCTTTGACACACTCCATGAGATCTTACACCGACCGTAGGATCAACATGTTGTCAGAAAGCCAAGCCCATGAAATTATAAGCCAAAACATAGGAAATAATTAAAACAGTCAAACTTAGAAAAAAATAAATCACCACTGGGCATGCAGACTTAGGAAAAATTAACTGAGGACATAGGAAATATTAAAAGGGGACCTATCGACACATGAAAAACCTAACTGTGCACAAGGTAAAATGAACTTTAAAAGGCACATGCGGACAAAATTTTTAAGTGGGATGAAAAAGGAATGCCGAAATAGAACAAGGCTAGGGTATTTTGAATTTTAAGCATCCAACAACTATCTTTTTGAATTGTTGAACAAGGTTTATGCCAGAGACCTAAAAATGAGTACAGAGACCAGGTGAAAAATGCCAGAGCCATGAAATTTTTTGCACATGCTAAAAGTGGCTCTATCTGGGGATGTGTGCCTCCTGTAGGCACAACAAGGATCTAGAATCTCAGGTTAAAGTAGACCATCCCACAAGCAAAAGTTGCAGACAGTAAGGAACAAGTAGGGCAAAACTTGCAACTAGACAAAACATAACCAAGAATTAGACAAAACACAAAATTCATAGGGCTATACACATATGTACACACCTAGCTACTGCTCATGGAAAATAGAATACCTCAAGAGAAGTATTTTTTCAAGAATTGTCCATGAACAGGCAATACCTGAATATCACCATTCAACTCTTTTACAACATATGAATCTTGGCCCCACTTTTCATGAATTTGATATGGCCCTAACCAGATGGGATCAAATTTACCATGTTTTCCTTTATCCTCCAATTTGGCATTCCAAATTAACACTAAATCATCAGGCTCAAATTTTCTTGCAACAGTTTTCTTATCATACAAATTTTTGACTTGCAATTGCAACTTGGCATTTTTTGAAGCTGATTCTCTCCTAACTTCATCCAGCCTGATGAGATCCTCAATCCTTAATTACATCTCATCCTCTATATCATCATCATATAATTGCACAAATTTATACATTTCCAACAGATTATTCTGAGGCATCCTTGCATGTATTCCATATACAAGGTCAAATGGTGCACAACCAATTGCCCTCTTCACAGTCACCCTATCAGCCCATAGAGCTAATGGTAACTTTGCATTCCATGCCCTCTTATTCTTTTCAAAAATCCTCTTGAGGATTTTAATCAAACTCTTATTAGTAGATTATGCCTGACCATTTCCTTGTGGGTGATAAGGTGAGGAATTAGAAACCTGAATTCCTAAACCTTTGTAAAAGTCCTTATATTCAGTAGACCTGAAAGACATGGCATTATCACTTACTATTCTCTCAAGGCACCCAAACCTTGTGACAATACTATTCAACAAGAAGTCAGTTACCACCTTACTGGTTGCATTCCTTGTAGGTATAGCCTCTACCCACTTTGTGAAGTAATCAGTGGCAACTAAGATCCATGAGTGTCCTCCACTTGACTTATTTGGTATCTCCCCTATGAAATCAATTCCCCATTGTTGGAAAGGAGCCTGCACTTCTACTGGCCTTAGTGGAACATTTCTTGAGAATTTAAGCTTACCAGAGAACCTCTGACAAGAATCACACCTCCTTACCAACTGCTCTGCATCCTTGAAGATTGTGGGCCACCAGAATCCTGCTCTCAAGATCTTATGAGCAGTAGTCTTACCCATGAAGTGTCCACCACAAACTCCCTCATGCATTTCCTTCAACAAATTATTAGCTTGATTTTCATCTACACATTTCAAAAGTATGCAATCCAAATTCTATCTATACAATTTATATTTCACAATTGCATACTTGATGGCTTGTAATTTCAATGTCCTCTTCTTATTGTCATCCATCTCATCTGGACATTTCATGTTTCTTAGGTAATAAACAATATCTTGATACCAAACACAATCATCCATATCACATGTATAGTCAATTTCAGAGTGATTTACCTTATTTGCATCAAGATTTGATTGGGCCATCAACTTTGCCAATCCCTGTCCTCTAATTAACTTAGTAATCTGGATATCAACATTGAATTCTTGGATCCTATTGATCTATCTGCATCTTCTTCCAAACACCTCTTGCTGTGAGAAAATATCCTTCACATTTGCACTTGGCACAAAAGCAATCACAACTGTTCCCATCAAGTAACATCTAAATGCTTTGACTACCTTTACAAGTGCATATGCTTGGTTCTCATTTATGTCATATTTCAATTCAGCAGCTTGTAAAGATTTACTGAAAAATGCAATAGGCTTCTCAAAACCATCCTTATTCTTTTGTAACAAAACTACAGCAATAGTGTGAAAAGATGCAAAGGAAAAGATGTGCATTGAGATACTATAATCAGGTGCATTAAGCACCGGTGCATCTTTGATAGCCTGCTTGATACTTATGAAAGCTTCATTAGGCTCACCTTCCCAATTGATTGCAGATCCTTTCTTCAACATCTTAGAAATAGGTCTAGAAACCTCTACAAAATTTATCACAAACCTCCTTAAGAAATTTACCTGACCAAAGAAGGACTGAATCCCTTTAACATTCTTTGGCCTCTAAATTTTATCAATAGCTGCTACCCTCTCAGGGTCAATTCTCACTCCTAGCTTCCCAGCCAAGTGGCCGAGCAACTTACCTTCAGTGACACCAAATGCACATTTTCTTGGGTTTAATGAAATGCCATATTCCAAAGCCCTCATAAATATTTTCTCTAAATGAATGCAATGGACTTCTTCCCTCTTAGAATAGGTAGTTAAATCATCTTGATATACAACAAGGAAATCATTTATGAAATCTGAAAAGGCAACATCCATTTCCCTTTGAAAAGTAGCACCAGCATTTGTGAGGCCAAAAGGCATTCTCACATAGACATATGTCCCCCAAGGTGTAGTGAAAGTTTTCTTGAATTGTTCTGACTCCTTAACAATCACCTAATTGTAACCAGAGAAACCATCCATCATGGACATCAATTCTGATCCGGTTACTCTCTGCAGCATAGCTTCCATATTGGGCAGACAATAATTATCCTTTAATGAGCTGATGTTCAAATTCCTGAAGTCTACACAAAGTCTTATGTCACCATTTTTCTTTCTCATGGGAATGAGGTTTGACACCCAAGAAGAGTGCCTTATAGGCTTGATTATGCCAGCATCTCTCAGCTTCATTAACTCATCTTGCATCTTGGGTGCCAAAGTAGGATTAATAGGCCTCTTTTTTTGCCTAAAAGGTTTAGCATCCTCCCTTAAAGGAATGATATGCTGAAATAAGTCTTCTCTATAAACCTTAAGGTCATCATATGACCATGCAAAGACATGCCTGAATTTTCTTAACAATTCAATCAAAGATTTTTTTATTTTATGAGACAAATTTCTACCAATGTATACCTTCTTAGGTGCCTCTTGAGTTCCAAGATTTATCTCCTCCAAGTCCATGTGACTTTCTTTTTTACTATCTTTCTGAACTCTATCATGGCTGTCAAATATAGTTTTGAAAACAACAAGTCCCTTAGGAACCTTGTTAGTCTTGAGTTGAATAACTTCATTTCCAAGGACCACCTCTTTTCCTTCTATGGACTCAACCAAGGCTGAACAATCAAATTCCTGACCTTGATACTGATCTTCACAATTCATAAACTTCAGTATATCACTATCATCATCAAAAACTTGCCAATTTTCAATATTGTCTGGTACACTAGGCCTAGTCTAAATTTCAACTTTAGAGATACCAGAAAATGTAATATCACTAGGATTGATTGCTATATTGGCTAACAAATCAGCCATCTTATTGTTACTCCTATCCTTCCATTCAATATTGAAGGCATTAAAATGCTCAATCAAATCCCAAATTGCATTTCTATATTGTTTCAACCTTTTATTCTTAGAAGCATACACTGATCTGACTTGGGACACCACCAACTCAGAATCACCAACAACATTTATAAATTTAATTCCATGTTTTTGTACCAACCTCAATCCTAACAACAATGCTTCATATTCTGCTATATTATTGGTACAAAATAATTTCAATGTGAAAGAGAACTTGTAGGTGTTACCATCAGGAAAAAATAGTAAAATACATGCTCCTGCACCATCCTTGTAGCTGGCACCATCAAAGTACATTACCCACAAATCACCCTTCACAAATTTTGCACTTACCTCAACAGAGATAGGTGATGGAATAGGATCCTTCTCAAATACAGGGATCTCTGCCCTAAAAGAATTTATGTCAATATCCACAAAGCATGTAGTTTCATTATCAATATTTCTCTCAATTATGTAGCATACTCTTGGCTCTCGGTCAATCTTGATGAACTGATCATCAATCTTGAAAGTGGCATAGGACAGATCACACTGTAGACTTCCACCCATGGCAGCACTCCATCTCCTAGATAGTAGCATCCCATAATGAGGAGGGATGTCCACCACCAATACACTCATTGTCAACTCTTTCTCTAGATAGGCTGCCAGCCTATATGGCATTGCATTGATAGTCCCAATGACTGGTACCTCTCTCTGCTCCATTGCACAACACTTGCCTTGAACTGTATCAACTTTAAGGCCTAACTTCTCCATGATCTTAAAAGGCATAAAAGTATTAGAGGCACCACTATCAATCATACAATTTCTCAATTTCATTCCATTCACAAGGACACTTAAAAAGAATGGATCAATGTTTTCAAGGCTAGCATTGACAGAACTGTCCAAATATATAGGAGGAATTTGAAATACAATTCCCTGAGCAGCAACTCCTTTCAAAATTTTACCCTAAGACTCACTACATGCAACATCATTATTATAAACATTATCTACCCATGCAATAGCTCTATCCTTATGTTCAGGGATGTTCAATAGTTCTGACAATGGAACCTTAACAGTTATTTGAGACAATACAACTAACATATCAATAGGAGCAGAAAGAGGAACCTCAATCTGCACTACTTTAATATCCCTTTTCTTATCTGATACATTAGGTGTATTGGTACCCTTCATCTTTTCATCTTTAGTCATTGTGTCAATTGGCTTCTCTATCTCATTAGAAGTTTTTTCAACTCCAACTCCCTTAGGCTTCCAATTCTTACCTTTTACATTCTTGAATTTCACCATGTGATCACCTTTTGATTTGTTCTCATTAGGATCTTCGGAGTTGGTACTCTTTATGAACATTCATGCAACTTTTCCATTTGTATCTCTTGCTACCATGCCTCTAGTCTGCACTTGAGAAATCATTTCTGTAGTAATCCTATCCATCTCTTCTCTAGAAGGTCTTCTCAAATTTATTGACTCAGAAGAAGAGTTCATGTTACATGTCTTTTCATCAATGTCTTCATCATCAGAAAAGACCTCTTGACAAAAAAGGGCCTGATTGTGTCTCTTCACATTTACATCTGCTTCTTCATCAAGATCAGAATCATCTTCATATCCCAAATATGAAATAGCCATGTTGCATCCAACATCATCTTGATCTTCTTCCCGATCTATCTCCTCATTGCCACAATCTTGATTTGTAGCCATAGATTGTGCAACTACACAATACTCTACAGAATGAGGGGACTGGCATGCAGCACACCAAGGTGTATCCTCTGTGACATTTATTGAAGCTTTTTGTAGAGGGTCAGGGACACCTCTATCATTGTTACCTCTAGCAGTAGGGACAATAGGCTTGCCATCCTTCCATTGGGTGTTGTAGGGGTAGTTCTGCAATCTATTTTGCTTATTGAAATTGTTGTTGAACTGAGACCTTTCATTGGTAGGAACACTGATGTTCCTATTTACAGGTGCCTTCAAATCCTTCAATGCATTGAGCACCTTATCCAAATTATCTTCTTCTTGTTTCTTAGTTCCAACATTTTTATTATTTTCTCTTTTGTATCTCTTGTCCCCAAACAACTTAGGGTCATCTCTCTTACCACCCAATTTCCCTGATATTTTCATATTATTCTCAATATTGATAGCAATCCTAAAAGCATCTCTAAGAGTTCTTGGTTCTTTGTCCCTCAACAAGTATCCCATCTTTCCATCAAATGCATTGAAGTATGTAGTTAGACAGACATTGTCATCTAACCGCATAACTTGGAACAACTTATGCATACCTTTTTGAAATCTCATGTTGAATTCGACTGCAGACTCATTCTGATTTTTCCTTATGGTATTGAACTCATTCAAAATGAAACTACCATTATGTCTATCACCATACTAATCTTTAAAACATGTCTCAAGAGAATCCCAAGTATCATTGCATCTATCAGGAAGTCTCTTGAACCAATCTCTAGCATCCTCCATTAGAGATTGAACAAACAATTTCATGACTACATCCTCATGCTCTACCTCATAGTCATTAAGCATATCAACAAATAACCTAAGATGCTTCTCATAGCTAATAGCATTATTACCAGAAAACATAGGTACCTTATCTCTTATATCCTTTGGAAAAGCATTTGGGTAGCCTGGTATCCCATCAAAATTGATTTGTCTATAGCCTTCTTATTGCATAGGTCTTCTTTGAAATCCTGAACTAGTGTTCCCACTAGAGTTATTATTTTTATCTACATTCCCTCCCATTTTCTCATTTGACTATCTATTAGGATCAATAAAAGATTTGGTAGATACATTAGGAATGTGATTTCTAGTAGTAGCATTGCTAGGTGGAACAGTAGTGTTCATAGATGGCATACCTAATTCAGCAACAAAAGGGCCATGAACATCGGCTGATGAAGCCTTCAAGAACTGGATCTTTCTTCTCTTTTCCGCAATAGCAGCATCAATTTCAGCTCTTTCCAATTCTTGAGCCAAAGCTTCATCCTCTCTTATTTTTCTCTCTATCTCTATTTCCTTACTTGAGTCAGGAGGTGGGATTTTTGGTATTGTCACTGGTTTGCTTGCTTGGTCACCCACCATCTTCTGCTTCCCTTTCTCATTAATAACAACAGCAGCCCTAGTGATCCTATGTCCATCCTTATCCTTGGGCAAAGGAGCATAACTTTGCACTTGTCTGATCACGGGGCCCTCTTCATCAAACTCATGGTCCTACAAAAAGCACTCCCGCTCACTCCTCAGAGCTTCAAGATCACCAAAAACATCATGTTGCAAAGCCTTAGGAGTAGAAGAAAGAATCTTATTTCTCTCATTCATTTCATTAATTTTCCTCAACAGAGACTGCCTCTCCAATAGAACATTTACCTTTTCAACATCTCGCTCCTCTTGTAATCTTTTATATATGGCATCCTACTCTGCCAACTGCAACCTAAGTGCATTCAGGTCATGTGGATCTATCATGTTGTCTTTAGAGCTTGATGAAACTTCCACATCAGTGGGATGCTGATATGGGAAATGCACTCACCTTGGTTCCATGGGCTCCCTTCTGGGTATGTCCTCATCAGGATCTAAATTCAGCCCATGACCTCTTTCTCTAGGGTGTTCATCCTGACCTATAGGTAATGGACCCTTATCTTGAAATACAGCCTCTGGGCTATCATAAAACTTGTCTTCAGAGTGGCCACTACTCAATCTAGAACCTATGTCCTCTAAACCTTCCTTATTAGAGGATGCAAGTGGTGCTCTACCTCTGGTATTTCTTTGCTCTCTCATAGGAGCACTTGTAGACTCTTCATTTCTCTTGATCTAGCTCTTCTTGTTAGCTCTAGGTAACTGTTCCATAGCAATCTCTAGATTTTTCTTGACAAAGGACCTGGTATTTCTTCTTTTGTCCATCTTTAACTTATAACACTAGTTCTTAACCCTTTCAGTCACCACCCACTTAAATGGGAAAACCTTAAAATTCACAAGAAGACACTAAAAACCACAAGAAAACACAAAAGTCCAACACTAATTTATTTCTCTAGACTCTCCTTAGTAGAGTCATCATTTTGTTGGTTTTTCCCTTTGATCTTCACTTGTAGATTTATACTTTGATGGATAACTCTAATATAACTTTGACTCTATCACCACTCCAAATTCTATAGGGAAGAGGGCCAATTAACAAGGATCAACAATGAGATCCTCCTTCACTTTGAGCTTTAATGCTCAGGTGGGTATACCCTTGACTCACTTCTCATAATATACAACTATGTCCTTTACTAACTGACTAAAATATTTTATCATTTAAATTTGGGTGTGTGTGGTTGATGATGAACAACCTCCAGGGAATGGACAAGTGCCTTAACCAAGGGCAAAGAGTCACCTAATAACATATATCAACTGAACCCTAACTTAAATACACTTGAATTCAAGATAAGTGCTTTGCCTATTATCCCTCTCACTCACATATCAGGACATCAAATCCTTATCTAGCCATGAACTCACTGAAATCACTTGAAAGACTTGAATCCTAACTTTGTTAGGAACTCAAAGATAATCTCAAAATACTCTTTATTTACCATATGATAACCCACTTTGTGAAATTAACATATATGAGCTCAAGAACAAAATAAGAAGACATACACAAACATGAGATTGGAATCCAAATATATTCTCATTAAAACTTGCCGAATCAATACATTATCAGACAACAAAATGACAAAGGAACAGACCCCAAAATCCAGGCTCTCTTGCTTGATCAATTTACATTAGCAACCAGGGACCAAAAAAAAGTTTTGGAACTCTCTCTAAGTCAAAAAATTAACTACTTATACCCCTAGTCACCTTGGAAACCCAACACAGGTTGCAACAAGCTATGGGTGACTAGGGTTAGGGCTTTCACCCACCCAACCAATTGAAATAGTCAAGAAATTAATATAGGGGAGGAAAAACCAGTCGGCCAGATCCAAAATTGATCTTCATTCATGCCAAAATCTGAGAAAGGTACAAGGAACACCAAATTTTCCATGAGAATTAATCCATCAACTACCTGCAACATGCTTTGAGCAAGAAAAACCATCCCCTTTACAGCACATATCCTCTGCAAATCAATCATGGTACTCTCAGGGCCATTCTGCAATAGTGGACAACCATTTCCACCCACTCTAGCCACTCAAAAATTGAATTCTGGTACTTTCTGTTGCTGCAAACCTTTTGCAAAATTTGAATTTGAAAATAAATGGTCACTTTCTTGGTGCCAGTAGGAATCAGCGATCCACATTCAAATCTCAGTCAACTTTAAAACACCACCGTCTGATTCATCCTTTTCGCAGGTTCATATTTCTCAACTCAATGAGACACCATGAGTTATCTTCTAGCGAACTGGCGACAAAGTAAATCCTCATTCGCGAAATGATTTCTTAACCCACCGCTTAACTCCGTGAACTGGAGACTAAAAGAACTGAACTCACCCTGGTCTTTATTTAGTGAATTGGTAACTGAAGACATTTTCGCCAATTCATAGAGTATTTCATCCCATTGCTAAATTATTTAGCGAATTCACGACCTTCCTTCGCTGAATCACTAGACTTTTCAGGGCACCGCCAAATTTTCACACGAACGAGCGAACCCTTCAAAATTTGTCAGCACTGCCAACCTCATTTATCTAGACCACTAAACCTTTGACCCCCGCCTGGGCCCGCTTGTGCCACTCATCACTCTACCATTCACTGCTCACTGCCTTGTCATCTCTAACACAGGACCCACTACCTTAAGCCTTACAATCAGACGGTGGGCATAAGATCTCATGGCTCTGACAAACTCTATGAGAACTTACGCCTGTCGTTGGATGCTTTGCAGATGTCAGGACCCTCTGACACATCTGGAAACATAGGTCCCACTGACAACCGCCATGTCATTAATACTTGGACCAATCAAATACCGCCAACTATGCATACGTGTCAGTAGGACCCACCTTAGTTTGACACACTCCATGAGATCTTACACTGACCGTAGGATCAACATGTTTTCAGAAAGTAGAGCCCATGAAAATATAAGCCAAAACATAGGAAATAATTAAAACAGTCAGACTTAGGAAAAAATAAATCACCACTGGGCATGTAGACTTAGGAAAAATTAACCGAGGACATAGGAAATATTAAAAGGGGACCTACCGACACATGAAAAACCTAACCTCATACAAGGTAAAATGAACTTTAAAAGGCACATGCAGACAAAAGTTTTAGGTGTGATGAAAAAGTAATGCCGAAATAGAACAGGGCTAGGGTATTTTGAATTTTAAGCATCCAATGGCTATCTTTTTGAATAGTTGAACCAGGGTTTATGCCAGAGACCTAAAAATGAGTACAGAGACCAGGGGAAAAATGCCAGAGCCATGAAATTTTTTGCACATGCTAACACACCCTATATGTAGAGAGGAAGGCAAATATCTACAGGAAAAGGACCCTTCATGGAACTAGCTCACAGAAGAAAATTGGAACTGGAACCCTTCTAAATGATCCAAAAAATCCTTTTATAGGAACAAGGATTGCAACAAGCAAAGGATCATTTAAGGAAAAAATAGGTCTGCAACAACCAGTATAACAAGAAATAAAGAATGCAGATAGACCTTGAAACCCTGGAAAATCAAATCAAATCTGATGTACAACTGCATTGGTTTCATATTCAAGGTTAACTGCAGATACAATTTAAACTGATTTCTTGTTGCAGGAAAAATAAACTTCAATGCCAGAGCCAACAACAAAAAATCTTGCATGTACATGTCATGGAAATCTCTGACAAACATCAAACCCTAGCTGCCTATGTCAAATAACAATCCTTTATATTTATGACGGCATGGCATCCTAGGATGACAAAATTTGATCTACGTGGCAACCCAAGTCTTCTACATCATTCTCGAACTGTAAATGTCCTGGTGCAATCAATTCTGAACCACTTCTTTATTTGATATGGCTCTCTGGTTCAAACCCTAGCACAAACCCTGCCAAAAGATTTGAATTTGAAATAAAATGGCTACATCAGGGCATGAGACAACATATCGATGGTCAGAAATCAAACTGAGATCAAATTTAAAACATCGCCATTAAATCCTAACTTTTCCCGAGCTTCATGACCTAACTCAATGGGAATCTTGGTCTACATTTGGTGAACACACGACAAAGGCTTCACTCATTCTCGAAAATAAATCCTTAACTCATCTTTTACTTAGCGAATTGGTGAACAAGAAAAACAACTAACCCTAGTTAATAATTAGAGAACTAGCAATTGAAGGCTATCTCCCATTCGCTGAATGCTTCGGGCTACTTTTAATTTATTTAGAGAATTAGCGACCATTGTATTCGCTTATTTGCCAAGTTTTTTAGAGCATCGCCATTTTATTACAAGAAATAGCGAACAAAGGGAAAACATTAGAGCCAAATTTTGGGGACACTAACAATCTCAGTCGCCAAATCGTTGAATGGCTTATTGATGTTAGAACCCACTGACAACCCTGCCACATCATCATTCTTTCAGCCAATAAAAATTGAGCATGTCAACATCGCATAGCACCTTGGACCCACTGCATATAAGCCTTTTAATTGGATGAATGTCTTAAGATCGCATGGCCCAGAAAGATTCCATGCGAACTTAAGACAACCGTAGATCCCGAATCTATCATCCTCTTGAATATTTTGGGCCCACTGACATGTCAAAGTCATCGACCGGCTGACCAATCAAAACTCAACAAATAAGCTCCACCTGTCATAGGACCCACCTCTTTCATTGTCACCTGAGAAAAGCAAAATTAATGGCCGACATAAGATCTCATGGCTCTAACAAAACCCATGAGAACTTATGCCAACCATAGATCCTCTATGGATGTTAGGACCCAAAAAGGAAATACTGACAACCAGGTCCTACTAAAAATCTCCACCTCATCGCACCTCGACCAATCAAGAAAAAGCATGTCAGTGCTATGTGGCACATTGGACCCACCCTCTGTTGACCTTAATACACAGGAAGATCAGATGGCTAGCGCATGATCTCATAAGCTCCAAAGATTCCATACGATTTTACACTAGCCGTCGATCTTGAATCTCCTGATTGAGATACTGGGCCCACCTGACAACATATCCAACTCACTATTCTTCAACCAGTAAAATGCTGCCACCTATGCACACCTCACAGTGGACCCACTCCGTTTGAAATATTGTAGCCTTGGAAGAATCAATGGTTGGCGTATGATCTCATAGGGGAAGAATATTCCATGAGATCATCCACCAGCCGTTAGATCTTATGGAACTAAAAATTGGGCCCCGCTGACCATGCGAGCATGCGACCAAAAGGAAGGATAAACTACCATGCCAGGTCGCTAACTGTTAAGAGATAAATCATCAAGAATAGGAGACTACGCGACCACTGCAGTCATTGAAACACCGAAAAGAAATGCTAACAGTCAGAGGACTTGGATAACTAGTGACAAATAGGTAATCGCCAGTTCGCAAAATAAGAAAGGGACATGAAACATTACTAAGTGATTCAATGAAGGTCGAGAGGGAAAAAGATCACATGCAGAAAGGAAGGACTAAGTGGTCTGAAAAGGTAATGAAGAAATAGAACATGCTGAGACCGACTTAGGGTTTTTACATGCAATGACTAGATTTTTGAATTTTAACCTAGGGTTTGAGCCAGAAACATGGAAAAATATTACAGAGACCAAAGGGAAGATGATGAAGCCATGAAAATTTTTCTAGGTGCTAACAAGAACAATAGAGATCGGAGAGGAAGAGGAAGAGGAAAAGGTTCAGGAAGAGGAGGCTTTTGTGGAAAATGTTTTCACTATGGAGAAGAAGGTCATAGGGCATTTGAATGTCCTTAATGCCAAGGAAGGATGGATAGGAGGAATGAAGGCCAAGCCAGAGTGGCACATGTAGATGAAGATGCCAGATCCTCAAATTTTGAAGATGCTGAAAGAGGAGAAACGTTAATTAACAGAAGAGTCCTTCTAAGTGGTGAGAATGAACCTAAACAGAGGAGGAGCCTATTTCACACTAGATGCAAACGTGAGGGTAAATGTTGTGATGAGATTATTGATAGTGGAAGCATTAAAAATTTGGTGTTAGAAGAGATGGTCACAAAGTTGAAGCTCAAGAGATAGAAACACCCACATCCATATCAGATTGTCTGGGTGCAGGATGACCACAAAGTCATGGTCAGTGAACAGTGCCTAGTAAAGTTCAAGATTGGTGGGTACCATGATGAGGTACTATGTGATATCATACCTATGGATGCATGTCACATGTTGTTGGGTAGGCTATGGCAATTTGACAGATGTGTTGTACATGATGGTCGTGCAAATACATATTTCCTGATAAAGGATGGAGTGCAACATAAGCTAAAGCCATTGAAGGAGACCAAAGAAAAGGTATGTGGTAATGCAAGAATAACTTTTGTTGATGGAAGAAAATTCCTAGATGGTATGAGGCATGAGAATGTGTGTTTTTCTTTAATTCCAAAAGTTGGTAAAGAGGAAGTAGAGGATGTACCTGTAGAGGTTGCAGATTTGTTGAATGAGTTTCAGGATATTGTATCTAATAATGTACCTGATGGATTACCACCGGTAAGGAAGATTAGTCATCAGATGGATTTGATTCCAAGAGCTAGTTTTCCAAACAAGGTAGCATACAGAATGACACTAGTAGAAAGTGAAGAGTTGAACAGAAGTACATGAGTTATTGCAAAAGGGGTTGATTTGAGAGAGTCTAAGTCCCTATGCCATACCATCGGTATTAGCACCAAAGAAGAATGGAGAATGGAGGATGTGTATAGATTTCAGAGCAATACACAAGATCATAATCAAGTATAGGTTTCCATTGTCGTGAATGGATGATATTATAGATTTTTTAAGTGGAGCTGTATATTTTTCAAAGATAGATCTAAATAGTGGATATCACCAGATTCGGATTAGAGAAGGAGATGAATGGAAGACTACCTTCAAGACAAAGGAAGGACTGTATGAGTGGTTAGTCATGCCTTTTGGAATAACCAATGCACCAAGCACTTTCATGCGACTCATGAATGAGGTTCTGAAAGAATTTCTAGGTAATTTTGTCATTGTTTACCTAGATGATATTTTGATCTTTAGCAAGACATTGGAGGAACATATGATTCATATTCGTATGGTGTTTGAGAAGTTAAGAGATGAGAAATTGTTGATTAATTTGAAGAAGTGCAGTTTTGTGAAGAAGGAATTAGTGTATTTGAGATTTGTAGTTTCAGCAGAAGGTCTAAAAATAGATCCAAAGAAAGTACAGGCTATCCTTTAATGGCCTACTCCAAGGAGTCCTACTGTGGTAAGATCTTTTCATGGTTTGGCTAGCTTTTACAAAAAGTTTATCAAAAATTTTAGCAGTATTTGTGGACCCTTGACTGAAACAATGAGAGGGGATAGAAAAGAGTTCAAGTGGACTAATGGGGCAAATAAGAGTTTTAAACTGGTGAAACAAAAGGTTACAAGATAACCTATTTTAGCACTTCCATATTTTAATAAGGTGTTTCAAGTATACTGTGATGCTAGTGGTACTACAATAGGAGCTTTTATGAGCCAAGAAGGTAAACCTATTGCTTATTTCAGTGAGAAGTTAAATGATGCCAAGAGAAAATATTCTATTTATGATCAATAATTTTATGCTATAGTTTAGGCATTGAAGAAGTGGAGACACTATCTACGTCCTAAGGAGTTTGTTTTGTATACTGATCATCAAGCTTTGCAATATTTGAATAGTCAAGGAAAGTTGAATCAAAGGCATTTGAAATGGGTTGACTTTTTACAGAGTTATACATTTGTTTTGAAACACACAAGTGGAAAGTCTAATAGGGTTGCAGATGCACTTAGCAGAAGGCAACTATTGCTGACAGAGATGTAGATTGAGGTGGTTGGGTTCAAGGAACTCAAGAATTTTTATCCAGAGGATCCTGATTTTGGTGAAGCTTTGAAAGCTTGTAAAGAACCTGTTACTCTAGATAGAACAAAGTGGCTAGATTTCATCATTCAGGATGATATGCTATTCAGAGGGAGTCAATTGTGCATTTCAAGAAGTTCTATGAGGGAGAATCTCAACAAGGAGAAACATAGTGGAGGATTGGCTGGACATTTTGGTCATGATAAAACCCTTGCTTTGATTAGTGAGAATTATTATTGGCCACAGTTGCAGCAAGATGTCAAGAAGTTTGTACAGAGTTTCAAAGTATGTCAGATGGCAAAAGGAGTGAAGCAAAATATAGGGTTGTATCAACCATTACCAATACCAGAGAAGCCTTGGGAGGATATCAGTATGGACTTTGTTCTCAGTTTTCCAAGGACGCGGCGGGGACATGATTCCATTTTTGTGGTAGTTGACAGATTTTCAAAGATGGCACATTTTATTCCCTGCAAGAAGACTAATGATGTTGTTCATGTAGCAAAATTGTTTTTCAGAGAAGTAGTGCGACTACATGGTTTTCCAAAGACCATAGTTTCAGATTGGGACACTAAGTTTGTTGGGTATTTCTGGCGTACATTGTGGAAGAAGTTGAAGATAGATTTGAAATTCAATTCATCACATCATCCACAGACTGATGGACAGACAGAGGTGGTGAATAGGAGTTTGAGAAATTTGTTGAGATGTTTGGTTGGGGATAAGCCAACAGGATGGGATTTGATTTTACCATAGGTAGAATTTGCATACAATAATTTTTTCAATAGGAGCACTAGTAAATCACCATTCCAGATTGTATATGGGAGTAGTTCAAGAAATGCATCTGAGTTAAGAAAGATAGATAAAGGAGAAATAAGTAGTTCTGAAGGTGAGGATTTTGTAGAACATTTGAAGAATATCCATGAGGAGGTGAGGAAGCACATTACCAAGATGAAGTCATGGTTCATTTGTGGAAGGAAAGATTTCCAATTGGTACATATAACAAGTTAAAAATGAAGAAGTTTGGGCCATGCAGGATACTGAAGAAGCATGATTCGAGAAATGCATATGAGGTAGAATTGCCTACTGAGCTGAATATTTCACTAGTATTTAATGTTTCAGATCTGACAGAGTATCATGAAGGAGGTTTTGAAGATGAGGTTACAACAACACAGTGGAGCATTCTAGCAACTAGTTCAAATATCAAGGAGATTGAAGACATACTAGATAGTCGTGTTGGCAGAAGCACAAGGAACATGATATATGAAGAGTATTTGGTCAAATGGAAAGGATGGCCTATTGAAGATTCATCATGGCTAACAAAGGAGGAGGTTAACCATCTTGGTTTTCCTCTGCATACCTAAGTCGTGATAGGGTCACTTCTCAAATTACCCCAGGTGTCTGATGTAGGAGCATCCTGGGTGTAAGAGCAATCTTGCATCACCCAAAATATTTCTATTTTTGTATTCAATAAGGGCTATCTTGTGTAGAGTTGCTATTTATGGAAATTTTCTATTTTTAGTAAGTTGGTCATATGATCTTAGAATGTTCTAATTTTACATGTGGAGATTCATCTCGGTCATATCAGCCTGCCAGTAAAGTTTCATGGCTAGATCAGGTCTAGTTTTGAAGATATTGAAGATTTTTGGTATTGGCAGCAAGGTTTCAGAAACTTTGAACTTAGTTTTGAAGGCTTTAGAGGCCATGGATGAGGTCAAAAATTTGGGTGATAAGTGCTTGCACAATTCAAGCCTGTAGAGCACTTCGTGGCCTTTTTGAAATGGGGTTATAATAGTCAATCAGGTCAACTGGTGATGACATATGGTCTCCAGAAGTCGGGTCACCTAAAATTGTAGAAAATAATTTTCCTTCAAAATTTTTGTTCCAGTTTCAAAAGTTATTTTGAGCTGACTTTGATGTAATAAATTGAAAAATAAAATAATTCTAAGTTTGGTCAGCCCTAAGGGCTAAATTTCTAGAACCTTCTCAGGTGATGGAAAATGCCTATATAAAGAAGGCCCATAGTGTTCTCTAGGGTAGTTCTGGGTAGTAGATCTGGGTATTGATTTGAGGCTTTGTCCTATAGAATATTGTAAGAGAATGCCCATGTGGCTTTGCATATTGTAATTCTGAAAGTTTGTAATTCCACATTTGTGGAGATAATAAGAAGCCAATTTTATGTTCTTGCATATTGTTGTTGTTTCTCTGTTTCTGTTGTGTTTGTGGTATTAAGGGGAGCACCCTTCATCACAAATGAACATTTCTTTTATAACATTCTCCATTTCCTCTTCAAAAATACCCCAAATATAGATCCTCCATCTGCTACAATATTTTCAAATATTCTCCATTTCCTCAACTGTATTATTGTCATAATTGAATACTACTCCCCCTTAGTATATTACTCTTTTTTACTTCTATTTTTCATGACTCGTATATTACACCCCCTTTTACATCAATGGAAAAGTGCACCATTCATTTTAAGCACCGATACTACTCCTGAGGTAGAGTAGTCAACCTTCCATTAGTCCCTAAGGACTGATGCCTTTCCTTCTTTCTTCTAAGCAGAATCAGGGAAGGAAATTACTCCCAACTTCTCCTTGAGATACTCAAAAGTATCCTTAGGCAAGGGCTTTGTGAATATATATTCCAACTAATCTTTAGTACTCACAAAGTCCAACTTGACTTCTTTCTTTGCCACTTTCTCTCTTAGGAAGTGATCCTTGATCTCAATGTGCTTTGTCTTTGCATGCATCACAGGGTTTTTTGACATATTGATAGTGCTAGTGTTATCACAGTGAATAACAATAGGATAATCAATCTGGATTCCAAAATCTTTTATCATCTACTTGATCCAAACAATTATAGAACAATTCAAGGCTATTGCAACATACTCCACTTCTGTTGTTGACTAAGAAATATAATTTTGTTTCTTTCTTGTCCAAGTGACAAGTCTATCACCAAGAAACACTACTCCACTTGATGTACTCTTTCTATCATCAACACATCCTGCCCAATCTGCATTAGTGTATACATGAAGCTCAACATTTTCTGAATTAGGATACCATAGACCGTAATGTATAGTGCCCTACAATTATCTGAATATTCTCTTTACTACCATGAGGTGACTTTGTTTAGGTTCTTCTACAAATCTTCCAACTATGTCAAATGCATTGGAAATATTAGGTCTAGTTTGAGCAAGATATATGAGTTTACCAATCATAGACTTGTACAATGTGATATTTACTACTAGTGAGTCATCTTCTTTTGTAAGCTTGCATCCTATGATCATAGGGGTTCCTATTGGCTTGCAATCATCCATCTTGAATTTCTTCAGTATCTCTTTCACATACTCTGACTAATTAATAAAAATTCCTTTTTCTGTGTGCTGCACATTTAGTCCCAAAAAGTATTTGATAGGACCAATCATACTCATCTCAAACTCATTCTGCATTTTTGGCAAATTCAGCACTAATTTTTTCATTACCTCCAAAGATAATGTCATCAACAAATATAGCTACAAGTAGTAGACCTTTAGATGTCTCCCTAATGAATAGATTACAATATGCTGCTCCTTTCTTGAATCCAATCTTTGTTAGATATCCATCTAGTCTCTCATACCATGCTCTAAGGGCTTGCTTACGTCTATAGAGGGCCTTCTTCAATCTGCATACCATATTAGGTCTGTCTGATAAGGTGAATCCTTCTAGCTTCTCAATGTATACTTCTTCTTTCAAATCTCCATTTAGGAATGCTGACTTGATGTCCATCTGATAAACTTTGAAGTTTTTTACTATAGCATAAACTAGAAATAGCTTAATAGCTTCTAATCTGCTCACAGGTGCAAATGTGTCTGAATAATCAATGCCTTCTCTTCAAGTGCATACCCTTTACATACTAACCTTGCTTTGTTTCTTACTACTGTACCATCTTCATTCATCTTATTTCTGAATATCCACTTTGTTCCAAACACATTCTTGTCACTAGGTCTTGGGACCAGTTCCCAAGTGTCATTCTTAACAATCTGATCAAGTTCTTCTTTTATAGCATCATGCCAATCTAAATTATTACATGCATCTTCAACACTTAAGGGTTCAATCTGAGATAGTAAACATACTGGTTCATTGCTAGCTAAGTTCTTTGCTTGTGACCTTGTTAAGACTTTGCTGCTCTGATCTCCAATGATGTCTATCTTGGAATGATTTCTTGATGTAAACTTTGGAACTTTAGGTGATGTTGACTTATCAGCCTTAGGAGTTTCTTCTTCACTTGTCTCAGGGTCATTGAATAACACATCAATATTGTCAAACATTTCTTCAATAACTATCTCACTAGTGGAGGGTTTGGGTTCCTCTTCAATAATGGGTGAGTAATCATGATATCTTTCTTGAACCATAAACTTTTCATCAATCTTAACATGAGCACTTTCTATGATCTTTTTTAATCTTAAATTGAAACATCTATAAGCTTTACTTTTAATAGAGTAACCAAGAAAAATACCTTCATCACTTCTTGCATCAAACTTGCCTACTGCTTCATCCCTCTTGATGTAGCACTTGCTTCCAAAGATTCTGAAGAATTTTACTGTGGGAACATTACCAAACCATAGCTCATATGGTGTTTTGTCATCACCAGGCCTTAATTGAATTCTATTGATGGTATAGATTGTTTTATTGACCGCATCTCTCCAATAGGTGTGTGCAGATTTTCCTTCTATCATAATGGTGCGCATTGTATCAAGAATGATCCTATTCCTTCTCTCTGCTATTCCATTTTTCTGAGGGGTTCTAGGTGCACTTAACTGTCTCTTTATGCCATGTTCTTCACAATACTCATAAAATCTGTCAAAGGTGAATTCTCCTCCTCTATCCAATCTCAAACATTTTATCTTTAGTCCAGATTCATTCTCAACCTTAGCTTTGAATATTTTGAATTTCTCAAATGCTTATGACTTATCTTTCAAGAACGCAACCCACATCATCCTAGTATAATCATCAACAAACAAAATGAAATACCTTTCACCATAGTATGATCTTGTTTGAGTTGGACCACATAGGTCTATATGAATCAGATCCAGCTTGTTCTCTGCTAAATTCTACTTGCTCCTGAATGAATTTCTCACATGCTTCCTATAGACACACAAAAATGGACAAAGTGCTTTTAAATTGCAAAAATCAATAAAATGGCCCAAAATCATCAAAATGCACTAATTCAATAAAAAAGAGATCAAAATCAATTAAAATGGACATAATTAAAAAAAGTTGGAGAAAATTAATTAAAATCAAAGGAAAAATCAAATAAGGAGGTTAAATAATTAAATCAAAGCTTAAAGGGGTGAAAAACACTACATAATTGATTTTAATCAATTAGTTGTATAGTTGTTTAAATCAAAAATCAAAAGGAACCTATTACCCTGACATGGCTAAATTTAATTAATTAATTGAATTTAATAATTCCTAATATCTTTCAACAAAGTTGAGCAACCAATGAAAATTGATGACAAAAAGACATAAATCACTCAAAAAGGATGAATCTCAATCACTCATTTGAAAGTTTCAATCTCATCCACTCAATCTTGTCCGTTTGTCCAAAGCTTTGAGACAAACCTTTAAATTGTCCCCCCATTTATGAACAAAAAAAATTATTTGACTCAACCAAAGGTTAATCATGATTACTTCACTCTACCCCCTACCCTTGGCAATTTACTAATAATATGAAGCATTTTGAGAGCAACTGATATCTTAGAAATTCATTTGCAAAGAATTGTTACTATAGGCAATTGAAGAGCATTCTAAGAGCAATTAAGAGCATTTAGAGCATTTGCATTATAATTTTGTCAATTTGAGCTAGAATCATCATCATAGAAGCATTGTAGAAGCATAGAACAACATACATTCTCATTTTAGAAGTGTCACTAGTGGAGATTTGAGCTGAGAGCTTCACTTACCACCTCTTTCTAGAGAGCCATGAGATGCTATAGATCTTAGTTTCATTTTTAAATAGATTTGCATTGTATTTACTTTAGAATTGTTGCTAATTTGATCTTAATTTCATGATGGTGATTATCATCATCACACAAATGGCACCCACCGTGGGGCCCTAGGCCTCATTTTATCATTTTCATCATAATTTGCATGCTTGTTGTGTCTATTTTCCATGAATATTTTGCAGGAAACAAATGAAGTCATGCTTATGGGAGATTTCTTCACGCCTACAGTTATTTTACTGCTGCTTAGGATATCTGTCATGACACCTATTATCTGAAGATTCACGCCTGGTGTACAACTTCTATATGGTCTTCAATTTTCTACAGTTGCCTGTGAATCAATAGCTCATGCCTGTGAGATCAAAACATTCATCCTTTTGTGCTTAAAGTCATGCCTATGACTCAGGAAGTATCACTTTACTACAATTTGTTATCGCCTTCCTTTACGCTTTGCTACGTAATTTTAAATAATAGTTAAGCTTATAATCTATCAATTCATGCTTACTATTATTAAAGTGTCACTTAGCACAAATCATTTTCCACAATTTTAAGTTATGTTCACGCTTTGTGATAAGTTGTTCATGCCTGTGTCACTGCAAAGTGTCGCATGCTGTCAGTAAAGTTACACCTGCTGATAATTTATTCACACCTATTAGCTGGACAATGTCACCTGCTATCTGTTGCCTTTATTTACTATTGAATTGATTAAATCATTTGTCTAACTCTCTATTTACATGATTTGACAGTAAATGAGAAATCACAAGAAGCTACATAAGCCGGAAAGCAGATTTAATCAAGAAGGAAAGGCTTTAGCAAAGAGGATTAAGAAGGAAAACATTGCACACATCAAGGCTATTCTTGAGACTACACAAGAGGAGGAAAATCAGGTATGTCAGAACTATCTTGCAATTGTTGAAGCATATAAATCAAAATTTGTCTCTTTAAATTGGATTTTTCCTTTGAAAATTTACAAATAAGTTCTCTAAAATTCATACACAATTGTTGCTTCATCAATTTTTGATTTTGGTTTCCCCTCATTTTGAATGGTTGTGTTGGACTAACTTGTTGGACGAGGGAGCGAGAACGATCACCACTAGGTGAGTAAAAGCAAGAGAAAAGGCAAAAATCATAAAAAAGCGCCTAGCCATTGCTAGCTACAAAGGAAAAGGTATTCATCGAATCAAGCTTGCACTTGCTTAAATTGTGACATTCATTGAATCTAGCTTAATTATAATAAGGAATTTGACCAAACATCTCAATTATTAGAAACTCTTTGTTACGAGATTGAAAAAGAACATTGTTTCTTGAGTGTTTGAGAAACTGAGAGAAAGTTAGGGATATGCTCTTCACCTTTTAGGTGAACCAAATTCCCAAAAACTTCCTTTTAATTTCATTTCGTTGCTTTATATGAACATGCTAGTTAAAATAGAGAATTAGTGGGCTCGCCTCTCGAGTTGTTCTTTAACGAGGTCGGTGAGAGGGACAACCCAAAGTGGGATACACTCACTTTTGCTGTGGGAATCCAACCCACTATAAAATGAAATGCATGCATCCTTAATGGGGTGTGTGAAAAACAAATTTTAAATTTTTTGAATTTCCTCTAGTAGTCCTTACAGATTATGAAAAATCATACCTTGGTGCGTGTGGGAAACCCCTTAACATACTTGGGGGATGAAAGTTTAAGATCTATTTGAACGGAATCCACAATAACTCCTTGATAAAGTAGCAAGACCACCTTTTAGAGCCAAAATGTTAAGAGCCAAATTTGACTTTAGGTAAGCTGCTTGGAATTATTTCTTGTGTTATACTTGTGGAAAGGATCAAGAATATACACACTAGATTGTTTTAGGGACATGATGAAAAATTGATGTGTGTGTCATGCTTGTTTTTTATATTCAAACAAGAAAATTTCAAAGGACCTGATCTTAAAAGTTTAAAAAATTCAAAATCTTACAACCTAGTCAGAGAAGTGCCACCTGTGCACAAACCAATCCTGCCTATCAGAGGCTCAATCATGCTTGTGACTTATATGAAAATGAATAGCAACAATCAAGTCAGGCTCAGAAAGTATTGAAACACGCCTGCTAAAATTGGAAAATCGCTTATTAGTAGCAAAGTGTCACCTACATACTTGCAGTGTGCCGCCTAGAAATATACCAGTTCACGCATACAAAAAATTCAATCACGCCTACACTCAGGTCAGTGACACCCAAAAATCTAAAAGGTCAAACAGAGAGTATTTGCAGAGAGGGTCAAAAAATTTTGATCATATATTTGAATACTCTTTTCCGTGTTCTTACTGCTCCAACCTTCAGCCTAGTCTAAAATCTTGTTCTACATAATTTTTGTAAATTTTACAAAGCATTTGACCACGGGTATGATTGATTCTTGTTTTCCAAGTGGTTTGTTCATGCCCTCTTTTACTAGATTCTACTACATCAAGAAAACTTTGCAAGTGGATGGAACTTACTGAAGACAAGAGCTCCCTTATCCAGGAGATGATTCTACCACTCCAAGAATACCCCAAACATCACCCAAACAAGAAAGGGAAGATAACATGATGTACTACGGTAGCTTGGGTAATAAACGCAATAGTGGTATCGACTCAAATAAACAAGGTGATGCAAATAATGGGGGCATTGACATGAATAATCAAGGTAACACCAATAGTGGAGGGACCGATCAAAACACCCAAGGAATTGATACCACTCACCAAAGAACTAATACCAAACCAACTATCAATGATGCCACTGATGACAAGGTTGATGAAGCTGTTCAGTGCCCCTATTTCTTAAGACTCATGGAAAAGGCAATGGCAAGAGATAAAGAGAATTATTTCATGGACCTAGCTCGAGCAGGTCTCAAGCTTCCATGAGATTATGATGTGAATCAACTAAAACCACCCGAGTTGAAGAAAGTGACATTGACATCATGAACAAATAGTTCAAAATATTTCAAATGCAACTGGATACAATCAAACAAAGCGGGGCTCCTAAATCCTTTTCTATCAAAGCATTGCGCCCATTCCCGTTTGATAAAAGTCTAGTAATGGCACCCTTCCTGATCAATGTAGTGTTTCCCAAATATGACAAGTATGAAGGAATGTCAGATCCACAAGATCACTTGCAGGAGTTTTGTGCATTGAGCTTAGAGTTCATGCATGATATCACCTATTTAATGAGACTATTTCCAAGAAGCTTAGGAGGAATGGCTATGGACTGGTTTCTAAGTTACCCTCCGGCATAAAAACCTTTGAAGAACTAGCTTCAAAATTCATGGCCCATTACTCATACAACATCAAGCATGAGGTCACAATGATAAGATTATGTAATACTAAACAAAAAGATGGAGAAGCATTCCTCACTTTCTTACAAAGGTGGAGGACAATATTTTCTAGGTATCCTAGAAGTGTACCCGAAAAGGAGAAAATGGATATATTCATTAATAGTTTGAGCAACGAGATGAACTACCGATTAAGAATGCAATGCCCCAAGACATTCCAAGACCTCATAGAGAATGGAGTAACAATAGAAGAAGTGTTGGTTAAGAGTTGAGAACTAAAATTGTATAAAGATAACAAGAATAACTCTAACAACAATAACTCCAACAATGGCACCAACCAAAATAAGAATTGGTTCAATAGAAATAATTGGTATAAAAACAACAATAAGGGAATAGTCAATGATGGGGTTGTTGACTCTAGAAACTTGAAACTCTATTTTCTCTTACAAGAACACCTAATCAGGTGAATAATACAAACTAGACCTCCAACGTACCTTCCAACAATAATGCTAATAGTGGCAACCAAGGAAATAATCAAAGGAGTAATAAGTTTGATAAATTCTTGGTGCCAACTCCTCAAAGGAACTTCACACCCTTGGGTGAACCACTTGAAAAGGCACTAAAAACACTCATAGCTAACAACATAATTAATCTACCTAGCATTCAGCCTTATGAGACACACAACAAGCCTAACTGGTGGAGTGAAAATAACCATTGTGAGTACCATAGAATTCAAGGGCACATGACAAATGAATGCTTGCAGCTAAAGAATGTAGTGCAAGACTTAATCAATAGTGGCATGATCACCATTGATGGACCTCAAAGAAATGAAGACCATACGGCTTTCAAACAGCCCTTTTATAAACATGACAAAGGAGAGTCATCCAACGGCAAGAAACAAAGCAGCAATAACATTAACTTTGTGCCACCTTATGATAACATTGTGAATGCTATAATAATCAAAGAACAGCCACAAAAAGAGACATCCAATGTTATTACTAGGGGGTAGACTTCAAGGATTACCCTACAAGGGGTTGGTCCTAAATTATTGGCACTCTGCAGTCCAACATCGTGATCAAGCAATTTTCTACAGTTGTGAAACCTTATAGCTTGGTAGATCATTTACAAAGAACTCTAGCACAAATCTCTATCTTGGAGCTATTGAAGCTATCTCCTAACCATAAGGAAATTTTAGGGAAAGCTCTAGTAGAGATGAATGTTCCTACTAACTTAGAAGAGGGGAAGTTTCAAAACATGGTAGGTCATCTCATTGCCCCTCATTTCTTGTCATTCTCCGACCAAGATGACATGTCTATTACTCATCCCCAAAACCTACCATTGCATATAGAGGTCTTGATTGAATGCCATAGAGTCAAAAGAGCTCTCATAGATGGAGGAGCTAGCCATAACATCTTCACATTGAGTCTTGTCCAATCCCTAGGGTTGTCAAAGTCTTGCATTGAACCTACAAAAAGAATCACCATAAAGGCCTATGATGAAGCTGAAAGAGCCTCCAAAGGCATGATCATATTGCCCATTCAAGTGGGACCTGTCAAAAAGGACACCAATTGCCAAGTATTGGACATGAAGCTAACTTATAATATTTTATTAGGGAGACCATGGATCCATGAGATGTGAGCAGTCCCATCCACGTACCACCAATGCATCAAATTTTTGTACATGGGTGAAGAAATCACAGTTGGAGGGGACTCGAATTCATTCCAATATTGCAATGCGCTCAAACCCCTTCATGAGCTATTTATTCCACATAACTGAGAAGGAATCATTCAAAGAGCCACCATTGAAGATACCAAAAGGGATGATCCCATGATAACATTAAGTGCTACTTCAAACCCTCCTCAAGCTAGCTCATCGACATCAACTAAGGGAAAGGAAAAAGTGAGCTACGAGGGTCCAACTCCAAATGAAGGTTCAAATCAAGCACCTAAATCAGAGATGGTACTTTACAAACCCACCCGAGAAGAAAAGGATGAAGCTAAAAAGAATAACTACAAAAAAATGAGTGAGATGAAGGATGCATTTGACAAACAATGCAAAATTAGTTCCAAAGGAGTAGGGGAATATTCCATTTCCCTATTTGACATGCCCACATCTCCAAGAACACATGGGAAACCATCAAAAGAACACTTACCTCATAAGTATAACTCTTACTTCATAAGAGAAAGTGACAAAGCAGCATTCGACAAGGAGGAGAATGAAGTCCTTCAATGGCTTTATCATGACTCAAGCACTCCCATAGAAAGAATCCAGCATGTTAATGTACAAACCGAGCAATATGGGAAAGGGTTTGAGATAATGCAGAAAATGGGATACAAGGAAAGAGGACCCTTAGGCCAAAGAAATAGAGGTTTATTAGAACCCATTGAACCTACTTGGAGGGAAAAAGAAGAAAGATCCAAAGTAGGCTACCAATACAAAGGAAAAAGCTCTAGCCTAATGCAAGATTTCTATCCTCAAGTAAATGCCTTGGAATCTAATGGGGATAGTGACGACTCTTGGGATTATGAGTGGGACACTCTAACTGATGAATCATGTCAGGATAAAGAAGTAGTCACAATACATACTTATGCAAAGATCCAAAGGCAAGAAACTCAACACAATGAAGAGCCTAATATACAAGGTCTTAACATAGGACAAGCACCTACTAATCCGCCATGGATAGATACATTTTGGATGCCTTCAAAGGAGGGAGATTCAAATGTTAGTTTTAATCTGCTCGTGGTTTTTCCCACACTATTTCCCATAGAAGTTGACAGGGACTCAAGTGAAGGGGATTTTGATCCTTCTTCCATGGACCATCTTGAGGAATCTCACATCATAGATCTAAATGATACAATGTACGAAGCCTCAAATGAAGTCATGTCCATAAACCCAATTGATGAAAACTTGCCTATTGAAACCTTATCCTTGATAAATCCCCATCTTATTGATTGGGACCAAACTGAGCCAAGTGACTTGCTTTATTTTCTAAATGACCAAGCAATGAACCAATACCTTAATGTGGTTGAACCCTCTTTCACCAATGAATTCGAACCGAAGATGATAGAAGCAGTGGGGGTTCAATCTCTTAGTCAAAAGAAATAATTGAAAAAAAATTTTAAAAAAGAAAAGTTCTAGTGATGAAAACCACTATGTGGCACCACTAGAACCAAAAAAAGTGAAGATAAAAGACATTTCCTATGGTGAAAACCCAATTGTGGCACCAAAGGAAGAGAGATTGGATACCCTACCAGAGCATGGGGAAGAAAGGTCGCCAATTCTCATAGAGCTTACAGAAAAGGTCAACATTGGGATAGAATTGGATCCAAAATTTATATACTTGGCAACATCCCTTACACCTCTAGAAAGAGAGGATTTCATCAAGTTTTCCAAGAACAACAAGTGAACTTTGCATGGTCATATGCTGACATGCCTAGATTAGATCCCAGCTTTATAACGCATCATTTGAATGTTAGACTAGGGGTTAAGCCCATCAAGAAAAAATTGAGGAAAATGCACCCACATATAGCTCTCTTAGTCAAAGCAGAGTTAGAAAAATTGTTGAAGCTGGGATTCATAGGAGTGATAGCTTATGCTGAATGGATATCTAACATTGTACCGGTCACAAAACATGACAAATCCATTCGTGTATACACAGATTTTTGAGACTTAAATCTTGCATGTCCTAAGGATGACTTCCCACTTCCAAGCATTGATGTAATAGTTGACTTGACAATGGGTCACTCCATGTACTCATCAATGGATGGTTTCAGCAGATATAATCAGATAAAAATTGCACCCGAAGACCAAGAGAAGATAGCCTTTACATGCCCTTGGGACACCTTTTATTGGAATGTCATGTCCTTAAACCTTAAAAATGCTAGAGCCACATATCAAAGGGCCATGACAACCATCTTCCACGACATGATGCACACATTTTTAGAGGATTATGTGGATGACATATTGGCCAAGTCCCACAAAAGAGAGGAACACCTACAAATTTTGAAAAAGATATTCATTCAATTGGAGCAATTCAAAGTAAGATTAAACACTCAGAAATGTGCCTTTGGTGTCCAATCTGACAAATTTTTAGGTTATATAGTTTCAGAAAAAGGGAATTAAAGTGGACCCAGAAAAGGTACAAGCAATAATGGATATGGAGATACCAAAGAACATCAGCCAAATCAGGTCTCTACAAGGAAAACTATGTTAGAAAGTAAAGATCCCCAAGATAATTGAGAGGGGGGGGTGAATCAATTATCTAATAATTAAACCATTTATCAACTTCAATATCAACTTCAGTAATATTAAACCATATAATTAATGCAGTAACCAACCATAGAAAGAGTAAACCCTGGTGGGAATGATGCCCACAAAATGATGCACTAATATGAAAGTTCATTGTGAGAGGATGGACACTGTTAGGAGTCCTATGAAATACATTCAGTACATATGAATCCCTATTAGGAGATTTTAAATCCCTGTTAAAAGATTCTAACCCGGTTAAGAGTTATGGAAGACTGAAGGACCCACTGCCCAAACAGCTTCAAGGCAAGATCTCTGAACTCACTGTCCAACAGATCTTAGGATTATTCAATAGAATAATATGAAATATGTTACCTCCTTCACACTATACCAAAACTTCACTCTCTACTACACAAGATCACAAATCCAGATCTTTGTACTTCGCAAGTCTTCCTTCACAACTACATTAGCTCTCTTCTTCACCTCATGCATAAATTCGCATCACAACTTTCACAATTTCATATCACAACTATTACAATCTCATAATCCCATGTCATAAAAAACAAAATATTTCTTCCTTTATGCCACACTCAAATAATTACAAATGAGTCAGCATGCAAATACAAAATAATAATTTCAACACGCTACACCAAAAATTGTCGGCTTCCAAATGTAATAACTCTTCACTCGTGTCACCTCAAATTTTGTGTAGTGAACCACATCATGACCAATGCATCACAAACTTCCCTTTAACTGTGCTGAATCAGATTCCATCCTGATTAGAAGATATCCTCCAATTACCAAAAACCGCTACTCAGGAACACTACCAGAATACTGCTTCCACCAAAATGCTTATAACTTTCATAAATGAATGAATTTCTTTTTGTGCTCTTAACCATAGGTTAATAACACACCAAAGAACATACCATCAACTACACATAATCCCAAATGCAATATCCCATCTGCACAAAATAAAACTATGCCTGCTACTCTGCTAAACTCCAGAATATCACTGTGTTGACGTCAATGACAATCATAGTCATGAATGCAACAACCACTGCTATAGAATGACTACCAATCATCAAGCATTCATTCCTAACGATCTCCCCCATTGGCATTGATGGAAACATATATGAAAAACATCCAATGTTCCAAAAATCCAATCACTGCTACTCAACTGCTCTGCTACTCTTCATCAATCAAATCTTGCTTCATTTTCCTATTCAATCTCTCCAACAAATGTAGTTCCTCAATGTTTTTCATGATTCTCTCCCCCATTGACATCAATGACAAAAATTCCATCACTATGTCAAACAATAGCTCAATGTCAAAAGACACTGTTTAGAAAATACATTCACAAGAGTCCTCATGAATCAGCTCAGATACACATACTCCCCCATAGAGGAAGTACCAACATCCAGTCCAGAAGAAAGATAGGTGCATAAACCACTAGACGGATGCAACCATCTACATCTTTACTCAAGAGTAGGTTGGGGCATAACCCCAAGCATACCTCTTAGATACTCAAATGTATCCTTCGGCAAGGGCTTAGTAAATATGTCTGCTATCTATTCCTTTGTGCTAATTTACTCCAATCTGACTTCTTTATCTACAACTTTCTCTCTTACAACATGATACTTGATCTCTATATGCTTAGTCTTAGAATGTAATATAAGATTCTTAAACATACTAACTATACTGGTATTGTCACAATATATGACAATAGGGTCATCAAACTTAATTCCAATATCCTTCATCATTTGCTTCATCCAAATTATCTGGTTACAATTGTTTGCTACTGCTACATACTCTGCTTCTGTTGTACTCTATGAAATACAATTTTGCTTCTTGTTGAACCAAGAAACTAATCTTCCTCCAAGAAAAAAGGCTCCACCACTGGTGCTTTTCTTATCATCAACAATGCCTCCCCAATCAGCATCAGTATATGCACATAGGGTAAAATCATCAAAATTTTCATACCACAATCCATAGTCCATTGTTCCTCTAAGATATTTGAATATCCTCTTCACTGCTGCATAATGTGACTCTCTAGGTTTAGCTTGAAATCTTGCTAACATTCCAACTGAATGTTGTGTATCTGGTCTAGTGTGTGTAAAGTACTACAATCTACCAATCATAGATCTATATTTCTTCTACTCTAGTGCTAGTGTCTCATCTTTACTAGATAGTTTATGTCCTGTAACCATAGGTGTTCCAACTGGTTTACAATTCTCCATACCAAATCTTTTCAACAAATCATTCAAGTATTTTGTTTGACTTACAAAGATTCCATCTTTGTTTTGTGTTATCTGTAATCCCAAAAAGTATTTCATTTCTCCAATCATACTCATTTCAAATTCTATCTTCATTTCATCAGCAAATTTGTCACTAGCTTCATCTTCTCCTCCAAAAATAATGTCATCAACAAAAATAACTATAACTAACAATCCATTCTCAATTTCTTTTGTGTACAAGTTACTATCAGTTGTTCCTTTTGTAAATCCCAATTTCAACAAATACTTATCCAATCTTGCATACCAAGTTCTAGGTGCTTGCTTTAGTCCATACAATGCTTTCTTTGCATGTTGATCACCTTCAAAAGTAGAATGTAAAGCTTTCCAAATATCATAAGCTCTAATTAAAGTTTTTACCTGACTGTATTCATTCTCTGGAAGTGCTGATAAAAGTGCTTCTCTTGCAAGTATGTTACACATAAAGGTGTCTCTTTCATCATTAGAACAAGTCTGAAGTCTATCTTCCTCAATGATAGTTCTATCATTCTTTGTAATCAACCAATAACCTGGTCCTAAACACAATAGATGTGTCTTCATCTTTTCTTTCTAGCAGTCAAAATTTACTCCATCAAACTTAGGGCTTTCTTTCCTAAAATTTGCCATAGATCTCCTTAAGTTGTTAAACTTCTCTTTCAAGGACCTGCCGCTCTAATACCAATTGTTAGAAAGTAAAGATCCCCAAGATAACTGAGAGGGGGGGGGGGGGGGGGTGAATCAGTTATCTGATAATTAAACCATTTATCAAATTCAATATCAACTTTAGTAACATTAAAACATATAATCAATGTAGTAACCAACCATAGAAAGATAATTATACATAATGACACAATAACACAAGACATGTTGACTAGGGAACCTCTTGATCAAAGAGTAAACCCCAGTGGGAATGATGCCAACAAAATGATGACTAATATGAAAGTTCCTTATGAGAGGATGGACCCTATTAGGAGTCTTATGAAATACATTCAGTACATATGAATCCCTGTTAGGAGATTTTGAATCCCTATTCAAAGATTCTAACCCGGTTAAGAGTTATGGAAGACTGAAGGACCCACTGCCCAAACAGCTTCAAGGCAAGATATCTGAACTCACTGTCCAACAGATCTTAAAATTATTCAATAGAATAATATGAAATATGTTACCTCCTTCACACTATGCCAAAACCACACTCTCTACTACACAAGATCACAAATCCAGATCTTTGTACTTCGCAAGTCTTCCTTCACAACTGAATTAGCTCTCGTCTTCACCTCATGCATAAATTTGCATCACAACTTTCACAATTTTATATCACAACTATTACAGTCTTATAATCCCATGTCATAACAAAGAAAATATTCCTTCCTTTATACCACACTCAAATAATTACAAATGAGCCGGCATACAAATACAAAATAATAATTTCAACACGCTACACCAAAAACTGTCGGCTTCCAAATGTAATAACTCTTCACTCATGTCACCTCAAAGTTTGCAAAATGAACCACATCACTACCAAAGCATCACAAACTTCCCTTTAACTATGCAAAATCATATTCCATCCTGATTAGAAGATATCCTCCCATTACCAAAAACTGTTACTCAGGAACACTGCCAGAATACTGCTTCCACCAAAATGCTTATAACTTTCATAAATGAATGAATTTCTTTTTGCGCTCTTAACCATAGGTTAATAACACACCAAAGAACATACCATCAACTGCACATAATCCCAAATGTGATATCCCATGTGTGCAAAATAAAACTGTGCCTGCTACTCTGCTAAACTCCAGAATATCACTGTGTTGACATCAATGACAATCATAGTCATGAATGCAACAACCACTGCTACAGAATGACTACCAATCATCAAGAATTCATTCCTAACAAAATATAATCCATAAGAAGGTTCATTTCTCAATTGGCCAAAAAATGTCATTCATTCACGAGGTTGCTACACAAGGATACTATTTTCATGTGGGATGAAGAATGTGATCAAGCCTTCACTTTATTGAAGACTTATTTAATAAATCCACCTATCTTAATCCCACCAATCAAGGGAAAAACATTTCTACTCTACATATCCACTACCAAAAGGTCTCTAGGAGTGCTTTTGGTGCAAGAGGATGAACAAGGAAAGGAAAGGGCAATCTACTATTTGAGTAGGACATTGATCAAATACGAACTTAACAACACATTCATGGAAAGGGCTTGTCTAGCTATTGTTTTTGCATCTCAAAAATTGAGACATTATATGTTGATGCACAAGGTAAAGCTAATTGCCAAAATTGATCCTCTAAAGTATTTCCTAAGTAAAACTACCTTAACGGGTAGGATAGCAAAATGGGTCATGATATTGAGTGAATTCGACATTGAGTATGTCGATAGAAAAGCAATAAAAGGACAAGTGATAGCAGATCACTTAGCTGAGAACCCAATGACTTCTACACAAACTATTCAAGTGGAATTTCCAGATTCCACCATTGTAAACATAGAGGTTAAAATGTAGAAGTTATACTTTGATGGCTCGTATACTCAAGGAGGTTCCGGGGCTAGCATATTATTAGTCACTCCTTAAGGGTACACCATTCCTAAGTCCTACAAGCTCTTGTTTCCATGTACAAACAATATAGTAGAAAATGAGGCTCTAGTCATAGGCATCAAAATGGCTTTAGAATGGAACATCACTGAGCTACAAATATATGGATATTCTCAACTCATCATCAATCAAGTCAACAATGAATATAACACTAAAGATGAAAAGTTGATGCCATATAAGACCATGATTGATGGATGGAAGAATTACTTTCCCTTAATCACTTTTGAGTAGATTCTAAGAGAGAAAAATAGAGCAGCTGATGCCATGGCCACCTTGGCTTCCTTGTTACAAAAACCAGATCAAAATGAGAAGTATGATTTCTTGGTGGAAGAGTTGATGAAACCGGCATTCGACCTTCCCGAAACCCAAATTGTTTCCCTATTGCATGGACATGACTCACCTTGGTACGGCCCTATATATACATATCTCAAAGACCAAGTGCTACCTTAAGACCAATCCTAAGCCCAAAAAATGAAATTTTATATGCCAATCAACTTGTTACATAATCCTCTCAAAAATATTGTATCGTAAGGGTCTCGACGGGATGTTACTTAGATGTCTAGAGGATGAAGAGTCTAAGTTAGCTTTACATGAGGTTCATGAAGGCATTTGCGGGTCACACTCAATTATTTTTAACCTATCCAAGAAGATCCTTCACTTAGAGTATTTTTGGAAGACCTTAGAAAAAGATGCTTGCCACTTTGTCAGGATATGCAGCAAATGTCAATATCATGGCGACATGATACATGCACCGGCACAAGAATTGCACCCATTTGTTACACCATGGCCATTCTATCAATGGGGGTTTGACTTGATTGGCGTCATATACCCACCTTCTTCAAATGGTCACAAATACATCATAACCGCAATGGAGTATTTCACTAAGTGGGTCAAAGCAGTTCCTTTGATCATGGCCATGGGTAAGAAAATTTCCATGTTCATCTTGAACCACATCATTTGCAGATATGGTATTCCTCATGCCATAATAACAAACAATGGAAAGCAATTCAAAAATAAGGACATGGATGAACTTTGTGCTACATTTCATATTACTCACCATTCTTCATCCATCTATTATCCTCAAGGAAATAGGGCAATCTGAAGCCACAAATAAGAAAATCTTGAAAATCTTGAAGAGATCGGTCAATAAATTGGGAAGAGATTGACATGTGCAAATTAAGCCAGCATTATGGGCCTATATAACTAGCATTCAGACACCTACGGGAGCCACACCATTTTCATTAGTCTATGGAGCCAAAGTTGTTCTACCATTAGAGGTTTAAATCTCGTATTTACAAGTGTCATTGCAAGGGTTGATCACAAATGAAGACTATAGAGTCACTAGACTTCAACAATTGGAGTTGCTAGAAGAACACCAAGCACAAGCTTATGAGCACCTAAAAGTGTATCAAAATAGAATCTCACGGAACTACAATAAGTATATCAAACCGAGAGTCTTTCAAGTAGGAGATTTAGTGTTAAGAGAAAACACAAAGAATCAGGTTGAAAGAGAGAAGAAAGGAAAATGAGAGGCTAATTGGCTTGGTCCATTCATCATTATGTCTTCATTTTGGATGGGAACCTATAAGTTATTAGACTATGAAGGAGAAGAACTCCAAGAGACTATCAACAACATTCATCTCAAAAGGTTCTACACATGAGGGAGATGAAAGAGTATAAAGAGTATCAGATGAGGAGCATCATATTTATTGTACATAGCCAAAGAGATCTTGAAAATACCAAAAACATTTGAAAAAAAGAAAAATACAAAAGAAAACAAAAAGAAAAAAGTGCCTTGGTAACAAAAAAAGAAAAAAATCCAAAAGGTGAAAACTTGGTAAACAAGTGCCTTTTGTTCCCTTAAGTCTATCTTTCCTAGTCACATATGTCCATATTGCATTTCCAACATCCCATTTGTAAAACTGTCATTGCATTCGTCATTTGTACATAGTCATAATAAAGCCTTTCAGTCGCATTGTTGCATTGTCTATCAGCCCTAAGTTGTCGCATGATCACATTTATCACTTGGGGGAAGGAAAGGATTGGAAATTTGGTACCAAATGGATTCAATCAGTGCTACAAGCAGTCACATCAGAGAGAGATTTATCAAAGCTTCAGAAGAGTGGAAAGTTATTGAACCTTTGATAGATATCATTGTTCAAACCCAAGTATTTGATCCTACAACTTGATCCATGAACCTTCATTGACTTTATTAATTTGGGATTAAAAATTGACAAAACACCTTAAAGATCAGAATGCTTGGAAATGCTTTTTGAAAATCATGAAACATCACAAAACACTTGAAGCTTTCTTTTGATAATCTTTACGAAATTGACTTTTTATCACATCTTTTGAGCTAATCAATGAAGTTTCGACTAGATTAACCATGAGAGAGACATGATATTTTCTTACCTTTGATTGATTGTTTAGAGGAAGATTTATCAACTTATGAGAGTTCATTTAACGACATGGTCATCAAAGAACCATCAAGGACTATCCCATAAGAGGAAGGATTGACCTTTTCTTGTTTACGCAAATGGATCCCTTAGCTATTTTGATCTTCCATATCTTAATACCAAAAATCCACTTGCAACATTGAATCCGTTGACATTGGTATTCAGACTCCCATAGTTTGGTCATCCAACTAGTGAGGGTTGTACTTGGTTCAAAAGGAGGTTACCAAAAAGTTATAAAAATCGGTATTCATATCATCATGATGTGGTTAGTGATGATTATACTTGCTTTCCGGTCCAAAAATGCTCAATGATGAAAATTTATCTCGAGGGCATTTCTTTGCTAAAAGGTGGTGACACTTAGGTTGCATTGCATTGCATTATCATGTTAGAGTAATTGCATTATCATGTTCGATTAATTGCATTTTTTTGTGGTTAATTTTCCAAGGGCAAGGGGGTACATCAATAATTTTTGGTTAGTCAAAACATTAAAGAAATGAGGGGTTCAATCAAACATCTTACTCTTGATAAATCAAAACAAAGAAATGAGATTATCTTTTGCATTCATGCATAGCATTAATCATTAATCATTATCCATATACTAGAAAAAGAAAAAGAAAAAGGAGCATACATCATTTGCATACATATAGCTAAGGATAGAATTACATTGCATACATTGAAAAATTCCAAAAACATAGGGGCATTTACATATTGCATTCCATAAAAACTTTGCATCCATACATTGAGAAAGAGAAAAAACAATGTCATAAATCCATACATCATTGCATTCATTTATTTATATCATAAAATAAGATAACTGCATCCATAGCATAAATCAAAGTAAATGCATAAAACATCATATAGCTGCATAAGATAATCTCATAAAAAAATCATCAAGGAGAACCAAGGAGTATATCATCATATATCATCAAAAAAGTGTTCATCAATGATCCATCAAATCAGTATATCAAGATACAATGTCATACAAAGTGATACATCAAATGTTCCGATCAATCAAACAACATGACATGTGATATAAGGATCTCAACAATGAGTGAATCTATCATCAATCAATCAAGATCACATAGCACTAGATCCATCTGGATGTCTACCATCCTATGGAGGAGGAGCCTAAGAAGTGCTCACTCCACTCTGTCTCTGAACCATAGCAGACATAAACTGTTGCGTCAAGGTAGCAACCTGATCTAAAATCCCAACAACAGTGGACATATCTATCCTCATAGCCTACACATCCCATGATAGAGTACCAATGGTAGGAGCATCTTGTGAACTTTTTTCCTGATCCTGTGGCTACTGATCTTGTGTAGGCACCTATTGTGCCGGAACCTGATCCTACTATGTTGGAACATCATCCTGCTGAGCCAAGGCAACTCTCTACAACTGAACCAAAGGATTTAATCCACCTGGAATCTACCTAGCAGTATCAACATGAGCCTCTTTCTGTTGTCTCTATTGTCTATGAGCTCTATGTTGTCTATCTACTTCTCTAGGACTCCTATCAACTACATCATTGATCTGATTTATGAAAACTAGATTACAATACCTGGTGTGATACCTATAGTATTGTAGATTTCAACACAAAAATTGAGAACAACAAGATTGCAAACCAAAAACTATCTCCATTCTATTCAAAATTAGAGTTTATAAAATTCAGATGGATCCCAAGGGTCACACAAATCCCTTGGAATTGAAATGAAGAGTCATCATAATGTTTATTACAATTAAACTATTAAAACTATCAAAATTTATCAAAAAACTAAATATAAAATTTTGGTCCACTTGGAGAAGGCATAACTTTCTCATCCTAGCTCCGAATTACGAACCATTTGATGCATTGGAAAGGTATTCAAATAATCTTGAACCAAATTTTGGAAACATCGATGTTGCATCATGTTTCCAGGCAGCATATTTGTCCAGAAATGCACCGAAGACCCTCAAAATTGCAATTTACTAAAACATATGAAATTTTGGAAAAAATAGATTTCAGAATTTTCCCAATTTAATCCTGATCATTCCTCCCCCCTTAAGAGGCAATGGGCCCCATTGCACTAATCTACTGCAACAGATGAGGAAATTGTTCTTCAATTTGTTCCTTAGTAAACCACTTGCCTTGATGAGAATGTTGACCAGCTCGAACCACCCGATACAAAGGAATGTTCTAATTTCTCAAAGTCTTTAAAATGGCTTCAGTAACATGGTCACACTGGACTAGAGCAGTAGTAGAGGGATTTAACTCTGCAACATGAATGTGTTTAGTATCTTGGGAGATATCCAATAAAGGAGGAAAATCGGGTCTCAACAATTCCACATTGAAAACTGGATGCAGTCCCAAAAAAGATGGCAAATTAAGTTCAAAAGCATTCTCACCAACTTGTTTCACAATAGTGTATGGTCCATAATGAAGAGGATGAAGCTTCCTATTTGGTCCATGTAGGCACTCTTTCTGAAGATGTAACCATACCTTGTCACCAACCTGAAACTGATGAGGAGTTCTATGTTTATCATGTCTTTCCTTATACTTCTGATTACTCTACTCCAATATCTCATAAACTTGTTGTTGTAGGTGTCTAATGTTATCAATGAATTTTTCTACTTTATCTACCTCCTTGTCACCATTCAATGGACTACTAGAGTGTAGAGATGGTATTGCTACATCCATAGGTGGAAATGGCTAGTACCCAAGAGAAACCTCAAATGGACTGTGCCCTATAGTACTATGGAGTGCACGGTTGTAGCTGTGTTGCACATAGGGTAAGATTTCATCCCATGTGTGAGGATGTTTTGAATGATACATCTGTAAAATATGAATAATCATTTGATTCACCACTTCTGTCTGCCCATTTGTTTGGGGATGGAATGTTGTGGACTTTGTCAGTTTCATGTCCATTTTAGCCCATAGTGCAGACCAAAATTTGCTGATGAACCTGCTATCCCTATCAGAAATAATGGTTTTTGGCAAACCAAAATGAACCCACACATGTTCAAAAAATAGCTTGGCAGTATCTTCTGCAAAAATCATCTTTTTACATGCCACCATGATAGCCATTTTAGAAAACCTATCTACCACAACATATACACAATCATGCCCCCGCCTAGTAGTTGGAAGCCTAGACATAAAATCCATTGAAACAGACTGCCATGGCTTATCAGGAATAGGTATGGTAAGTATAGACCCAACTTACAGTTTGCTGGCTTTGCAATTGCACAGGCTGCACAAGCTTGTATATGTGAAATGATATCCTGCTTCATTTTTTGCCAATAGAAATAATTTTGAAGGATAGCAGTAGTCTTACCAATACCAAAATGTCCTGCAACATGACTGTAGTGAGCTTCCCATATCATTTTCTTCCATTCTTCGATGGGTACACATATGTGACCATTATGGCAAAGAAACCCATCTTGCAAGTGAAAATCAGAGATAGATTTTCCTTCTACCAAATTACTATAGATGTTAGCAAAATCAGGGTCAGTACTATATAGTTGTTCCCAAGTGGATGATTGATGACTGCATGAATCCAACACTATTGTCAAACCTGTAATTGGAGGCCTACTCAAACAATCTGCCACCTTGTTACTACTTCCTTTTTTATGATGAATGTTGAGGTGAAATTGTTGTAAATAGGCTGACCACCGTTGATGTCTATCATTTTGTAGCTTCCCTTGTGTTTGCAAGAATTGGAGTGGTTTATGGTTTGTATGTATAACAGTTTCCTTTCCTAGTATATAGTGTTTCCATTGTTTGCAAGCCTGAACAATGGCATACAACTCCTTATCATAGGTGGGATACCTATGTACTGTATCAGAAAAACTTTCACTATGATAGGCAACAGGATGCCCATGTTGTGTGAGTACCGCACCAAGAGCATAATCTGATGCATCTATTTCTATCTCAAATGCTTGTTGTAGATCTGGAAGGACCAATACTGGTGCTGAACATAGTCTTTTCTTTAACTCCTCAAATGCTTGTTGCTTTGCCTCTGTCCACTGAAATTTTTCTTGTGCTCCACCCCTTAGTGATTGATTAAGAGGCCATGATATGTGTGAGAAACCAAACACAAATCTGTGATAGAAGTTGGCTAAGCCCAAGAAGCTGCGAAGCTCTGTGAAATTTTTAGGGGATGGCCAATCTTGGATTATTTAAATCTTTGCTAAATCAACATGAACACCCTCAGTGTCAATGATATACCCTAAGTATTGAGTACTCTGCATACCAAAAGAACACTTCTCAATGTTGGCATAAAGTTTGTTTTTTTGCAGAGTTGAAAGAACTTGTTCAACATGTTACAAATGCTCAGACCAAGTTCTGCTAAAGATGAGTATGTCATCCAAATAAAAAACTACAAAAGAATCAATGAATGGTCTAAGCACATCATTCATCAATCTCATAAATGTGGCTGGGGCATTTGTTAGGCCAAAAGGCATGACCAACCATTCAAACAAACCTTCCTCAGATTTAAATGCAGTCTTCCACACATCTGCTGGATCAATTGGTACTTGGTGGTATCCAAACTTCAAGTCAACTTTTGTAAAGAATTTAGCCCCCCTAAGTTGGTCCAACAAATCATCAATCTGAGGGATTGGATATCTATTTTTAATAGAGATTTTGTTTAATGGTCTATAATCAATACAAAGCCTCCATGTCCCATCTTTCTTTTTAGCAAGGAAAATTGGACTTCCACAAGGTGAAGCACTTGGACGAATGTGTCCTTTTTTAATCAACTCCTGAATTTGTCTCTTAATCTCATCATTTTCCAAAACTGACCTCCTATATATTGGCTCATGTGGTAGCGGTGTGCCTGGAATTAAATCAATAGAGTGCTTGACTTGACAGTGTGTTGGTACTCCCACTGGTGGTGTAAACACACTGTGATATTCTTTCAAAATTTTATCCATTTGATTTTGTTTATTCTCTGTTACCTTAGCATGTGTATTAAGAACAACTGACTTTGTTTGTTCAGGGTGAATCATGAGTACAAAAAAAGCTCCAGTTTGAGCAATCAAGCGTTTACATTGTTTAGCACTAATTAAAGATGCAGTTTGTGTTGGACATACCTCTGGTATTTGATACCTCTTCCCACCAAGCTTGATTGTAACACTACGTGGCCTGGACTCATACACCCCATGCCTCTGATACATGTATGGCTGCCCCAGCAAGACATCACATACATCCAATGGTGCTACATCACATATCACTTCATCCTTGAAAGGCTTGATTGAATATGGAAAATGAGATTGTTGATTTATTTGAATATCTTGTCCCTCATTTACCCATCCCATAGAGTATGGTTGTGGGTGTCTTGTCACTTTCAAATTTAATCTTTTGACTTTCTCCCTAGAGATCAAATTCTTTTGACTCCCACTGTCAACAATAAAATGTAGAGGCTTTCCATCAACCCACATCTGTGAATGAAAAAGTCTCTCTTCATCTTCACGGGGCAATACTTTAGTAGTTCCAACTACAGCATATGGGTTTGCTTCTATGATGGAATCATTCTCCTCTTTCTCAGAATTACATATTGGTGATGATTCAGGTTCAGCTTCCTCTCCTCGTATTTCTGTCATCAAATTTTTAATACTTCGACAATCCTTTGTATTATGGGTTGGGGACTTGTGCATCTCACACCACATGCCTGTGTCTATCTTTTTAGTAGACCACCATGTGTTCTTGGGTGAATTTGAATGAGGTTCCTTGGTTACCTATTTTCCTGCAAATTTATTGCCACCTTCAACCCTTGGCTTGTTGTTTGCAAAGTAGTCCCTCTTCACTTTTTTCTTGGATTTTTCTTCAATTTTTGTAGCATATTTATAGGCAGTTGCCAATGTCTCAATATTTAAAAATTCCATCTCTTTTTGAATATACCTATGAAGTCCACTCCGATATTTCAAAATTTGATGCTTCTCTGAATCATCAATACCGAGTTTTGCTGAAAGTGAATGGAATGTATTGGTGTAATCTTGCATAGACTAATCCCTCTTTTGCCAAAGAAGCTACCATTCTATGTATTTTTGTTCATATACATCCTCCGGGAGGTAAGCTTCTTTTATTTATTCCACAAATTCTCCCCATGTGGGCTTCTTATCAAGAGATAGTATAAAACCATCTTCAACAACTGATTCTTGTTCTTTATTTGCTACTTTGGTTTCCCATGCTAATTTCACATGGGTTTCAGCTTTGAGGAGAGAAAATGTTATCTTTTCAGTATCTGAGAAATTATTTACAGAAAAGTACCTATCCAACTTTGATAACTAGTTATCAACAGCTTCAGAATTGACCTTTCCTTCAAAATTTGGGATGTCGAAATTGACCTCCACTTTGAAAGGGGTATTTCCATGAAATGATGTTTCAGATTTAGAGGGTTTTTGCTTCTATAGGAGGTGTGAAAATTGACTCATCATCTCCTCTCATTGCTTATTTAAAGCTTCCTCGACCAACTTCTTAACATCATCGTCTGACATCTTCGATCGTGTGCATCTCAAAGGTGGGTATTTTGACAAATCTTGTGTATCCAATCCTAATCTTTGGTAGGAAGACCTTGTGTAAATTGGCATAAAGGAGCATTCCTGCTCTGATACCACTGATATAATTTATGAAAACCAGATTACAATACCTGGTGTGATACTTGCAGTATTGTAGATTTCAACACGAAAATTGAGAACAACAAGATTGCAAACCAAAAACTATCTCCATTCTATTCAAAATTAGAGTTTATACAAGTCGGATGGATCCCAAGGGTCACACAAATCCCTTGGAATTGAAATGAAGAGTCATCATAATGTTTATTACAATTAAACTATTAAAACTATCAAAATTTATCAAAAAAATAAATATAAAATTTTGGTCCACTTGGAGAAGGCATAACTTTCTCATCCTAGCTCCAAATTACGAACCATTTGATGTGTTGGAAAGGTATTCAAATAATCTTGAACCAAACTTTGGAAACATCAATGTTGCATCATGTTTTCAGGCAGCATATTTGTCCAGAAATGCACCGTCCAGAAATGCACCGAAGACCCTCAAAATTGCAATTTACTAAAACATATGAAATTTTGAAAAAATTAGATTTCAGAATTTTCCCAATTTAATCCTGATCAATCATCATGTCCTCTAACTTGATATATATCCCTCACATGACCAGCTCTAACCCATACTCAACCAATAACTGGAGGATCTCTCTATCCTCGCCACCTCCACCGTCTACCACCACCACCTCCATCACCACTACCATCATCACCCCAGCCTGGGATAGGCTTTGCTGGATCAGTGAAATGAGTAAACCTATTATGAGCCCACCAATCTGAAAACTCACAAGACATACTTGCATCTTCCATACCAAGAATCATCTCCCACCTGTAATAAGCCATACCAACAATTTGATCCAATGCAAACTAATAATCAATGAGAGGACCCCACAAAGATCTCTCTCCATGTACTTGAGCATATAGTGATGTACCCTAAGGCATATCCTGTATCTGACCATACTATCTAGAAACTCTACCAAAGCATAAGCGCTCAATAGTAGTAGTAGTATGACCAATCATCTAGCAATGGGAAAACATGTAAGGTAACTCATCATCATCCTCTCTCCAGCGCTCACAACCCCTGTATGGTCTCCATAGAACCTGATTGAGATCATCAATCTATTATCACCAATAATCAAGATGACCCAAATGGTGTTGCACAACCATACCAGTATATAGAAAAGCATATGGAAAACCACGAGGCTAAACCCTGTCAGAAATAGGCCTAGTAATGGGAAGATGCTCCCATATCCACAACTGGAAAATAACTGCACCAACTAACAAGGAAGCACTCTCTCTATAGACTACCTCATGAAAATCATGATAGAGCTATACAAGAATACATGAACCCTAGTCAAAGCATTGAGAATGAGCAAGAAAATCCTCCAGAATCCTACCCCATCCAAGAGAAAAACCATGGCCTCGCTGGTCGGGAAGAAGCAAACCATTGATCAGTGCACCAAGTACTACTAGTAATGTAGGAAAGGAAGCAAACTAAGGCCAGGTGATAGTGTCATCATCAATAGAGTTATCCTTGAACACTCATTGGCAGACAATGGAATCATATATGGAATCATCATAAACTACCTCTCCTCTGCATGGGATACGTAACAATCTATACACATCCTCAGGCATGATAGTCATCTCTCCATAAGGAAAATGGAATGTATTATGTTCAGAGTGCCATCGCTCTACCACTATAGTCAACAAACCATGGTTCAACTAGAACCGTGGAAGGTCAAGAAGGAAGCTCAATCCGGACAACTCAATCATACAAAACTCAGCATCTGTAAGTGTCTGACCCAAATCAATGACCTTAGATGCAACTGTCTAGATGTACAGAGTAGGGAAGATTGCCTGTTGGCAAAGAAAAGGAATCATATCAGTATACCATATCAAGGAATTATCTCAAGTAAATCAATTCTATCAAAAGTATCAAGAAATCACACCAAGTACCATTTGTTCATGTCTCCATGTCCTGAGAACAAAGTAGCAGTATCAAATCATATCAGTTTTCACACTGATTGATTTATCCTATCAAAATCTTATCCTAATTAGATTGACAAATCACATTTGTTGGTAACACTATTCTGATATCCTAATCCATTTTTTTTTTAACGCAACAGACCTAATCTCATCATTTGAATAGAGCATTAGAAGTCATCAAATTTTCATCAGATACAATCAAGTACAAGTGTAAAAAAATTTTGAAAGTCTACAAGCATGATTTTAATCATACTAGGTGACATTTCTCTTAAGCAATACCAAAAAGTTGTTACGTGACATTTTGCGGGTGTTATGTGATAATCCTCATGTCATGCAACATTGAATCATGCTAGGCAATAACTAAATCTAGCCTAAGGGACAGTAAATTTCTAGGGTTTCCAACACGGTAAAATAAAGGAAAATTGGCATTTTTGACCTAGTGCTACACGTGAACATTTTGTTCTCAAGCGAGGATGAAAGTTTCTTAGGCGACATTGGAATACATAGCTACATAAGTGAAAAGCGTGGATGCGACAGTAAAGAGCTAGGTGACAGTGAAATATTCCTAGGCGTGAATTGGCATATTCAAGGCAACGATGAAATGGAAAATTGCAATAAATGATAATAAATGAGCAATAAATGCAAAGATGGAGTTTGAAATAACTCACTAGAGGTCCATAGTTAGGTGGCCTTGCATATCACCAACACCTCTCAAATTGATGCTCTCGGATAGGGACAACCATCTCAAAATTCACCGCAGGACCAGAGCAAAATCACCAAAGACAAAAGTAAAAATGAATAGTAAATCAAGGTTTTTTAACTTATTTAAGCTATTTTGACCTAATTTTGGAGGTGAAATTTGGCTTAGACCTATATTGACATATCAAATCAACTAGGGCATATTCTTGAATCATGGCATATCATCAAGGTTTTTTAGAAATGAAAACATATACATCAACATCATCAAATTTTTCAAATCAAGCAATCAATATGATTTAATTTCTAAGGGGGCATCAGGGTATCAAATTGAAATTCAAATCAAACATCATTGGAATCAGTGGGGCATCAAAAAAATTTGTATCATTTTATCAGAGGCATATCATTTTATCAGTATTAGAGCAATCACATCATATCATACAAGACCTAGCAATCAATTTCATATCAGAGGCATCATATCAAATCAGAGGCAACAATCAGTGAATCAGTGAATCAGCAATCAGGACCTGAAAATGATCAGGACTCAAAAGAATCTTTGAATCAATGTTCTTCGCACATCAATTCAAAGAGGGGCATTTGTAGACAAGCAAAAATGGACAAAGTGCTTTTAAATTGCAAAAATCAATAAAATGGCTCAAAATCATCAAAATGCACTAATTCAATAAAAAAGGGCTCAAAATTAATTAAAATGGACATAATTAAATAAAGTTGGACAAAATCAATTAAAAGAAAAGGAAAAATCAAATAAGGAGGTTAAATAATTAAATCAAAGCTTAAAGGGGTGAAAAACACTACATAATTGATTTTAATCAATTAGTTGTATAGTTGCTTAAATCAAAAATCAAAAGGAACCTATTACCCTTACATGGCTAAATTTAATTAATTAATTGAATTTAATAATTCCTAATATCTTTCAACAAAGTTGAGCAACCAATGAAAATTGAGGACAAAAAGACATAAATCACTCAAAAAGGATGAATCTCAAGCACTCACTTGAAAGTTTCAATCTCATCCACTCAATCTTGTCCTTTTGTCCAGAGCTTTGAGACAAAACCTTTAAATTGTCCCCCCATTTATGAACAAAGCAAAGTATTTGACTCAACCAAAGGTTAATCATGATTACTTCACTCTACCCCCTACCCTTGGGAATTTACTATAAATATGAAGCATTTTGAGAGCAATTGATATCTTAGAAATTCATTTGCAAAGAATTGTTACTATAGGCAATTGAAGAGCATTCTAAGAGAAATTAAGAGCATTTAGAGCATTTGCATTATAATTTTGTCAATTTGAGCTAGAATCATCATCATAGAAGTATTGTAGAAGCATAGAACAACATACATTCTCATTTTAGAAGTGTCACTAGTGGAGATTTGAGCTGAGAGCTTCACTTACCACCTCTTTCTAGAGATCCATGAGATGCTATAGATCTTAGTTTCATTTTTAAATAGATTTGCATTGTATTTACTTTAGAATTGTTGCTAATTTGATCTTAATTTCATGAAGGTGATTATCATTATCACACACTTCCCCATCACACATTCCCTGCATATGGTATCAACTGGTTTTGCTATGCTAGGTAGATCTACAATTGCCTTTACATTTCTTATTTTTACTATGTTATCAAAATTGATATGACATAGTCTTTTATGCCACAACCAACTGTCATCAAATTTAGCAACAAAACAACTTGCTTCTGAATTGAGTTGAAAAACATTACCTCTTGTCTTTGAGCCTGATGCAATCATAACACCATATTTATTGTTAATGATTCATTTTTCATTTTTGAACTCCAACTGGTAGCCTTTTTCAAGTAACTGTCCAAAACTAAGAAGGTTATGTTTCAAACCATCAACATAAAGAACATCATCAATACTATTCTTTCCATCCAAGGTGATGGCTCCTCTACCCACTATTGGTTTAGGAGTGTTGTCTCAAAATCTAACCATACCGCCATTGTATTTGTCCAAATGAATAAACCTTCCTTTATCACCTATCATGTGATGTGAACAACCATTATCTAAAATCCAGTCTGTCCTTATGTCAGCTTGTGAAATCAATAGTAGCTCTTGATTCTCTTTCTTATGTTCATGAACTATCTTATTATTCATTTTTTCTACAATAGCAATGAATCCAATTTCTTCTTCACTAGATTCTTCATCTGAGACTCCATCTCTAGCATAGTAGCATTCCTTAGGATACTTAGGCTTGTAATCCTTATTGAACTTTCTAGCTCTAGTAGGACACTTAGATGCAAAGTGACCGATCTTATTACATGAAAAGAACTTAAATGGTAATTGACCTTCATATTTTCCTTTTCCTTTCTTTTCTATTTTGGCAATCATAGAAATGAAATCATCTAGAGTTTTCTCTTCATCATCATCATCAAAATTACCAGAAGTGTTTGCAGATTTCTTACCATGAACTTTTGCTTTGAAGGCTATCTCACTCTTTGGTTCTATCTTCAATCTTGAGATCTCAAAAGCTGAGATTTTGTTGATCAATGTCTCTCTCTTGAAATTTGATGTAAGTTGCATGGTCTCATCAAGGATGTTGATATTTCTTTCATATTCAGGAGTGAGAGTAGTCATTAACTTGTCCATGATGTCCTCCTCTGAAATCTCTCCACCATTGTTTCTGATTCCAGCAATTGCTTCATTTATTCTTTGATTATAAGCTCTGATGTTTTCTTTAGGTAGAATCTCTAATGCATTGTATCTTTTCTTCCATGTCTTTTTGTGCACATCATTTTCTTGTTTGTCTCCTTCAAATATGTCTTCTAGGTGCTTCCATATTTTGTGGGTTGTATCTACCTTTTTTATTTCTTAAAACTCACCATCAGATAGGGCACTGATAAGGGCTTCTTTAGCAATAGCATTCTGATGAAACAATTCCTTTTGCCTATCAGTAGCATCATCCTATGCAAGGTATTTTAGGGTAGGTATCTTAGTTTCTTTGATAGTTACATCAAAAACTTCAAAACCAATGCACTGCAAATGGGTCACCATCTTGTTCTTCCAATCAAGACAATTCTCTCCATCGAACTTAGGACTTTCTTTCCTGAAGTACGCCATCTGATCAACCTTAAGCTATTAAACTTTCTCTCTGAGCCACTTGGCTCTGATACCAATTGTTAGGAATAGTCCCAAGAGATAACTGAGAGGGGGGGGGTGAATCAATTATCTACAAGTTTCAATTCTTTATCCAATTAAGTATACTTAAACATAAAGCATAAACACAATGAAAGAACACATGAACACAAAACCAATATTTTGGTTATGGGGAAACCCAAATAGGTAAAAACCCTGGTGGGAATTGACACCCACTAATATTCTACACTAGTGTATTATGATCCTTGTTAGAAGATCTTTAACCATGTTAGGAGTTTCTTTACAATATATTTAGTATAGTAGACCTAGTCAAGGGTCAAACCTTGTTAGGAGTCTTTTACAATTGTCCTTGTTAGGGGAGAGGACGCACTGTCCGAGAGCACACTGCTCAAAGGGGTGAAGGCTACAACCTTTTGTTTAATAGATACACACTATATCTAGATCTTGGTGAACTATGCTTTGACCTACTATCTGGATCAATTCTAATGAATAGCACAATTACTTCACTTGGTCACATAGACCTTCTTCTGATGGTTCAACAATTCGCACACTCTGCTTCAACAACTATCAACCACACTTAAACAATTACAAATGGCTGCCTATAAATATCTTTCCTCTAAATGATATAATCAAGTCAACCTATTAGAACCACCTTGAAATCATATTAGAGAAACCATAAAAAAATCCAATAAAAATTCTTTTGGCTCTACTAAGCATGCAACATAATTTGGGACCTGTCCAATAAGATAATTGTAGATGCACACTACATTCTGTCGGCTCTACCAAAACAACTGGATCTTTCTCTGTAGGCTGAATTAACTCATGTGCTCTTAACCAAACATCAATAACTCTTTTCTAAGCTTAAATACAAGGGTTCATACCCTAAAGATAGGTGCAACTCAAGAACCAATAAAATCTCTGTCGACTCTTCTAAATAAACACAGGAAACTACTACTGGCAAATAACAACTTAATAACTTTACTTCTACTCATCAAAAAACTATGTGTCCATGATTGAAACATCACTAACATGTCTTCAACATATATCCAAGTGCACAAGGCTCTATGATAACTATACGGACAACCATGCATAGAACACTATTTGTTACTCTGTCAGGAACACTGTTGACACTAGCTACCATATAACTGTTTGTACTAATAGTTAACCTCTGTGCCCATGATATCATACTGATATCATGTCCATGCTTCATATATTAAAAGCTTAATGCATAAAACTTCCATGCATGCTACTTTCCATATGTTTTCATCAATGACAAACATACAGTCTGTACTAGCCTGTTGGCAAATCTCCAACATTGTCTAGTTTAAAAACTTTCATCGATTTGCTAGAAAGACGGGATTTCATCAATTAAGTCAACACTTTTAGAAAATTTTTGCACTTTTTTTCAAATCCAACTTTCAAGTGTAGTTCCATCCATTTTATACTTTTAATCCTGATAAAGATAGGGTTGTGTGAGATTTTGGATCAAATTTTGCATTTGATTCAAATTGGATTACAATTGGGATTTGATTGAGTGTTTCACTTGCATTTTGATGAATTGATTCAATGACTGATTGAAGTTTTCTTTTGATAAATCCTTCCTCTAGAATAGATTTCCCCCAGTTTGATATGATTACATTTGTGGGACTTAGGACAATTTGCAGATTAGGTGACCAAAATCTTTAGGTACTTGCAAATGCAACTATGGGATTTTATTATGCAATATATACAAATGCTGGTGAATGCAATATTTACAAGGATGACTGCTAGGTATGTGACTGAATTGGACTTTCAATGGTGCTTATTTACTAGGTTTTCACTGATTGAATGGATCTTTCTTTCTTTTTTCTATTTTTAAAGCTTTTTCCTTTTTTTGCTACCAAGGTGCCTATTTGCTAGGTTTTCACCAAGGCACTTTCTCTCTTTTCTGATTTTTTTGTATTTTCTCTTTTTTTCAATTTTTTTCTTTTAATATCATCAAGGCATCTATTTTCTAGGTTTTCACCAAGACAACATCTTTTCGAGGATCATATATGAATGTTTTTGGATTTCTTCATGCTCAATTTTCCACTATCCTTCATCTTTTCTGCATTTTTGGTTTGTTTTCTCTTTTATGCTTTTTAATGTTTTTGGTATTTTCAAGATCTCTTTTAACTATATACAATAAATAGGATGCTTTCTTATCTGATATTTTTGATACTCTTTCTCTTTATACTCTTTCATCTACTTCATGTGTAGAACCTTTTTAGATGAATTCTATTGATAGGTTCTTGCAATTCTTCTCCATCACAATCAGCTAATTTATAGGTGCATGTCCCAAAAGATGAAGTGATCACAAAAGGTCCTAACCATTTTGCTTCCTATTTTCCTTTCTTTTCTCTTTCTGCTTGATTTTTGGGATTTTCTCACAAAACTAAGTCACCTATTTGAAATTTTCTTGACTTGATATGCTTGTTATAGATCCTTGACATTCGGTTTTGATATACCTTTAAGTGATCAAAGGCTTGTTGTTGTTTTTCATCTAGCAGTTCTAGTCCATGCAAGCTAGCAACTCTATAATCTTCCTCACTTATCAAACCATGTAGAGATACTCTTAAGGATGGAAGTTCTACCTCCAAAGGTAAAATTGCTTCTTCTCCAAAGACTAAGGAAAATGGTGTAGCTCTTGTTGGCATTTTGATACTTGTCCTATAAGCCCACAAGGTTGGATTTATTTTTATATACCAATCTCTACCTTAATTATCCATAGTTCTCTTCAATATCTTTAAGATGTTCTTATTTGTTGCTTTAGCTTGTCCATTACCTTGGGGGTAATATAATGAAGATGAGCGATGTATCATGTGGAATTTTGTACACAGCTCCTTTAAATACTTATTTTTGAAGTGCTTGACATTTTTAGTTATGATGGCATGTGGGACACCATATCTACATATTATGTGATTTAGAATAAACAAGGATATCTTCTTTCCTATAGCAGTTGATAAGGGTACAACTTCCACCCATTTGGTAAAGTACTCCATTGTCATGATAATGAATTTATGACCATTTGAAGATAGTGGATGAATCATCCCTATTAAGTCTAGACCCTATTGATATAATGGCCAAGGTGTCATCATAGGATGAAGCTCTTGCGCTAGTACATGAATCAAGTTCCCATGATATTGGCACTTTTGACAATTTTTAGTGAAGTGACAAGTGTCTTTTTCCATGGCAGGCCAAAAATATCCTATCCTAAGAAGTTTCTTAGCTAGGGTTAAACCATTCAAATGTGACCCAAAAATCCCCTCGTGAATTTCTTGTAAGGCTACATATGATTCCTCTTTCTCTAGACATCTTAAAAGCATTCCATCTAGACTCTTACGATACAATGTGTTAGATATTAAGGTATAACAAGAGGCTTGGTGTATAAATCTTTTCTTTTGATTCCTATTTTAGTCTATAGGTAGGATTTGGTCTTTTAAGTAGGTATAAATGTCTCCATACCAAGGTGATTCATGTCCAATTAGAAAAGAAATGGTATGAGGATGGGTAGGGTCAAATGTGGGTTTCTCAACTTCTTCTACTAGGAATTCATATCTAGTGCTTTGATCTGGTATTTGTAGAAGTGATGCCAAAGTAGCCATTGCATCTACTACTTTATTCTTCTCTCTTGGGACTTATTCAAATGTGATGAGAGTGAAATATTTCTTGATATTCTCAATCATATTTTTGTAAGGTATCAACTTGTCATCTTTAGTGAGGTATTCATCATTAATTTGATTGATAACTAGTTGTGAATCTCCATAGACTTGTAGTTATGTCACTTTCCATTCTAATGCCAGTTTTATTCCAATGACCAATGCTTCATACTCAGCTAAATTATTTGTGCATGGAAATAGCAATTTGTATGATTTTGGAATTGTAGATCCTTGAGGAGTAATCAAAATTATGCCTGCTCCTGATCTAGGTTGTGTATAGGAACCATCAAAATATAATTGCCATGTTTTTATTTCAACATTCACAATTTTAGAATCTGGAAATTCCACTTGTATTGGATGTTCATCTTGCAATGGTGATTCTGCTAACTGATCAGCTATGACTTGGCCCTTTATAGATTTTCAATCCACATATTCTATGTTGAATTCTCTTAGCACCATGACCCATTTGGCTAGTCTCCATTCAATGATGTTTTGTTAAGAAGATACTTCAAGGGATCAATCTTTGAAATGAGTCAAATTATATGTGATAACATATAGTGGCATAGTTTTTTGGGAAGCAAAAACTATGGCCAAACATGCTCTTTCAATGAATGTATAATTCAACTCATATTTTACCAAAGTCCTTATATAGTATATGGCCTTTTCTTTTCCCGATTCATCTTCTTGTGCTAGAAGTGCCCCTAATGAATGTTCAGTGGCTGAAATGTATAGAATTAAAGGCTTTCCTCTTATAGGTGGCATCAAAGTTGGAGGATTCATTAGATATTTCTTCAACATATTTAAGGCTTCTTTACATTTATCATCCCATTTGAAAACTATGTGCTTATGAAGGAGTTGAGTGAAATTATGGCACTTTTCTGCCAATTGAGAGATGAACCTTCGAATGGATTGGATCCTTCCTTGAAGAGATCTCATCGTACTTATATTTCTAGGTGCTTCCATTTCCATGATGGCTTTGACTTTAGCAGGGTCTACCTCTATTCCTTTTGTTGAAAGAATGTACCCTAATAGCTTTCCTGATTGAACACCAAATGCACACTTCTTTGGATTTAGCCTTACTTTAAATTGCTCCAATCTTACAAAAATTTTCTCTAAGATAGGTAAATGTTCATCTCTTGAATGAGATTTAGCAATTATATCATCTAAATAATCCTCCATAAACTTGTGCATCATGTCATGGAATATGGTTTTCATTTCTCTTTGATAGGTTGCTCTGGCGTTCTTTAGACCAAAAGGCATAACATTCCAATAGAATGTCCCCCATGCGCATGTAAATGTTGTCTTGTCTTGATCTTTAGGTGCTATCTTTATTTGATTATAGCCACTAAATCCATCCATAAGTGAGAACATTGAATGTCCTATTGTCAGATCCACGATGGCGTCTATGCTTGGTAATGGAAAGTCATCTTTAGGACATGCAAGATTTCGATCCCTAAAGTCCGTGAAAATTCTTATAGATTTGTCTAATTTTTAAACTAGCACAATGTTTGAAATCCATTGGGCATAATCAATCGCTCTTATAAACCCAACTTTCAGCAATTTTTCTAACTCCACTTTTACAAGAAAAGTTATGTGTGGATGCATCTTGCTTAATGTCTGCTTCACTAGTGTTAGTAAAATAATTTGTCTCATTTTCAATTTTGATTCTATACTCTATAACCCACCAAGAAACATTAACTCTTCACTAACAAATGGATTAAACATGAAATATTTAATCATCTGAATTATGGTACAACTCCTAGTAAAATTTTCAATGATTTTTTATGAAAAAGAATAATGCATTTTTGCAATCATCAAAATTTTGACCAGAAAGTTGACAAGGCATAAATAGTAACTTTCATCAATATGACATAATTACTGGCAATTGGAAGTAACTAACAAATCTGAAGCTCACTAACTTCAATAAGTAAAAACTACACTAATCTAAGGCACAACTTTAACTAGAATTCAAAGAAAAATAAAGACATTCAACCAAGAAATTCTGCTCAATGTAAGATATCCCAACAGAGATCCACCCACAAATATAAACCAACAGATTTATATCGATAATTTTTTTTCCATTCACTGATTCAAAAAACCTTAATCCAAGTCTTTCTACAAAATAACTAAATTTAAACTGTTCTATTACTAAGCAAAATAAACTACTAACATCCCTTTCAAAAGTTTTTCCCTGGCTTTATATAGCCATTAGTTACAATTTATAAAAAATAATAATGTTTATGAAACTCCCAGAGTTTTGGATCGGAACTGCTTAAGATAATCGAAACTATGATAAAAATAGAAAATATTTGAAACTGAAAAAAATGACCCAAAATTAGTGGAGCATGATCACCGATTGTGGCTGAGTTGAACACCTTTGGTTTAGTTTTGGGAAGATCTAGATACACGTGCCTGCCTCCACTCTTCATGAGCAAGTGATGCTTTGATGACTGTGGCATGATATGGTAGGCTGATGAGATTGATTCTCTATGTAAGAACTTTCTTATCTTTACATATCTAACTCACCCTTGATCTGTGAGACTCCAAGTGATCTATACAAATGACCAAAATAGCCTCAGTATTGGCTAAAGAAGTGAGATATTTAATTGTGAGCTCCTTACTATCTCTGATCGCTGCTATACATGCTTCAAATTCTTGAGTCATTTTCTCTACCTTCTTAATATCCCGGGTTCCCTCATCCATTAGAATTATATTCAGGCACTTAAGGTCTTTTTGCATTGTATCTATCAAACCTTTAAGATCATTTAGCAAGCCACTTTCCCCTTCACATCCATCCTTAATTATTGAATTCTACCATTCAATGCTCTTCACAGAGACATAGAGGACTTCCTCATTCAAGCCAGGAACTAGTTTTTCCATAAGGAACTTGGGTACTCCATAATGGTCAATCTCTGTCAACTAATCAGCTATACCCATCCATTTCTTCCTCTCCTTTCTCCATTCAGTCAGTTCAATTAACATCTCTGAGATGGTTTTAGTCACGACCCCATGAGCTTCAATCAATTTAGTAATATAATTACCTCCCCGTTAAATAATCCCTATGACCCATTTTTTGAAAGCCTCCACTACCAGTTTATTCCTTTGAATTTGGTCCAGGGTTTTGCGAACTTCTAGTGAGTAAGGATTGAATGTATGAGGTACTTGGGTTAGTGGAAGTGGAATAGGCTCTTGAACTACCTAGATGAATTTTTCTAGCCTCTATATGGTAGCATTCAACTCCTTCTTGTCTCTTTCATCTTTGAAAGTCATGTGCAATATTTTGCGTGTGGAAGATTAAAGATGCTTTGCATCTGTTGCCCTGCTTGCAACTCCCAAGTCTATCTTCTCAATAATAAAGTCTTCGGCAGAAGATTCAGAAACATTTTTATCAGACTTTGGTAATGTGTGTTCTGATGTCCATCGCCAAAAATTTCATCAACATCTATTATTGACTCCATCCCGATCCTTTTAGGTTTGACAGTAGCTCCCAGGCCTTTACTAACCATGTCTTCAACCAGTAGAGTTATTGGTAAAACATTTCATTTCTTACTGATAGAGTTCTCTAACCAGATAAGAGTAGGAGGAGGAGTTTGAAAGATATCATTCACCATAGCTATTGAGGGGTTTCCAGAATTTGGCTAATTTTCCTTTTGAGTCAATGTGTCTTCACCTAGGCTTCTGGACCAACTTTCTCTGACATATGAGTATCCATCAGATCAAGATCAATCACCTCCTTGTCGTCAGTCATCTTATCACTTTCCTTACTTGCTTTATTTCTGGAGGTTCTTATCATTGGTGAAGAATAAGGAGAGGCTTGTTTCATAGGGACAACTTTAGAACTTCTCTTATTTTTAGCTTTGGATGTACCTATAAGAGAAACATTTGTGTTAGCAGAATCAATAGGCTTGGTTACTGAATCACTATGTGTTTTCCTTCTTGTATTGTGTCTCCTTGGAGGAGGAGGCTACTTTCTCTTGACCCATTTCTTGGTTCCTTTTATCACACTGAGGGTTTTGATTATAATTATCTCCCTCTCATCAATACTCTAGTCTATTTTAGGTAATGGTGCACCCCTAACTCTAGCTTCAAACTAATCATCAATTACCTCTGCATCATTGTCCTCATCTACAGCTGTGATATCAATCTGAATATTTAAGATAACAATCTATCCTAGAGTAAACCTCAACCAGGTTCTTCTTCTTACTTCAAAATCATCAGCACATCCCTCCCAATAATCCTCTATTAGGGGAATGTGATGGAATTTTGAAGGTAAATTAAAATGTTGAGCAACATATCCCCTACTATCAAAATATTTTTTGAGTTAAAAAGTTTTTAAATTAAGTTTCTTTAATTCATGCTCTAGATTTAGGGTATCTGAAGAGGTTTTACAGGTATAATACCCTAAATCAATTGGAAATCTAGACTTAGCTCTTCCCTTCCTTTCCTTGACTCCTTTATGAACGTATGCCAATTGATGGGCCACTTCTACAATAATCAAGCTATCAAAAGCATATCTGGGCAACTTAAATGGTTCCTCTTCAAAACTACCAACTCTGAGATATGTAAACCTTCTGAACTAGATGAAGAAACTTCCATAAGTGTTGACAAAGGTTTTGGCCTCTTCAAACATTCTCTGCTTAGTATATCCTTGAAATTCATAGGTTAACCCCCAAAAGAAAACACCATTCAATTTTGGAAAACTGTCAACATGATATTCCTTCTACAAATGAGGATATTAATTGTAGACCTTCATATTTGGGAGGGGCTGCTCATGAAATAGACCTTTCCACTCTTTGGTACAAGCTAGGATATAAAAAAATAGGAAGACATGTGAAAGCTACTGCTTGTAGGGAAGTTTGCTAACTGATGATTGAGTTCATCGGCAATGGTTTTGGCCTAGTCAATATATTTTCCCCCTCCAAGAGTGACCTGAATATAGAAATATATCTAGTCATGCCAATAATATGCATGTTGGTTTCCTTTTATTCTATTGAGAAAAATAACCAGTTCAGCTACCTCAGGCTTGAAATGATCTACGATGAGTGGTTTTGGGAGCCTGGAACCTCCTTTTTGGGCTTTCAGCAACCAGTACTGAGCTATCTCATTCCTGTAGATTTTTCTCTTGGTGGAAAAGATTGATTGGGATGAGGGAATATTCCACCCTTCATATGGGTCTCTTTCAGGGATTCCTATAGCCTTTAGGATGACATCTCTATTTATATATACCAGCGGACTCCCGTCAACCTTTTTAATACACTTCTCCTCAAAACTATATCTTCTTGCACACTCAAGAACTAGCTCTCGATAGGGGGCCACCATGGGGAAAGTGGCTACATCAATCAAACCACTTTGAATAGCATTTTCCAACATGGAAGCTGGAATGGGTTCTTTGACTCAACTTATAATTTCCTCTAAGGCTCCAGTTTTGATCGGGGTATCCTCACAATTGAGTAGAGAGCAGATCAAAGGGGAAGTATTTCCAAAATTTGGGACTGGGTTTTGCATTTTGGCTCACAAACTAGGAATAAACAAGGAGACATAGTAGCCTTAAAGGAGTTTGAATTTGACAAAGTAATGAGCTTTAATTAAAATGAGGAGGCCAAAAAGAGAGACTCACCTAATTTCTTATGCGACACACTAAGCTCTAAAGGAGGGAAAGATACCTTCTTCCACACCAGTCGCTTGAGATGTCTCTGCCACTATGAACAAAAATGGTTAGGCTCTTTAATTTATCATAAAACAATTCACAAATCATAGGAGATTCGCAATAAATGGTGAATAATGTTGCATGAAGTTCAATTAATGATCACAAGTCATTTGCACCACTTTAAACCTTGCTTACTATACTTTCCCAAGAGTGAAGTGACACTTAAGTTTCATTTCTATTAATTAAGATATCCATGCCACGTGAGGATCTCATAATCAACTGCAAGCTATCCTTTATGTCAAATCACCACTTTTCACTTTTGTAAATTACAAATATATGTTGAACCTCGAATCTTGAACTATGAGAGTTCAAAGTTCAAGTTCAACAAGAGGGAAAAAGGACTACCCTTTGGTATGATTCAATTAAATAAAGAAAAAACAACTAGCAACAAGGAAAATGATAAATAAAAAGGAAAACATCTTGCAAAAGGATAACATCCGTTGAACTTTGAATCTTCAACCATGAGAATTCAAAGTTCACAGTTCATTAGACAATTGCACACTACAAAGACAACATGTCACTAAGCTTGCAAACAAAGAGGGACAATCATACCAAAGGATGTTATTGAACCTTGAATCTTGAACTACGAGAGTTCAAGGTTTAAGTTCAACCAACAAGGTGTATATGTAAAGAAGTAAAACTTTGAGTGAAACACACCTTTAAAGATTATGGGGTGATTTTGGGAAAATTAGAGCTTGAGATAATTAAGAAAAATCTATTAATAACAATGGCTCCAACTGGGGATGAGACCTCTTGAGGGTGAAGGATGAATCTATAGCTTTGGTTTCCCATTCCAGGGAAAACTTAGAAAAGAAAGGAAAGGAAATAAACAAAAAGGACAAAATTGAAAATAGCACAACAAAAAGATATGTACAGAAAATAGGACTAACCCACTTAAAGTTTATACAACTTGAGGTTCTAACCATTAAAGGTCAAGGGTAGAATAGTACCATCCAAATGCTCTAGTTTGAAGGAATTACCTCCCAATGCTTTGTTGATGATGAATGGACCCTTCCAAAGTGATTCAAATTTTCCATGTGCACTGTTAGGTTCCCGTCTCTTGTCCCATAACAATACTTTATCTCCCTCCATAAAATTTTGAGGCCTGGCCTTCTAATCAAAAATTTTATTGACTCAAGCTTGATGTATGGCTATTTGACTTACCATGTCTTCTCTTTATTCCTATATTTTTTTGAGATACAAAATTCATTTCTCAAGGGCATCTTGGTAAACCTAGTCTTCAATTGTTTTTTGCAGCTTCACAGTAGCTAGCTCTAGTGGTAGTGAAAGTTGAGCTTCAACACCATAAACCAATTCAAAGGGTGACATGCCAATTTCTCTTTTTGGAGAATTTTGATCGGCCCAGAGAGCTTCAAACTGTTTCTTATGCCAATCCTTAGCATTGTCACATACTAGCTTCCTCATTATCCTAATCAAGTTTTTATTACTTGATACCGCCTATCCATTTCCCTATGGATAATAGTTAGATGCGTGGGACAGGTAGATGTTGTGATCATAGAAAAATAATTTCAAGTCATGAGAAGAGAAATTTGTAGCATTGTTTGTAACCAACTTGGTAGGAACTCCAAACCTAATCAGAATGTAATTCTTTATAAACTCACACACCACCTCAGATGTGGTCTTCTTAACAGGGACTGCCTCTACCCATTTCATGAAGTAGTCTATTGTAGTGAGAATGTGGGTGTGTCCAGCACTATAAGGAGGGTTGATTGGTCTGATGAAGTCAAGCCCCCATTGCTCAAAAGGTTCTTCTATGATCACTGGTCTCAAAGGGAGAGCTGCTAACTGTGGCTTTCCACTAAACAACTTACATTTTTCACAATTTGCAACCCACTTATAAGCATCGCCAAACATTCCTAGCCAGTAATAAAAATTCCTAAGAATTTTAAAAGCAATTACTATGGAAGAGAAGTGACCTTCACATGCCTCATTATGAAACTTATTGAGTAATTTTTATTGTTGTTCTTTGTCAACACACCTCAAGAAAGCTCCATCCAAACCCTTTTTATATAGTATGTCATCAACAATAACATACTTTGCAGCCTTTAACTTGAGATTTCTCCTTTATTTTTGGTTTAGATGAGGGGGAAAGTCTCCATAAGTAAGGTAAAACACCACATCTAAAAACCAAGAATCACACAGACTGACAAAAAGAAATGAGGGCATACTGCTATCAAGATCTTGTTCAGACATAAGTTTACATAATCCTTGACCCCAAACCAACTTGGTAGGATGAATTTCTAGGTCAAATTACTAAATCCTAGAGATCTACATTGCTCGATTGTGCATCCCTATCTCTTGTTGAGTTGGGACATCTTTAACAGCAGAGGTGGGGACAAAAATAATTGAGTGAGAGTGTAGAATATAGAACCTGAAAGCCTTCACCACTTTTACCACCGCATATGCTTGCTTCTTGACCCATGGATAGTTTAACTCATGCTTTTTGAGAGGAATACTCATGAAAGCAATTGGCACTTCTTCATCTTTATCATTCCTTTGCAATAATATTCCAGACACTATATGTTCTAAGGCATAACAGTGTATTATGAAGTCCTTCTTGTAATCTAGATTTACTAAAGTGGGAGAATCTACTATAAATTTCTTGATGTCATGAAATGCTTTGACAGCCTCTATACTCCATTTAAATGGGTTCTTCTCACTCAAGAGGCTCACAATATGCTTAGTTGTTTTAGAAAAGTCAGGAATGAACCTTCTGAGGAAATTGGTTTGCCCAAAGAAAGATTTAACACCAGTCCTATTCAAAGGTAAACCAAGCTGCTGGATTTCTTTAACTCTTTCTAGATCAATCTTGATCCCTTCTTTTGACATGATGTGGCCTATCAATTTACCCTTAGTGACTACGAAGACAGACTTTTTTAGATTTAATGAAATGCCATGTTCCTTGCACCTTTGTATAACTGATCTTAAATCCCTTAGATGATTTCTATGCCTCTTGTAAAACATGGTGAGATCATCAAGATAAACAACTATTACCTTATTAAGAAGATGACTAAAAGAAGAATGCATTGCACATTGGAACATGGAACCTACATTTATCAAGCCAAAAGGCATTCTGTTATAAGCATATGTGCCCCACGGGGTGTAAAAGTTGTTTTATGATGATCTTGATCAGCCACCTTGATCTGGTTGTAACCAGAGAAACTGTCTAGCATTGGCATCATCTCTGAACCTGCCATAGTCTACAGAATATGGTCCATGATAGGGAGTCCATAGCTATCCTTTAGGCTACACTGTTTCAAGCTCCTAAAATCTACGTAGATTATTATCTTGCCATTTTTCTTCCTAACAGGAACTATATTCGCAATCTAGGTAGAATGATGAATAGGATAAATGATACGGGCCTGTAACATTTTTCTACCTCTTTCTGGATTACCTCAAACACTTTTAGATTATAGTTTCTTAATTTCTTCCTAAAAGGTGAAGTACCTGGCTTGAGAGGAATCTGATGCTGAAATTTTCCTCCTTTGAAGTTTTTTAAATCATGGTAGGATCAAGCAAAGGTATCCTGATATTCCTTCAACAAATTGACAAATCTCTGATTGTCATTTGAAGTGAAACATTTGCCTAGATTTATACATCTAGTTTCTTCTTCCTCCCCTATGTTTACCTTCTCATAGTCACCTTGATTTGTGTCTTTTTGAGGTGGAGGAGGAGATTTCAGAGCATCACATCTGTCAAATTGTCTTTCAAGAGAGACAAGCCCTTTAGGAATATGATTCCCTTTTAATTGAAAGATTCCTTCATATGTTACACTATCTGGGAAAAGCTCATCACAAGTTGATGAAGACCCTTCAAAGAAGGTAGTACTAAAAACTTTTGCCAACTATAAGAATTTATCAATTTGTTTATCATCTTGAAAGACCTACTAATGCTCGACATTATCTGGAACTTTTGGCCTGTACATCATTTCAATTTTGTAGGAAATTTTCTTAAAATTTGAATGTGGCAACAGCAGGGAAGAAGAAACTTCTAGGGAATCGGCTCTACTATTTAATTCTCTAGGAACAACTTCTATGGAGAAAGCTTCAAGCTCTTCAATCTCATCCCAAACATGATTTCTATAGTGTTTGAGTCTTTCATTTTATTCTAAATACATCCCTCTCACTTGTCTCACAACAAGTTCTGCATCTCCTCTAGCTCTAAGTACCTTAATACCCATTTTCTTCACTTCTTCAATACCGAGCAAAAGAGACTCATATTTGGCAGTGTTGTTCATGTTATCAAATTCCATCTTAAAGTCCTATGGGAAAAGACCTCCTTCTGGTGATATCAATACAACCCCTACTCCAGAACCAACAGAGGCACAGTTTCCATCAAACTCCAAAGTCCAAAGGCCATCAGACTTATTAGTTGTTACTTCCTCATTCATGTCTGGTGTGGATGAGATCATATAATTTCCAAACTTAGATTCCTAGTAGAGTATCTGAGATTTGGGATCTTCAGATGGGAATACCGTGTATTTTGATTTTCCCTCTGGTTGTAAGACAACCCTTTTATCTCCAACTGGAATAATTGCTTGAGACCAGTCAAGCTTGATCTCTCCTCCAAGATCTCGACAAAAAGTCTTGCTTAGAAGCATACCATAGCTTGCTGGAATATCAGCTACAAGTATAGTTAGTTTAATCTTTTTACTGGGGTATGCTGCAAAGGCTACTTGGGCATCCTTGATTTGTCCAACTAAGGGGACTTGCTTTGCATCTAGGGCATAGCATTGACCAAAGGTCACAGTAAGGGGAAGATCCAGGGCTTTGGCTACTAAAGCAAGCATGATATTATCAGATGCCCCTGAGTCTATAACGCAATTGTTCAACTTAAAGCCATGAATAAACAAAGACAAATAAAAAGGCTCTAGTTTTAATCCTACAGGAGGACTCTTTTCTTCTTGAGGACTCTTATCTTTGGAATCTTGGGTTTCTATAGTGGCTTGCTTTGAGAAAGCTACATTAGTAGTTTCATTGATCAAACAATATGCAAGAGGTTGACCTGATTTAACATGTTTGACAAGCCTTTCCAATTCTTTAGGGTTCATCCTAAGATATTCAGTAGGGGAGACTTGAATCTTGGAACTTTCACAAAAATCTACAATATCAAAATAGGTAACAGAATTGTTTTTCTTTGATGATTCATCTTCTTTAGAAATAGAACTTTTAAAAGTTGATGATTTCTGTGAAAAGTCTTTACCTTCAACCCACCGCTATGATGTTGATGGCGTGTCATTAGCTTGAGAATTGTGGTAACTTCTGGTTAACACGGTACATGCAAGGTCCTATAGAGTTGCTAGAATACTTCCTCCTCGCTCAGAGTCAGATTTGTATTCTATGTAATAATTTCTGGAGCCACCAAGTAACTAAGGACTCTCTGCATCACCAGGTGATTCTTCTGTCAATTCTCGATTCACATGCATCTGCATTGATTGGATCATTTTTGGATAGGAGGTATCATCATGATTTTTTGTAAGATGAAAGGTACACATATTAGCTCTTCTAGGAGGAGATTCCAGTAAATTCTTATCAGATGGGAGATAATTTTGAGATCTGTGACTAGGTCCAGCTTGTTTAGGCATTCCTCTGGGAATATCTCGATACAAAGAAGGAGGATTGGTATTGCTTTTAGGAAGTTGCCTCTTGAGGGAAATCACATCATTTACTAATATTTTTAGCATAGGATCTGAAGAAGATGTATTTTTTGAATTGGGTACTTGGACATCTTTTATCCATTTCCCTACGGTGAGCAAATCATCTTCTAACTTAGTAGCTTGGCTTTGAGTAGTTTCCAAGTCTACTAGCCTATTCCTTCTAAGATGAAAACCAATGTCTAGAGGCGTAGAGTTTACAAAGAAACATTGTTGATTTTCAAGGGTGGGCCTTTTCCCACCAGGAATCTTATGGATGAATTTGTTATACCGGGCCACATAATCTCTCATGGGCTCATGGATCTCCTTTTTCATCTGTGTAAGTTGAGCTAAAAGAGAATGTTCATCATCTGCACTTTTGAAATGGCCTTCAAATGCAATTTTCATGGAATTCCAATCAGTTATGGATCCTGTAGGAAGATTCCCAAATCACTCTATTGCTCCTTATGTGAGGGTTTGAACAAAGATTCTAACTACCACATCTTCAGTTTGCACCCCTAGAATACCAGTGGCTACATTAAAAGAATTGAAATGTTCTTCTATAGCTACTTTTCCATCACTAGAGAACTTTGGAAGAACATCTTTGGCTCCTTTAGGAAGAGCATGATGCATAGCTAAGGCTAAAGGACCTACTACATTACCCCAAGGTTGAGCCATGATAACTGTTGGAAAGATAGTTAGGATAGGAAGGGCTTGAATTCTTGATAAAGTTAAGGCTTGCCAATCATAGGATTTAGTAGATGAACTAAAAGATTCTTTAGGATGAGAAGAAGGTCTTCTCTAAGCCTTATTCTTAGAAGGGTAGACTCTTGTGGTTTCAAGATTTCCCAATTCTTAAAAAATATTGTCAAAAATGCCTGCCTCTTGTTGAGACCTGGTGTAAGGTATGGACTCCAGCTTGGTATTTCTATGGTCTTTGAATTTCTCTATCAACTACTAAAGCTTCCCAAGCTATGGGGAGACCCCTCAACCATTCACCAATTTCTTCCTCTTCCTCTAACACCAATTGAACTTGTTGATACTGTTCATTACTTGTTTTTACTTTCCAAGCCAAGTTATTTAGATCTGCAATAATATCCTCTTGAGTATCATGAAAGTGAAAACTAGGTTGTAGGAATGGGGGAACCTCATCTTGACCAAGTATTACATTAGTAGGTAATACCATGATTACACATTAAACCAAGAAAAGAGACTAGTTTACTAGTTTAGTTCCCTAGTAGAGTCACCAAAAACTATTAGTAAATAAATTTGTCTCTTTTCAATTTTTATTCTATACTCTATAACCCACCAAGAAACATTAACTCTTCACTAAAAAATGGATTAAACATAAAATATTTAATCCTCTGAATTATGGTACAACTCCCAGTAAAATTTTCAATGAATTTTTATGAAAAAGAATAATGCATTTCTGCAATCATCAAACTTTTGACCAGAAATTTGATGAGGCATAAACAATAACTTTCATCAATATGACATAATTATTGGAAATTGGAAGCAACTAACAGATCTGAAGCTCACAGACTTCGATAAGTAAAAACTACACTAATCTAAGGCACAACTTTAACTAGAATTCAAAGAAAAATAAAGACATTCAACCAAGAAATTCTGCTCAATGTAAGATATCCCAAAAGAGATCCACCTAGAAATATAAACCAACAGATTTATATCGATAAGTTTTTTTCCATTCATTGATTTAGAAAACCTTAATCCAAGTCTTTCTACAAAATAACTAAATTTAAACTGTTCTATTACTAAGCAAAATAAACTACTAACATCCCTTTCAAAAGTTTTTCCCTGGCTTTATATAGCCATTAGTTATAATTTATAAAAAATAATAATGTTTATGAAACTCCCAAAGTTTTGGATTGGAACTACTTAAGATAACAAAAACTATGCTAAAAATAGAAAATATTTGAAACTGAAAAACAACGACCCAAAATTAGTGGAGCATGATCGTCGATCGTGGCTGAACTAGACACCTTTGGTTCAGTTTTGGGAAGATTCAGATCCACGTGCCTGCCTCAACTCTTCATGAGAAAGTGATGCGCTGATGACTGTGGCATGATATGGTAGGCTGATGAGAGTCATTCTTTGTTTGAGGACTTTCTTATCTTTTCATATCTGACTCAACCTTGATCTTTGAGACTCCAGGTGATCTACACAAATGACCAATGTAGCCTCAGTATTGGCCACAGAAGTGAGATCTTCAATTGTGAGCTCCTTACTATCTCTGATCGCTGCTATACCTACTTCAGATTCCTAAGTCATTTTCTATGCCTTATTAATATCTCGAGTTCCCTCATCCATTAGAATTATATTCAGGCACTTAAGGTCTTTTTTTATTGTATCTATCAAACCTTTAAGATCATTTAGCAAGTGGGTCACCCCTTCACATCTGTCCTTAATGATTGAATTCTGCCATTCAATGCTCTTCACAGAGATAGAGGACTTCCTCATTTAAACCAAGAACTAGTTTTTCCATAAGGAACTTGGGTACTCCATAATGGTCAATCTCTATCAACTGATCAGCTATACCTATCCATTTCTTCCTCTCCTTTCTTCATTCAGTCAATTAAATTAACATCTCTAAGATGGTTTTAGTCATGACCCCATGAGCTTCAATCAACTTAGTAATATAATAACCTCCCCATTGAATAATCCATGTGACCCATTTATTGAAAGCCTCCACTACCAGTTTATTCCTTTGAATTTGGTCCAAGGTTTTGTGATCTTCTGGTGAGTGAGGATCGAATGTATGAGGTGCTTGGGTCAGTGCAAGCAGACTAGGCTCTTGAACTGCATGGATGAATTCTACTAGCCTCTGTATGGTAGCCTTCAAATCCTTCTTGTCTCTTTCATCTTTGAAAGTCCTGTGCAATATTTTTCATGTGGAAGATTCAAGATGCTTTGCATCTGTTTCACTACTTGCAACTCCCAAGTCTATCTTCTCAATAATAAAGTCTTCAGCAGAAGATTTAGAAACATTTTTATCAGACTTTGGTAATGCACGTTCTGTTGTCCATCACCCATTTTTTTTGTCAACATCTATCATTGACTCCATCCTGATCCTTTTAGGTTTGATAGTAGCTCCTAGGCATTTACTGACCATGTCTTCAACTGGCAGAGTTATTGGTAGAACATTTCATTTCTTACTGATAGAGTTCTCTAGTCATCTAAGAGTGGAAGGAGGAGTTTGAAAGATATCACTCACCACAACTATTGAAGGGTTTCCAGAATCCAACTGATTTCCCTTTTGAGTCAATGTGTCTTCACCCAGGCTATCTAGCCCAGCTTGCTCTGACATGTGAGTATCCATCAGATCAAGATCAATCACCTCCTTGTTGTCAGTCATCTTATCACTTTCCTTACTTTCTTTATTTCTGGAGGTTCTTATTGCTGGTGAAGAATAAGGAGAGGCTTGTTTCACAGGGATAATTTTTGAATTTATCTTATTTTTAGCTTTGGACGTACCTGCAAGAGAAGCATTTGTGTAAGTAGAATGAACAAGCTTGGTTACTAAATCACTGTGTATTTTCCTTCTTGTATTGTGTCTCCTTGGAGGAGGAGGCTGCTTCCCCTTGACCCATTTCTCAATTCTTTTTATCACACTAGGGGTTTTGATTATAATACTCTCCCTCTCATCAATACTCCAGTCTATTTCAGGTAGTGGCATACCCCTAACTCTGGCTTCAAACTGATCATCAATTACCTCTGCATCATTGTCCTCATCTACAACTATGATATCAATCTAAATATTTAAGGTAACAATCTATCCTAGAGTAAACCTCGACCAGGTTCTTCTTCTTACTTCAAAATCATTAGCACAACCCTCGCAGTAATCCTCTATTTGGGGAATGTGTTGGAATTTGGAAGGTAAATTAAAATGTTGAGCAGCATATCCCCTACTATCAAAATCTTTTCTAAGTTCAAATTTTTTTAAATTAAGTTTCCTTAATTCATGCTCTATATTTAGGGCATCTGAAGAGGTTTTACAGGTATAATACCCTAAATCAATTGGAAAAATGGACTTAGCTCTTCCCTTCCTTTACTCCTTTATGAACATATGCTAGTTGATGGGCCACTTCTACAATAATCAAGCTGTCAAAAGCATATCTGGGAAACTTAAATGGTTCCCCTTCAAAACCGCCAACTCAGAGATATGTAAACCTTCTAAACTAGATGAAGAAACTTCCATAAGTGTTGACAATGGTGTTGGCCTCTTCAGACATTCTCTGCTTAGTATTTCCTTGAAGTTCATAGGTTAATCTCCCAAAGAAAACACCATTCAATTTTGGAAAACTATCAACATGATATTCCTTCTGCAGATGAGGATAGTAATCATAGACCTTTATATTTGGGAGGGGTTTCTCATGAAATAGACCTTTCCACTCTCTGGTATAGGCAAGGATATAAAAGAAAATAGGAAGACATGTGAAAGCTACTACCAGTAGGGAAGTTTGTTAAGTGATGATTGAGTTCATCGGCAATGGTTTCGGCCTAGTCAATATATTTTTCCCCTCCAAGAGTGACCTGAATATAGAAATACATCCAGTCATGCCAATAATATGCATGCTGGTTTCCTTTTATTCTATTGAGAATAATAACTAGTTCAACTACCTCAGGCTTGAAATGATCTACGGTGAGTGGATTTGGGAGCCTGGAATCTCCTTTTTGGGCTTTCAGCAACTAGTAATTAGCTATCTCATTCCTATAGATTTGTCTCTTGGTGGTGAAGACTGATTGGGATGAGGGAATATTCCACCCTTCATATGGCTCTCTTTTAGGGATTCCTATAGCCTTTAGGATGACATCTCTATTTATATATACCAGCGAACTCCCGTCAACCTTTTTAATACACTTCTCCTCAAAACTATATCTTCTTGTGTGCTCAATAACTAGCTCTCAATAGGGGGCCATGATGGGGAAAGTGGTTGCATTAGTCAAACCAATCTGAATACCTTTTTCCAGCATGGAACCTGGAATGGGTTCTTTGACTTGGCTTATAATTTACTCTAAGGCTCTATTTTTTATCAGGGTATCCTCACAATCGAGTAGAGAGCAGATCAAAGGGGAAGTATTTCCAAAATTTTGGATTGGGTTCTTCATTTTGTCTCACAAACTAGGAATAAACAAGGAGACATGGTATCCTTAAATGAGTTCAAATTTGACAAAGTGATGAGCTTTGACTGAAATGAGGAGGCCAAAAAGAGAGACTCGCTTGGTTTCTTATGTGACACACTAAGCTCTGAGAGGAGGGAAAGATACCTTCTTCTTCACCAGTCGCCTGAGATATCTTCCCCACTATGAAAAAAAATGGCTAGGCTCTTCAATTATCATAAAATAGTTCCCAAATCACAAGAGATTCACAATAAATGGCGAATAATGCCGCATGAGGTTCAATTAATGATCACAAGTCATTTGTACCACTTTAAACCTTGATAATTGTACTTTCCCAAGAGTGAAGTGACACTTAAGTGTCATTTCTATTAATTACGATATCCACGCCATGCACAGATCTCATAATCAACTACCAGTTGTCCTTTATATCAAATCACCACTTTTCACTTTTGCAAATTTCAAATATATGTTGAACCTCGAATCTTGAACTATGAGATTTCAAAGTTCAAGCTCAACAAGAGGGTAGAAGGAGTACCCTTTGGTATGATTCAATTAAATAAAGAAAAAACAACTAGCAACAAGGTAAATGATAAATAAAAAGGAAACATCTTGCAAAAGGATATGTGTGTTGAACTTTGAATCTTGAACCATGAAAGTTCAAAGTTCACAGTTCATTGGACAAGTGCACACTGAAAAGACAACATGTCGCTAAGCTTGCAAACAAAGAGGGACAATCATACCAAAGGATGTTATTGAACCTTGAATCTTGAACTATGAGAGTTCAAGGTTCAAGTTCAACCAACAAGGTGTATATGTAAAGAACTAAAACTTTGAGTGAAACACACCTTTGAATATTATGGGGTGATTTTGGGAAAATTAAAGCCTGAGATAATTAACCAAAATCTATTGATAACAACTAGTTTTACACCTTCTCTTATGTTCAAATGATGCAAGATTAAATTTGGATCCAATCCTAGCATATCATCATATGACCATGCGAAATTGATTTGTTTTTCTTTGAAAATTTTGATGAAGTCCTTTCTTTCTTTACTAGATAGAGATGATGCTAAGTGTATGATCCTTGGCTCTGATTCTAATCCAATATTTACTTTTTCTGTTGGCTCAATAAAGATAGGAGATCTTTCTTCATAGTTCTTGGGTAAAGTATCCAAACTCCCTTCCTTAGGTGCCTCTATTGGGTTTTCACCTTTGGAATCATTCTTTATTTCTTTCTCTTTTTAATCTAATGTTTCCACAATGTGGTTTTCAACATTAGATTCTTTCCATTTTTTATTCTTTTGTTTTTTTCATTTTTTATTGAATTGAGAGTTTGGATAGTTTCCTTCATCAGTTCTTCTTGATATTCCATGGTAGAAGAAGGCTCAACTACATTTAGGTATTGGGACACCAAGTTATCATTCAAAAATGTTGGGAGGATGGTAGGTTCAATGGAATCCCATTCAATTAATTCCAGATAGATAAGGGTCAAAGGATCAATGCTTTGGTTTAGTCTGATGGGGTTTAGGGACATGACTTCGTTTGAAGGTTCAAACATTGTATCACTTAAATCTATGATATGTGCTTCTTCAAGATGTTCTAGGGAACTAGGGTGAAAATCCTCCTCACTAGAATCCTCTAAGGTTTTCATTGGGTAGAAATCTCGTGGATTAAACCTCATGTTATATTCTTCCATAGTAGGTCTCCATGATGGGATGTAGGGTTCTCCTACCCATTGATTTATTTCAATTTATTGAATTGGTGCATTATCTAGGACCACTTGGCTTGAACTTGAGGCTTGATTCTGATTTGATTCTGAAATTGGTTATTTCCCTTTGCTAGGAGTGTAAGTATGAATGACATCAATACCTTTATCTTGACATGATTCATTTGACAATGTATCCCATTCCCAATCATTTGAGTCTTCATCACTTTGTGACCCTAATTGCAATATTTGATCATAGACCTTAGGATAGTTCTTTTGAGTATACCCTTGTTCTAGGTATCCTAATCTTGTCTTTTCTTTTCTATCTCTCCATGTCATTTCAATGGGTTCAATGAGTCCTTTGTTTCTTGTTCCTAAAGGTCCTTGTCCTTTATATCTCATTTTCTGCATTATTTTAAATCCCTTCCCATAGTAATGTGTGGGAATGCTTATATTTTGGATGCGATTTTCATGTGCACTTGATTCATCATCCTTATATAGCCAGTTTAGGATTTCATTGTCTTGTTCCTCCATGAATGAAGATGTATTCACAATCACAAAGTGATCATTGTATTTATGAGGTAGATTGGATGGCCTTCCATATGATTTTTGAGATAAAGGTAGGTCCATCATGGATAAGGAGTATTCACCTACTCCTTTTTGTTTAATTTGACATTACTTTTCAAAGTTTCTCATCATATGATCCATTTTTTGGTAATGAGAATCTTTGGTGTAGATTTGAATAGATTTAGCTTTGTCTTCTTTCTATTTCTCAGGGGTACTTTTATCACTAACCTTTTCTTTTCCTTTTGTCGATGTAGATATGTTAGTAGGACTTTAGGTATTTTCAACAACAACAATTTCTCCTTTTTCTTTTCTCTTCAAAGATGGAAGATCTTTTGAACTTTTCCCTTGCTCTATTCTTTGAGAAATAGACCCTTCTACATTATGTGGGACTAGTGAATCATTGATAGGCTTCATGTTATTACAATATTGAAAGGGGTTTGAGTCCCCGCTTACCATGATTTCTTATCCTAGTTAGGGGAATTTGAGACATTGGTGGTAAGTCAAAGGCACGGCCTGCATTTCATGGATCCACGGTCTCCTTAACAAAATATTGTACGTCAACTTTAGGTCTAGGACTTGGAAAATGGTCTCTTTCTACATTGGGCCAACTCTAATAGGAAGTACTATGACTCCTTTGGAAGCTCTCTCTTCATCATCGTAGGCTTTTATAGTTATCTTTTTCTTTGGGTCAATAGCCTCCTCAGAAAATCCTAAGGCCTTTACTAGGTTTAGGGTACAAATATTCAAGCCAGCTCCTCCATCAATAAGGACTCTTTTTACTCTATGCTTATGAATTAGAACCTCTATATGAAAAGGAAATTTTTTTGGGTGGTTTAATGACATGTCATCTTTCTCTGAAAAAGATAGGAAATAAGGTGCAATAAGATATCCCACCATGTTTTGAAATTTTTCTACCTCTAAATTTAGAGGCACATTAGTCTCTACCAAGGCTTTTTCTAGAATCTCCTTATGAGTTGGTGAGAGCTTGAGTAGTTATAGAATAGAGATCTGAGAAGGGGTTCATTGCAATTTGTCTACCAAATTATATTATTCTGATGATGAAGATGAAGCTTGATTTGGTAGAACAATTCTTGGGGCATTTCCAGGTAGAGTAATTTTTGAAACTTGCCCCCTAGTTACAATATTAGATGTCGCTTCCCTTGGTTTCTCTTTCACCACAATAACATTTATGGTTTTTTCATCACCACTTAAAGCATTAATTGTATTATCATAGGTATGGGTGAAATTGACCTTCTCATTACCTCTTATATTATTTTGATTGGTGTTTGATGACTCACCCTTTTCATGGTTTAGAAAGGGGTTTTTGAAGGCTGTATGATCCTCATTGTTTTGAGGCCCTTATACCTTGATTGTCCCATCATCAATTAGATCTTTCACAAGATGTTTCAACTTCATGCACTCATTAATCTTATGGCCCTTATTATGATGGTATTCACAATGGTGAGAATCATTCCACCAATTTGGCTTAACTTGAGGTTCATACGGTCTTAACTCGGGTAGGGTAATGATCTTGTTAGCCACCAAAGTCCTTAATGAATTTTCCAATGGTTCACCTAAAAAGGTGAATTTCCTCTTTTGATATGTGGAAAATTAAGGTTTAGGTTTGTTGATATTATCATTATTGAAGGGATTAATTTTGGTATTGTTGTTGTTGTTGTTAGAATTGGTATTATTGAAAGGAGCTTTATTGGTTTGATTCACATTGTATGTCAAATTTGCTCCACTTGATAAATTAAAAGGGGTATCCTTTAAGTTGTGTGCTTCCACAACTTCGTCATTCACAAGATTTTTATTATTGTTCTTCAACCATAGTTTAGGTTTATCATTGTGATTATTGGCTCCTTTATTGTTATTATAGCTAGTTAGATACATAATGATTATTATTATTAGTGTTGGTATAGGGCTTATTGTCTTTGAACAATTTGATCTCTCCCCTCTTAACAAACACATCTTCAATTTTAATCCCATCCTCAATAAGTTTTTCTAATGTAAGGGGACATTGAAGTTGTAGCCTATAGTTCATCTCCACATTTAAGTTGTTCATAAATATTTCCATTTTCTCCTTTTCATGGATACTTCATGGATATCTCGCAAAAATTGTCCTCCACCTTTGAAGGAACCCTAGGAAAGATTCACCATCCTTTTGTTTCGTATCACATAATTTGAGCATGGTAATCTCATGTTCTACGTTGTAAGAGTAATGGGTTACAAATTTAGAGGCTAATTCCTCAAATGTCTTTATCCCTTGCAGAAGTTTGGAGAACCATTCCATGGCTTGACCCCCTAAACTTCTTGGAAAAAGTTTCATTAGGTGTGTGGTATTATGCATAAATTCTATGCTTAGAGCACAAAACTCTCTTAGGTAATCTTGTGGGTCCGATTTACCCATGTATTTTTTGTACTTAGGAAAGACCACATTGATCGAAAAGGGTGCCATAACCAAGCTTTTGTCAAAAGGGAAGGGGCACAAGGCCTCGATAGAGAATGGCTTAGGTTCAGCGGCCTTTTTCATCAGATCAATCTATGCTTGGAACATTTTCAATTGTTGCACCATATAACTCATCAGGTTTATCTTCTTTATTTTTCTTAAGTTTGTCCACATCATAATCATGTGGAAGCTTTACCCCTGCTTGGGCTAGATTTAGGAAAAAATTCCCCCTATTCCTTTCTATTAGTTTATCCATGACTTCAAGAAAGTCATTGTCTTGAGCCACTCTATTAGCTCTTTCTTCAAGTGTTTCCTTAGGCTCTTGGTTTGCATTATTGATGTTGTCATTGTTCCCTCCATGTTGATAGTCATGAAATGTGGATTTTCTATCCATTGATTCAACTCTCTTCTCAAATAGATTTGGGAGACTATCCCCTTGGTTGTGATTATTGAAAGAGCTTTGATATTCAAATTTGGGGACCTCCTTGGCAATGCAAGTATCATCTTCTTGTAAAGATAGTTTGAGTTTATGAGAGCATGTGGAAACCGACATCCAACAAGGTTTGATTTTGAATCATTTTCCCCAATTTGGTAATTGCTTGTTTTTATGAAGAGATTTAAAAATATAAGATGAATTTTCAAATGGATGTGTCTTACTTGTTGTATGTACTTTTCAAACAAAGAAATCACAAATACACTTTTTCTTTTTAATCCTCTACACAAAAAGTGTTTGAATTTTCAAGGACGTTATCATGGGTTTTTGCACAAAAAGATACTTCAAGCAAGCTACCTAGTTCATAAGTTGGTTCGTAAACATGGCTCTACAAGGTAGTCTTTTCTAAGTTAACAAGGTATTTAATCCAAATTCTTTTCAAAATAGATATTAAACTTTCATCCTCCAAGTATATTAAGAGGCCTCCCACCACCGGTATGTCAAAGTTTTGCGCAATCCTGAAGGACTACTCGAGGAAGTTCAAAAATTTAACACCCTTTTTTTTACACACCCCATTAAGGATGCATGCATTTTGTTTTATAGTGGGTTGGATGATTGCGGCAAAGGAAATTGTATCCCACTTTGGGTTGTCCCTCTCACCGGCCTCATTAAGGAAAATCTTGGTAGGTGAGCCCACTATAGATCTAGCATGTTCATATGAAAAGAAAAAAATTGGAATAAAGAGATAGGTTTTGGCAGTTTGATTCACCAAAAGGTGAAGAGAATATCCCTATCTATTTCTCAATTCTCCAAACACAATTAACAAGGTTCAATTACCAAACCCACTAACTAATGGGAATTGAGTATTTCTACTATTTTCCACAAACAAGGGGTTGTTCATATTTAATGTTTGGTTTATTCCTTTAAGCTACGTTGATTACTAGATTTTGAAATTACAAGGCCACAATTTAAGAAAAATTTGACCAAGTTTTAGGGTTACCTTGATTTGTAGCTAGCAAAGGCTAGGGGCATTTTTTATTGATTTTTCATTTTTATTCTCACCTAGTGGCGATCATTCCTTTCCAATCGCTTCTCCTCCAACAAGTTAGTCAACACAACTAGCAAAAATGAAGAAAACAATAATAAACTTGAATCTAAGCCTTATTTATCAAATTTTAACAAAAAAATGATTAAGGTATGTAAATCCAATTTAATGATATGAACTTTGATTTGTAAGCTTGTACAAATTTTAAATATTGTTCATAGACCTCATTTTCTTGCTGAGAATTCTCCAAAACCAGCTTGATGTGTGCAATATTCTCTTCCTTGATCCTTTTTGTCAAAGCTTTGCCTTCATGATTAAATCTGGTCTCTAGTTTTATTTTTTTATGACCAGTCATCTTGCAAACACAGAGAAATCATTTTTTGCAAGTTAAATTCTGTCAATTTTCAATTTAATCAAACGCACTACAGAATCTATTGAAATCCTATTTAGATGCTTAAATGTGATGTGGATCGAATTAAACATGTTGCAAAAATATTTAAAATCGTTAAAAAAAAAATTAAAAGTGCTGAAAAACTTAGCAAAGGCGTAAAAAAAATCTTAAAATTGTTGGAGAACTAATCAAATGCACTAGCAAGTTAGGGCAAAAGCACTGAAAGAAATTAAGCAGATGACAAAAGAAATCAAAAGCATTGAAACTCTTTGTAAAGGTGCAAACAATTTTCGTAGAAGCGCTATTTCAAACCTCAAAAGTGTTGGATAAATTGTTAAACACGCTAGAGAAAGTGTCAAACACACTGTTAAATATGCAAAATAGAGAGTTAAACAAGGAAAATCCTAGAAACATGCAATTTTCTAAATTTTTGAAAGAATGAGGCCTAATGCCCCATGGTGGGTGCCATTTTGTGTACTAGAAAATGTACCTTCATAGGGTTAGTATCATCAATAAATCAAATAACAACTAAATTACCACAAATAGCAATCTAATTAAGCAAAGAATTGACAATTAAGCACTCTATGGATCTCTATTTAGGAATGCTAATGATAAAGCTCTCAACAAGCCTCCATTAGTGACAGTCCTAAAATAAGAATGATAAGAAAAGCTAATAAAAATGTTAATTCCAAATTGAAATTATCTAATTAGCTCCTAGATTTGCCTTTCTAGCTATAAATTGCAAGAGGTTTGATGCTATTCTCATATTTATGGATGATTATTGAGTGAATTATGCCTTTCTTTTATAGATTTTGGCAAGGGTAGGGGGTGTAGTTGAGTTGATCAAGGTAATGTGAGAGTTGAGTCCATGGTTCCACCTTTGGAGATCATTTAAATATTTTGTCCTCAAAGCTTGGGACAAGAAGACAAAATGAGTGGACAAGATGCTTCCTCCAAGTGAGTGATTGAGATTCAATTTAGGCTTGATCAATGTGAGCTTGGTCCTCAATTCCTATTGGTTGATTGATTTTCCTTCCATTTCGTGGTTGAAAGAAAATAGGAATTAATTAATTGAACTTATTTAATTTGTCTAGCCATGTGTACCCCTTAAATGGGTTGATTTTATTTAATTTGAACTATACAATTAATTAGATTAATTATAAAATTTATTGATTAATCATGTTTTAATAGGTTCGAATTGATTTAATGGCTTTTGATTCTCAATTAAATTTAGATTAAAGTTTAATTGCAATTTATCCTTGATTTTGACTTGATTTGATGTAATTGCATTTAATTGTATTTATTTTTGCCTTGATTTCTCATTTAAATGATCTTGTCCAATTTTCGGTGATTACAATATTTTATTTTTTGCAAATTCTTGACCTATATTTTACACTTCTTTTAGTTGTTTCCTTTAGCATGCATTTTTACCACTTGTTTAGTCTTTTTGTACATGTAGTTTAGCCTTGTGCTCATTTATATATCTTAAGTACTTGCACTTATTATTTCTTAAATGATCTTACCACTTGTAAATGCCTTGTTCACATTTCTCATGTGATATTTAATTATTCATTGATAATTTAATATTTGTGTGTTCCCTTCTTTAACATATTAAACCAATCCTATAGTTTTCATTTATCTCACACATTATGGATCATAGAAATGGGCATAAATTCCTTGATACTTGATCAAATTGAGTGAAAAATAAATAAATAAAGTAAACTCAGAGGGATTTCATCTCTAATTGGTTTTATCCCAAAGGAAGTCCATACATATCCATAACATTTACCAAAAATCAGAAAAAAATTCAAAAAATACCAAAAAAAAATGAGATGTTTTATTATTCTAACTTCAATGTTTCCAAAAACCAAAACCTCCCCCCTTGTCTTCAACCTTAAAAATCCATTTTAAGGTATTTCCAATAGATTCCCAACTAATTTTTCACATCCAACCATTCAACTTTCCCTCATTTACAACTTATGACTCTTCATATTCCATGTTTTTCCAACTTTTTACAATATTTGCAAAATGACTCAACTCTAATTCCTATGACCCAAACTACATATGAATATTTGGTCATTTGGAACCTTATTACATACATAATAAAATCAAACAAAATGAAATCCCAACTTTATACACTTTGAAGCCTAATAAACCTAGGGTGCTCCTACACTAGTTAGAAAGTTATAAAGATTGTATTGTATCGATTCATCCCTTTAGTATATTCATGTTCTCATCAATATTTATCAAAATTAGTTCCTTTTAAAAGAAAAAAAAATCAAGTACTTAAAGGTTGATATCAAGGAGCACACATGGAAAGAAGAAAATAAAATGTAGAATTCCCAAAAGAGCATTGTTCAATGAAAAAATCCAAATACAATATATAGATAGAAAGTGATGGGAAGAAAACTAGAACAAAAATGGAAATGAAAATAAAAGATGGCATCCTAGAAAAAGAATATATAGATGTAGAAGAAAGAGATATAAGGAAATCCATATTGAAGATGAAGGGGATGTGGATCTTAGTGAAATCTATTATGTCTATAGAGAGATGAAAAAACTTAAGTAAATTTTAAACAAGGACTATAAATCAGTAACTTTTAAACAAGGATCAAAATTCAATAGGTAAAGCCAAAGAAAAAATAACACAAAGTCTTGATGAATTGGTAAAATTGATTGTAGATCTGAAAATTCAAGTAGAAGAGGCGGAAAGGGTTGAAGAATGGATGAAAAAAATGAAAGAAAAGGAATAATATTGTGAGATTTTAGAGCTTGACATTGTTTCCTTAATAAAAAACTAGAATAGACATCCTCCATGTTGATAAAGAGCCTCAATTTTGATAAGAGTACCAAAATTTTGGATGACATATTAAATGAACATAGGTCATCCTTTAATAAGATAGTACTTAGTTATAGAGAAAATAAAATGACCAATATAGAAGACTCCAAAAAGATACCAAACAAGTTAAATAAATGATAATCAAAGAGGTGTGCTAATGCCCTAAATCATCCCACAAAAGGAGATGGAAAAAAGAGGATAAAATTGAAATCCCACAAAAGATCTATACTTCTCCAAAGGTTAACAAGAACAAATTTATAAGAGTTTTATGGAATAAGACAACAAGAAGAAGAAGAAAAAAATGAAAGTTCTCATGCATGGGAAAATAAAACTATGACTCATTTGTTATGTTGAAATATTATAGTATCATATGCTTAAAACTTAAAACTTAATAACTATGGGCATAAAGCAATATTTTTTAGAATTAATCTTATAGAACTTAAACAAAATAAGAAGAATGTCATGTAAAAACATAATGGAAATAATTTGCAATTTTGGAAAAGTAAGAAATAACAAGATAAAGAGAAGAAAAGAAAAGAGATTCTCTTATGAATTACACCTCATATACAAGAGGTATCTCAATGTCTATAAGGAGAAATATAAATTTTTAGATGGGAGCTAGAATCATTACACTATCTTCCAACTTCATGGAGAAGAAAATTCAAAGAATGGTCAACTAATGTATATTCTATATGAAGGTAATGAACATCTCATTATTGATTTATTTCAGATTTAGTAGAATTAGAGGAAAAATAAAATGATTTCATCAATATAAAGAGGAATTATCATAGAAAAAAGGATATTTTCGTGATAGATTAGGACATCCCTTTTCTACTGATGTCAAAGTGTGAGAGTTAGAGAAAATGAGAGAATAATATGTACACCTTAATCAAAGATATTTTGATTGAAAGAGAATATTATCGTCTTCATTAAAGTCTAATATTTTTTTGGATTAAAATGTGAGCATATTTTTTATAAAAAAATTCAAATGCGGGTTTTTAAATAAAATTACAATTGTGGTTTCTAAACTAAAACTGTGAGTACGATTTAATATTAAAAATTGCCATCAAGATTCTTAAAAAACATAACCCGAGTGTGATTTTATGATCATAATTTTTTTTAAAGCAATTAATTATATTAAAAAAAGATTCTAAAAAACTAAAAGAAAATCAATCATGTTTTTTTTTTTGTTTATGTTAATCAAATCAAGATGTCACAACATTGAAGTAAAAACACACCAACTCTCATGAACTAATAATGTGAACTTGGGCCAGCACCCTCTTGCTGCTTTTTTCTATCAAAAACAATGTGAAGATGTAAGTCTTGTAACTCTACTTTTTCTTCTAGGTGAATATTGTGAGAATATTAGGTGAACGAAGTAGATGTTGAACTACAACTGATTTGGAATCTAATTGAAGAATCCGTGATTACAAGATCACTGAGGAGTTGCTGATTAGATATGTAATATGATTAAATTAGTATTATGTTGTCATTGATGTCAACTAGTTTGACAACACTTATCTTTTAAGTTACTATACCAAGACATCTGAAGAAAGGTGAAAAAGATGAAGAACAGAGAAATCTACATGAGGAAAGATGTACATGACAAATGAGGATAAGGAATACATTGAGTAACTTGTTGATGAGTCTATGACTTGATGATATTGACTTTATTACGTTGCATTCATCTATGATGAAGTATAGAGCTGAAAGACACAAAGCGGTGTTGTCGGTAAATGAAGCATTTCTAGTATACAACGATGGAGTGTATTTTATATCAATCACAGTATTAATCGAGCAGTGTTCACCGACGCATTTCTTTGTTAACCGAGTGAAACAGAATGAATTAAATGATTAGTTTAGATGATAAGATTGATGAGCTGGCAAGAGTATAACATCGAGATAACAGATAATGTTTGTTACACAGATCGACGACTGATGAAATTCAGGAAAGATCTAAAGGATGAGAATCAAACATGTTATTGACACAAGTATCGAGAAAGTTTGAAGCGGCAAAATCTATGAATGTGGTTAAGCGGCAAAATTTGATGGTGGAGAAGAAAATGATTTACTCGTCTATATAAGAGAACTTAATTTCTTTAAGAATTATGTCGGAAGAAGTAGAAACTATAGGAATATCACGTGAACAAGGTTTTCATGCATTCTGATCATACTAGTTAATTAAGAACTGAGCTACAGAACAATTACAGAGCTACATAGAGCAATTACCAACAAACAGTAAGTTGATAAAGTATTGAATATGAAGTGAAATATTGATCAGAAGGATTTGTATGGACTAAATATTGATCTGTAATCTACAATTGAAGTTGTATTAAGACAGGTCATTTACTGTTACATATTTAACCATTGTATACAGTCAAAATATCTTAACCAAGTGGACTTTGAAAGTCTTATGATGTATCATTCATAGAATGAACATTGTTATCTTGTCAACCCCATAGTGAATGCTGGTTGGACGATAACTTCTAGTCTAAAATCCTCTAACAAGGTCACACCTGACAGTGTGTTTGTAAACCTTTAACAGGGCTGGGTCTTAACCAACCTCACTTCAGAAGAGTGAACAATTTTGGGTTGCCGGTCCTAGGTGTTTTTTCCCTTTATAGGGTTTCCACGTTAAATCTCTTGTGTTATGTGTTGATTGTGATATTTGTTTGTTATTATTCTTTTCATATTACATGTTAGATTTGATCGGTAACTGTTATAGTATTAGACTGGTAATCGGTAAAAGCACAGATAGTGAAAGTATTTATTGTTTACCAACAAGAAGAAATTAGAGAAGTTGTTTTGAATTATACATTTTGTTTTGGGACACTGGATAACTGATTCACCCCCCCCCCTCTCAGTTATTCTAATAATTGGTATCAAAGCATTGGTTGCTTGGAACAGAGTTTTAAGGACTTAAGCATAAAGGTCTCAAGATGTATAAGAGGGAAGTACCAAAACTAAACAAAGAGAACTTCGCAGTATGGAAAAGTAGAATGAAGCTACACATATTTGGAATTGGGAACTCTGCACTAGATCTGATGGAGAATGGCTACATACAACCACCCACTAGTCCCTTAACTCTTGATCAACTGAAGGACAAGCATGAACACAATGTCACGATGATGCAACTTGTTGCTGCCTATACCGATGCTAAATTTGAAGATATCAAGACATGCATGACTGCCAAAGGAATGTGGGATAAATTAACACAAATATACAGTGGAGATCTGAATGTCAAAAGAGCCCAAGCTGAAAGTCTAAGAGGCAGATTTGATGATATGAGAATGAAAGAAGGTGAAAAAATTGTCCAATATTCAAATAGACTCAAAGAGGTGGTACATGCTATTAGAGCATCTGATGGAGTAATTGATGATGAAACAGTGATAAGCAAGATTCTCAAAACTCTGCTACCAGTTTATGCAATCAGGATTTCTGCAATTCATGAAACAAGAGCTACATCCAACCTTACTCTTGACACTCTGATTGGTAAACTTACAACCTTTGAATTAAATAACTTTGATAGAAATATTGTTCCTTCTATTGAATCCTCTTTCATGTCTTCTTTGAAGATTGGAAAGTCTAGCAAGAATAGTAAGAATTGTGATAGTGATGACAATACCGATGATGAACTTGATGAGCTTGAAGCACTTATGGCCAGAAGATTTCCCAAAGGAAAAGGAAGGTATAGAGGTAAGCTACCTTTGGCATGCTTTAATTGTAAAGAAGTCAGTCGCATCACTGCTAGATGCCCTCAAAAGAAAGATGATGATAGATCCAAAGACCGATCTAAAGGAAGCTATGGGAGAAGAATCAAAAGAGGCTACCGACACAACAATAGAGACAACTGAGATGAAAAAGAAAAAAAGGTATGTTACATAGCCGAAGATATTGAAACTAAATCTGATTCTGATGATGACATAGAAGTCGTATTTTTTGCTATGAAAGATGACTCAGCGGAAGAAGAGAAACATGAAGAGACAGCACTAATCTCTAAAGTAAGTAGAAATGATACATGGATCATAGACAGTGGTTGTACACATCATATGACCAGTGATGTAGAGAAGTTTGATCATCTTGTTGAATATAATGGAGGATCTGTAAGAATGGGAAATGATGCACCTTGTATGGTAAGAGGTAAAGGCTCACTGATGATCAATGACAGATTACAATGTGAAAATGCATACTGGGTAGATGGACTAAACTATAATCTGTTAAGTGTGGCTCAGCTGAGTAATTCAGGCCACCGACTGGCTTTTGAGAGAAAAAAGGTGAAGATCTATGATGATGGAGGAAGACTTGTCGAAACTAGTACACAATCCAGAGGTAATCTATTCTATCTTGATATGGATTAGTCTTCTTGTTTGTTAATAAAGGATGAAGATGTTTGGTTGTGGCACAAAAGGTTATGCCATGTGAACTTTGATAACATGATCAAGATTAGTAGAAAGAAAAGAGTTAGAGGATTGCCTAACTTGACAAAACTTTATCATGCCATGTGCCATGAATGTCAGAAAGGTAAGATGACTAAGTCTAGTTTTAAAAGAAAAGACTATTCAACAAAGAAGATACTTGAGTTGGTTCATACCGATCTATGTGGTCCTATGAGAACTCAGAGCTATTCTGGTGATAGATATTTTATTCTTTTTGTTGATGACTATACTAGGCTAATGACTGTTATGTTCCTGAAAGAGAAATCTAAAGCTTTCAAAATGTTTAAGTGGTAAAAAGCTAAGGTAGAGAAAGAAACTGGAAAGGAAATAAAATGCTTAAGATCTGATAGAGGAGGTGAATTTATCTCTAATGAATTTACTAATTTTTTTAATGAGCATGGAATCAAAAGATAGGTATCTACACCAAGGACACCTCAGAAAAATGGCATTGTTGAAAGGAGGAATGGGTCTATAATTGATTGTGCTAGAACACTGATCATACAGAAGAATGTTTCTCAGACATATTGGAGGGAAGCTATCAGTATAGTTGTGTATGTTCTTAACTGAGTACAACTGAAGAAGGACTCCAACCGAATACCTTATGAACTATGGTTTGGACACAAACCTACTGTAAGTTATTTCAAAATTTTTGGAAGTAAATGCTTTATTTTTAAAGATGAAAGAAATGACAAATTTGATTCTAAAGGAGATGAAGGAATATTTCTAGGATATTCCACTACAAGTAAAGCATATAAATGTTTGAATAAGGTTACAAATAAGATAGTTGAAAGTACTAATGTTCATGTTGATGAGTTTGATGACAAGTACATAGAGGAAAGTACAAAGGAACCAGAAGACTACAGTAGATTCACTTACATTGAACATCTAGAGTATCTACTGATGCCGCAAGCTGTGACAACCGGTCAGCAGGGAAACAATGCAGGACAACAGGCAACACAAACCAAGGAACAAGATGGAGCTACTGAGCAAGGAAATGACCCTAAGCAGGATGAGAAAGAAATAAGAAATCAAGTTCTAGCTAGTTTTGTCAGAAGACATCATCCTGAGACACAAATCATTGGAGACAGACATGCCGGAATGAAAACTAGAAGCAAAACAAGACAAGTTACATGTTTAATTTGTGAATTTGAACCTAAAAATGTGAAAGTTGCATTAGAGAATGAAGAATGGGTTAATGAAATGAAGGAGGAAATAGATCAAATAGAGAAAAAAAAAACCTAGTCCTTAGTACCCCGACCAAAAGATAAGAATGTTATAAATACTAAGTGGATATACAGGAATAAATTGAATGAAAATGGTGAAGTCACAAGAAATAAAGCTAGATTGGTATGCAAGGGATATGCACAGGAAGAAGGCATTAACTATGGTGAAACATTTGCACCTATTGCTAGATTAGGAGTTAGAATGCTACTTGCATATGCTACACACAAGAAATTCAAGGTCTATCAAATGGATGTGAAGTTAGCATTTTTGAATGGTATACTCGAAGAAGAGGTCTACATTGAACAACTTGAAGGATTTGTTGATCCCAACAATAAAGAAATGGTATGTAGATTACATAAAGCTTTATATGGTTTGAAGCAAGCACCGAGAGCATGGTATGAGAGACTACATACTTACTTGTGAAGTATTGGATTTGTTAGAACAAGTGAAAATAGAAATCTGTATGTGAAAGGTGATACTAATGACACTATTATCATTGCTGAAATATTTGTTGATGACATTATTTTTGGAGGCTCAGATCTTGTCTACAAGGCATTTTCTAATGAAATGCAAAAGGAATTTGAAATTCTATGTTCGGAGAGATTAAGTTCTTTCTTGGACTACAAGTGATTCAGCAGAGAGATGGGATATTCATCACACAATCTAAATACATAAAGGAAGTACTGAAGACATTTGGCTTGGAGGATGATAAACCTATGGGAAAACCAATGGCTACTAGATGCAAATTGACAAAGGAGGATGAAACTACAGAGGTAAACCAAACACTTTACCGATCCATGATTGGTAAATTAATGTACATAGTTTATAGTAGACCAGATATAGCACATGTTGTGGGTATTGTTGCAAGATTTTCTACTAATCCTACAGAATCACACATGATAACTAAAAAAAGGATCTTAAGATACCTGAAGAAAATAGAGAATTATGGATTATGGTATCCTAAGGAAGGGAAGTTTGAACTAAAAGTTTACACCGATGCTGATTGGGCTGGAAATGTGGATGATAGAAAAAGCACCACCGGAGGAGCATTTTTCTTTGGTGAAAGACTGGTAACATGGACAAGTAAAAATCAAGCTTGTATTTCTTAGTCTACAGCTAAAGTAGAGTATGTTGCTGCTGCTACTAACTATTCAAACATTGCATATATCAACCAAGTGTTGGAAGGAATGATTGAAGTAATCACTAACCCGGTGATTATATATTGTGACAACACTAGTGCTATTAATATTTCAAAGAATCCTGTGATGCACTCTAAGACAAAACATATATCTATTAAGTATCATTACTTAAGAGAACAAGTGCAAGAGAAGCAAGTGAAGTTAGAATTTTTCACATATAAAAAACAACTTGCAGATATTTTTACAAAGCCTCTACCGAAGGACACATTTGAATACTTGAGGACTAGACTTGGGGTCCGTCCCCTATCTATCAATCACTAATGTGATCGGGTTGTTGCATCAACCTACTTATATCAGAAGATCATTCATGTTGATGCAGCATAGTTCACACTTTGAATCATGTTCAAGGTTGTGATTAAGTTTGAGAACTTGAACCGATTGGAATATCAGTATACAGAGATATAGAGGAAGACATAATTGTTTGTTTATTTATTTCTTTGGCATTGCTGTCAAAGGGAGAGATAAACAATATCAAAAGAAACAAGGTATGAAAATATGATAATTATCAAAGGGAGAGACAATCTAAATGACAGAATATTGAAGATCAATTACAGAGAACAGAAGCAGGAACAGGAGAACTGAAAAGAACACAACTACAGAATGGTAAAGCTGTATTATTTAATGTTGGTTTAGTAACGTGGTTATTAAACATATTTAAGTCTATTCAACTTACAACATTTGTTCACAAAGTTGTAGAATATATGTTTGGTATGTGTATGGTACATTTCATATTACTTTAGTTGCCATCAATGCCAAAGGGAGAGATTGTTGAACTACAACTGATTTGGAATCTGATTGAAGAATCTGTGATTACAAGATCACTAAGGAGTTGCTGATTAGATATGTAATATGATTAAATCAGTATTATGTTGTCATTGATGTCAACCTTGTAAGTTACTATACTGAGACATCTGAAGAAAGGTGAAAAAGATGAAGAACAAAGAAATCTACATGAGGAAAGATGTACATGACAGATGAGGATAAGGAATACATTGAGTAACTTGTTGATGAGTCTATGACTTGATGATATTGACTTTATTATGTTTCATTCATCTATGATGAAGTATAGAGCTGAAAGACACAAAGTAGTGTTGTCGGTAAATGAAGCATTTCTAGTATACACCGACGGAGTGTAGTGTATATCAATCATAGTATTAATCAAGCAGTGTTCACCGATGCATTTCTTTGTTAACCAAGTGAGACAGAATGAATTAAATGATTAGTTTAGCCGATAAGATTGATGAGTTGGAAAGATTATAACATCGAGGTAACAGATAATGTTTGTTACACAGATCAACGGCTCATGAAATTTAGGAAAGATCTAAAGGATGAGAATCAAATGTGTTATTGACACAAGTACCAAGAAAGTTTGAAGTGGAAAAATCTATGAATGTGGTTAAGTAGGAAAATCTGATGGTGGAGAAGCAAATGATTTACTCGTCTATATAAGAGAACATAATTTTTTTAAGAATTATGCCAGAAGAAGTAGAAATTGTAGGAATATCGCGTGAACAAGGTTTTCATGCATTCTGATCATACTGGTTAATTAAGAACCAAGCTGCAGAACAATTACAGAGCTACATAGAGCAATTACCGATGGACAGTAAGTTGATAGAGTATTGAATCTGAAGTTAAATATTGATCAGAAGGATTTGTATGGACTGAATATTGATCTATAATCTGTAATTGAAGTTGTATTAAGGTAGGTCATTTACTATTACATATTTAACCATTGTATATAGTCAAAATCTCTTAACCAAGTGGACTCTAAAAGTCTTATGAGTATCATTCATAGAATGAACATTGTTATCCTGTCAACCCCATAGTGAATCTAGTTGGATGATAACTTCTAGTCTAAAATCCTCTAACAAGGTCACACCTGATAGTGTGTTTGTAAACCTTTAACAGGGTTGGGTCTTAATCGACCTCACTTCAAAAGAGTGAACAGTTTTGGGTTGCCGGTCCCAGGTGGTTTTTCCCTTTACAGGGTTTCCATGTTAAATCTCGTGTTATGTGTTGATTGTGATATTTGTTTGTTATTATTCTTTACATATTACATGTTAGATTTGATAAGTAACTGTTATAGTATTAGACTGGTAATCGGTAAAGGCACAGACAGTGAAAGTATTTATTGTTTACCAACGAGCAGAAATTAGAGAAGTTGTTTTGAATTATACATTTTGTTTTGGGACACTGGATAACTGATTCACCCCCCCCCCCCTCTCAGTTATTCTGACAGTAGAAAGAAAGTATCCAAAAAAGTACTGATAGAGTGAGCCACTTGGAACCCTCAATTTCTAATAAAGCTTACACAATTAGGGCTTACATTCATTCATTTACCTCATACAAGTTTTCCATCTTAGAGAAGTGTGTTTTGATGATTGCATGCAACATAGTTGTAGGTATCAATATAAATTGTAATAGAAAATTCAAAAGATTTCTCTCATAAAACTTTAGAGAGGAATCACCATGCTTCTCTAAAAGGAACCATATGAGTAGTTCCATAACATGAATGATAAGATTGTTGAGTTGATGTTACAATTTTATATTTTATTTTGGTTTGAAAGTTCTCTCTCTCTCTCTCTCTCTCTCTCTCTCTCTCTCTCTCTCTCTCTCTCTCCTCTCTCTCTCTCTCTCTCTCTCTCTATTCAAAAGAGTTCTCAAATCCATTGTTAGCATCCAAAAAAGCATCGACAAGGCAAGCCACCTAGAACCCTTTATTTTTTATAAAGCTTTCACATCTAGGTTTTCCATTCTTTCATTTCTCCCATAAAAATTTGTCATCATAGAGATGGTTTTTTGAGGATTTAAAGAAACATAATTGTTGAGATGATAAGATTATTGAAATGATGTTGCAAAGACATGTCCAACATTTTTTAGTCCTCTTCTCCTCCTCTAGATAGTTTGAAAGCTCTCTCTCTCTCTCTCTCTCTCTCTCTCCCCTCTCCCTTTCTCTTTCAATATTTCAAGGTGGATTCACTAGGCTTCTCTAAGAGAAACAATGGAAGGATTAGTTATGTTACTTGAATGATAATACTTTTGAGATGATGTTGTAATTATGTCAAATTTTGTTTAGTCCTTTGTATCCTCCTCTAGATAGTTTTAAATATTTCTCTCCCCTCTCCCTTTATCATTTCCCCCTTTTTCTATCTCCCCCTCCCCCTTCCACTCTCCCTCCCTCTCTCTCTCTCTCAATAATTCATATTGGATTCACCATGTTTCTCTGAGAGAAATAATAGGAGTGGTTTTGTTTCCTGAATGATAAGACTAATGAGATGAGGTTGTAGCTATGTCTAATTTTTTAATCCTTTTTCTCCTAGTTAAGATATTTTTAAATCTCTCTCTCTCTCTCATAAGATTTTAGAGTGGGTTAAACATGCTTCTCTAAGAGAAACCATAGAAGGAGTAGTTTTATTTACTAAATGATAATACTATTGAGATGATGTTGCAATTTTGTCTAATTCTATTTAGTCCTTTTTTTCCTCCTCTCAATAGATTTAAATCTTTCTCTCCCTCTCCTTTGTCTCTCTCCTCTTTCTCCCTCTCAAAATATTTTCAAGTGAATTCATAATGTTGAGATGATGTTGCACTTATGTCTAGTTTTTTTGAGTCTTGTTTCTCCTTCATTGGGAAGTTTGAAAGATTTGTCTCCCTCTCTATCCTCTCCCTTTATCCATTCCATATTTCCCTCTCTCCCCCTCTCCATTCCTCTCTCTCTCTCTCTCTCTCTCTCTCTCATAATATTTCATTGTGGATTCACCATGCTACTTCAAGAGAAACCATAGGAGCAGTTCTACTACTTGAATGGTAAAAGTGTTAAGATCATGTTGTGATTGTGTCCAATTATATTCAGCCCTCTTTCTCCTCCTCTAGATAATTAAAAAAATTTATCTCCCTCTCTCCCCTCTCCCTTTCTCCATTCCCTATCTCCCTCTCTCACCCTCTCCCTTCCCCTCTCTCTCACAATATTTTGGAGTGGATTCACCATGCTACTCTAAGAGAAACCATAGAAGGACTAGTTATGTTTTATGAATTACAATATTGTTGAGATGATGTCTAAATTATGTCCAACTCAATTTAGTCATCTTTCTCCTCCTTAGAATATGAAATTTTTCTCTCCATATTATTTTATTCCCTTGCCAATAGTGGATTACTTTGACCTCAGACACACAAAATAAGCCCTGGTCTGTATACAACAAAGAGTAGCATGTATTGGTCATGATTGGGAAATAGAAGGAGGAAAATCAATATGGGTTGAATATTCCACATCACTACTCAGTATGGTTTAAGTTTTGGATAGTTTGAAATCTCTCTCTCTATCCATCCTATTTTTTTACCCTAACAATAGTGGATTAATTTGACCTTAGACATGCAAAACAATCCCTAGATGGTACACATCAAGGAGTGACATTTATTGGTAATGGTATTGGTTAGTTCAAGGATACTACCATTTCTCAACACACTTTAAAATTAGCTACTTCCATAATCATGTAGGACTTAGAAGACATACTTAGCATTGGCTCCCTAGGATTATTAATGTCTCTCTCTCTCTCTCTCTCTCTCTCTCTCTCTCTCTCTCTCTCTCTCTCTCTCTCTCTCTCTCTCTCTCTCTCTCTCTCTCTCTCTCTCTCTCTCTCTCTCTATGAATTTAATTGAAAACAACTCCCATAGGTGAACCCTTGCTAAATCATAAAAATCCATTATATCTCACATAGTATTACAAAGCGAGAAAGTCAATAGTTGGTCCAAAAAGAGGGAATAAATAAGATAATTTTATGTAGACAATATATCTTATGAAAAAGTTAAACTTTCTCTCACTTACCCATCTCTCCTCCTCTCTCTTCCCCTCCATCACTCTCCCCTCTCCCTTCTCCATGTATTTCCCTTTCCCCATCTCTACATTAACTCTAAGTAACATGTATGAATTTGGGCATAATCTTTCAGGAATAAAATGCCCTAGGCATTATGTTCCCAAGAAAACAACACCCTAGGTGTTATGAACCTAGGAACACAACACCCTAGGCATTATTTTCCACCCAATCAAAGCTCATATTAGGACCACATGCCTTCGACAATTAGGGGATTCTAGATTATAGAGTACAGTCAATTTTTTAGATGGGGCGAAACATGAAGGTCAAAAATGATAATATAGGGCCTAGGTGATGAAATAAATGATTGGATTAGAGGAAATAAAGAGGAGCACACTTTTAAATACGAGCTTACCTCAATTATAAACAAGAATAAAATGATAGAGGACTTATATTTGAATTTAGGTGTCCATTAAGTGCCAAATGAAGTCCTATAAAAATACACTAAAGTGGGTGCTAACAAATCATAAAATTGTACACACATATCAACTGCTTACAATGTATGATGGTACATTTGGCCCTCACTTGAGTGGGAGTATGAGACAATCTCAAGCTCATGGTGAAGGAAAAAAATAGAGAAGAAGAGAGGAAGATAGATAAATTATCATGAGAAAATTATTAAGAGATAAGACATCGCTATGTTCAAGGACACGAGCCCCCAAACAAAGGATATCAACTCAGATAATCATATGCAAGACCACAAAACAAAAACAAAAAAAACAAAAGACAAAAACAAAAAGAGTTAGTACTAAATTTAAAACTCCAAATCAACTTGTTGAAGAGACCTTAATAGAAAATGTCCCAACGAATACCATCATGTTCTGAAAGCTATTTCAGGAGCACAAGTGAAAACATGAAAATGGAAAGAGCATATGCCAAGGAAAAACAACACTCCATGATCTAACCCACTATTAAAGCTATGAGAGCATGTAAAGAAGAGAAGGAAACCATGAATCATAGTCTAGAAAGTTGTGTTATGATAGGTTATCCATTGGAGAGGAAGAGGAGGAAAGAGTAGAAAGGATAGAAAGCTATGTTATACTAGTTCCACTCATCCCAAAGAGAGATAGAAGGAGAATTCATGATCTAGAAATTTATGTTATGCTAGTCAACTCTACCTTGAAACATTTGTGCATAGGGTGGCTTTGAAATTTTGTATGCTTGGCATATTTGAAATTTTGTGCATGGGAAAACATTAAAATTTTGCACTTATGGAAGCTTTGAAATTTTGTGCACATGGTAGTGTTAGAAAGTAAAGATCCCCAAGATAACTGAGAGGGGGGGGGGGGTGAATCAGTTATCTGATCATTAAACCATTTATTAACTTCTATACCAACTTCAGTAGCATTAAACCATATAATCAATGCAGTAATCAACCATAGAAAGATAATCATACACAATGACATAATAACACAAGATATGTTGACTAGGGAACCTCTTGATCAGAGTGTAAACCCCAGTGGGAATGATGCCCACAAAATGATGCACTAATATGAAAGTTCCTTGTGAGAGGATGGACCCTATTAGGAGTCTTATGAAATACATTCAGTACATATGAATCCCTATTAGGAGATTTTGAATCCTTGTTAAAAGATTCTAACCCGGTTAAGAGTTATGGAAGACTGAAGGACCCACTGCTCAAACAGCTTCAAGGCAAGATCTCTGAACTCATTGTCCAATAGATCTTAGGATTATTCAATAGAATAATATTAAATATGTTACCTCCTTGACACTGTGCTAAAACCACACTCTCTGCTACACAAGATCACAAATCCAGATCTCTGTACTTCACAAGTCTTCCTTCACAACTGAATTAGCTCTCTTCTTCACTTCATGCATACATCCGCATCACAACTTTCACAATTTTTTATCACAAATATTACAATCTCATAATCCCATGTCATAAAAAATAAAACATTCCTTTCTTTATACCACACTCAAATAATTACAAATGATTCGGCATGCAAATACAAAATAATAATTTCAACACGCTACACCAAAAATTGTCGACTTCCAAATGTAATAACTCTTCACTTGTGTCACCTTGAAGTTTGTGCAATGAACCACATCACTACCAATGTGCAATAAACTTCCCTTTAACTACACAGAATCAGATTCCATCCTGATTAGGAGATATCCTCCGATTACCAAAACCGCTACTCAGGAACACTGCCAGAATACTACTTCCACAAAAAGGCTTATAACTTTCTTGAATGAATAATTTTCTTTTTGCACTATTAACCATAGGTTAATAACACACAAAAGAACATACCATCAATTTCACATAATCCCAAATGCAATATCCCATGTGCGTAAAACAAAACTGTGCCTACTACTCTGCTAAACTCTAGAATATCACTGTGTTGACATCAATGATAATCATAGTCATGAATGCAACAACCACTACTACAGAATGACTGTCAATCATCAATCATTCATTCCTAACAATCTCCCCCATTGGCATTGATGGCAACATAGATGAAAAACATCCAATGTTCCAAAAATCCAATCACTGCTGCTCAATTGCTCTGCTGCTCTTTATCAATCAAATCTTGCTTCATTTTCCTATTCAATCTCTCCAACAAATGTAGTTCCTCAATGTTTTTCATGATTCTCTCCCCCATTGACATCAATGACAAAAATTCCATCACTATGTCAAATAATAGCTCAATGTCAAAAGACACTGTTCAGAAAATACATTCACAAGAGTCCTCATGACTCAGCTTAGATACACATACTCCCCCATAGAGGAAGTACCAACATCCAATCCAGAAAGAAGATAGGTGCATAAACCATTGGACAGATGCAACCATCTGCATCTTTACTCAAGAGTAGGTTGGGGCATAACCCCAAGCATACCTCTTAGATACTCAAATGTATCCTTCGGCAAGGGCTTAGTACATATGTCTGCTATCTGCTCCTTTGTGCTAATGTACTCCAATCTGAATTCTTTATCTACAACTTTCTCTCTTACAACATGATACTTGATCTCTATATGCTTAGTCTTAGAATGTAATACAAGATTCTTAGACATACTAACTATACTGGTATTGTCACAATGTATGACAATAGGCTCATCAAACTTAATTCCAATAGCCTTCAACATCTGCTTCATCCAAATTATCTGGTTACAATTGTTTGTTGCTGCTACATACTCTGCTTTTGTTGTACTCTGTGAAATACAATTATGCTTCTTGCTCAACCAAGAAACTAATCTTCCTTCAAGAAAAAAGGCTCCACCACTGGTGCTTTTCTTATCATCAATGCTACCTCCCCAATCAGCATCAGTATATGCACATAGGGTAAAATCATCAGAATTTTCATACCACAATCCATAGTCCATTGTTCCTCTAAGATATCTCAATATCCTCTTCACTACTGCATAATGTGACTCTCTAGGTTCAGCTTGAAATCTTGCTACCATTCCAACTAAATGTTGTATATCTGGTCTAGTGTGTGTCAAGTACTACAATCCACCAATCATAGATCTCTATTTCTTCTGCTCTACTACTGGTGTCTCATCTTTACTAGATAGTTTATGTCCAGTAACCATAGGTGTTCCAATTGGTTTACAATTCTCCATACCAAATCTTTTCAATAAATCATTCAAGTATTGTGTCTGACTTAAAAGATACCATCTTTGTTTTGTGTTATCTGTAATCCCAAAAAGTATTTCATTTCTCCAATCATACTCATTTCAAATTTTGTCTTCATTTCATCAGCAAATTTGTTAGTAGCTTCATCTTCTCCTCCAAAAATAATGTCATCAACAAAAATAACTATAACTAACAATCAATTCTCAATTTCTTTTGTGTACAAGTTACTATCAGTTGTTCCTTTTGTAAATCCCAATTTCAACAAATACTTATCCAATCTTGCATACCAAGTTCTAGGTACTTTCTTTAGTCCATACAATGCTTTCTTTAGTTTACATACCATGTCTCCTTCTTGAGTCAAAGGAAAACCTTCAGGCTGCTCAATGTATACTTCTTCTTCCAATTCACCATTCAGAAATGTTGACTTCACATCCATCTGATACACTTTGAATTTCTTAAATGTTGCATAAGCCAAAAACATTCTTACTGCTTCAAGTCTTGCCACAGGGGCAAAGGTTTCTTCATAGTCAATTCCGTCTTTCTGTGAGTATCCCTTACATACCAATCTTGCTTTGTTTCTTACTACTTCTCCTTGTTCATTCATCTTGTTTCTGAATACCCATTTAGTTCCAATCATATTCTTGTCTTTAGGTCTAGGGACCAATTCCCATGTCTTGTTCTTCTCAATCTGATCCAATTCTTCTTTCATAGCTTTAATTCAATTTTCATCTTCACAAGCTTCATTAGTAGAATTAGGTTCAATTTGAGAAATCAAACATAAATGTACCTTCTTTCTAGTCATAACTCCTCTGTCCAAACTTCCAATAAATTGCTCAATAGGATGATGTCTTGAAATATACCTGTTAGGTGTCATAGTCATAGATCTTTCTTCAACTATAGATTCTTCTCTATATTCTTCTCTATTTTCTTCAGCATGACTTTCATTCAACAATTCACTGTCAGTCTCAAAAAATTGTTCAGTAGTTTCAATGTTAGGCTAAGGGTTAGATTCTTCATCAGATTCATAATCAAGCATTCTTTCCTAAATTTTAAACTTCTCATCAACTTTCACATTTGCACTTTCAACAATAGTTTTAGTTCTCTTATTGTAACATCTATAAGCTTTTCTTTTCAAAGAATATCCAAGAAAAATTCCTTCATCACTTCTAGGATCAAACTTTCCTATATCATCATCTCTCTTAATATAATATTTTCTTCCAAAAATTCTAAAATACTTAATTGAGGGTGCATGTCCAAACCATAATTCATAAGGTGTCTTGTCTGTGTCTGCTCTGATTTGTACTCTATTCATTGTATATACTGTTGTATTCACTACTTCTCTCCAAAATGTCTTTGCCAAATCACTTTCAAACAACATAGCTCTTGCTTCTTTAGTCACTGATCTATTTCTTCTTTCTGCAATATCATTTTGTTCAAGTGTTCTAGGGGCTGAAAACTATCTCTTAATACCATTCACTTCACAAAAGGTGTTAAACTCTTTAGAAGTAAATTCTCCTCCTCCATCAGATCTCAAACATTTAATCCTCATTCCTGATTCATTCTCAACTTTACTCTTAATTACCTTAAACTTATCAAATGCTTCAGATTTTTCTTTCAAAAATGCAATCCACATCATTCTTGTAAAATCATCAACAAGAATCATAAAATACCTTTCTCCATAGAATCCTCTAGTCCTATTAGGACCGCTCAAGTCTGTATGAACAATCTCTAACTTGTCTGTAGATGTGAACTTCTTTCTAGGAAATGAACTCCTTTTCTACTTAGCCATCACACATTCCTTGCAAATCATGTTAGTAGGCTTCATAATCTTAGGTAAATCTCTTACTGCAAGTGTAGAACTCACTTTCACAATATTATCAAAGTTTATATGACAAAATATTCTATGCCATAACCAACTGTCATCAATCTTAGTTAGCAAACATGTCATCTCAGTAGGGTTCAACTGAAATACATTACCTATGGTTCTAGATCCTGTTCCAATCAAATTTCCATCTTTATCCTTAATCACACAAGTTTTCTCAGCAAACAAAACTTGATATCCCTTATCAACTAACTGTCCAACACTCAGTAGATTATGTTTCAATCCATCCACAAAGTAAACATCATCAGTATTAGTCTTTCCATCAAGATTAATAGATCCTAAACCTTTAATCAAACAAGGTGCATTGTTACCAACTCTAACAACTCCTCCATCTTGATTGCTAAACTTTATGAACTTTCCTTTATCACTAGTCATATGATGTGAACAACCACTGTCTATAATCCAATCAGCTTTCTTTTCAACTTGGGAAAGTAAGGCTTTTTCTTCTTTAATATCATATTCAAAATTTTCTTCTTTAATAGCTACAAAGCCTATGTCATCAAGGTTATCATTATCACTGTCACTCAAATGTCTTTTAGTTCCTGCTTCAATTTCTTCATCATTTGCATAATGACATTCTTTAGGTATTCTATACTTAAAATTGTTTCTATACTTCTTAACTCTCTTAGGACACTTAGATGCAAAATGACCATATTCTTGACAAGTCCAACATTTAAATATTTTCTTACCATCTGGTTCTCTTTTCACAAGCAAGGCAATACCTTCTTCAATCTTCTTTTCTTCTTCAGATTTGGATCTACTACTGCTGGCATAATCTCCACTCACACTTGTACTTCTTGACAAAGTAGGTCTGATGCTAAGAGCACTGAATGTTGTCTCCATTCTTGGTAGTTCTCCTGATAATCTCAAATTCATCTCTGCTGCTTCCAATCTTCCAAGAAGAGTCTCTCTTGAAAATTTTGATGTACAAGGTATCACTTGTTCAATCATTTGTGTAGTCCGTCTGAATATCGGTGTCAATGTTCTCATAATTTTCCATATCACTTCATTCTCTAATTTTTCACCTCCACAAGACTTTATTCCTGCAACAATTTCTAACATCCTACCAATATAGCTTCTAACAGATTCATCTTCCATCATTCTTGTCTTCAAATGCACAAATCCAATTATGTAACCTAGCTTTCTTTGCATGTTCATCACCTTCAAAAGTAGAATGTAAAGCTTTCCAAATATCATAAGCTCTAATTAAACTTTTTACCTGACTGTATTCATTCTCTAGAAGTGCTGATAAAAGTGCTTCTCTTGCAAGTATGTTACACATAAAGGTGTCTCTTTCATCATTAGAACAAGTCTCAAGTCTGTCTTCCTCAATGATAGTTCTGTCATTCTTTTTAATCAACCAATAACCTAGTCCTAAACACAATAGATGTGTCTTCATCTTTTCTTTCCAGCTATCAAAATTTACTCCATCAAACTTAGGTTTTTCTTTCCTAAAATTCACCATAGATCTCCTTAAGTTGTTAAACTTCTCTTTCAAGGACCTGCCGCTCTGATACCAATTGTTAGAAAGTAAAGATCCCCAAGATAACTGAGAGGGGGGGGTGAATAAGTTATCTAATAATTAAACCATTTATTAACTTCTATATCAACTTCAGTAGTATTAAACCATATAATCAATGTAGTAATCAACCATAGAAAGATAATCATACACGATGACACAATAACACAAGATATGTTGACTAGGGAACCTCTTAATCAGAGAGTAAACCCCAGTGGGAATGATGCCCACAAAATGATGCACTAATATGAAATTTCCTTGTGAGAGGATGGACCCTATTAGGAGTCTTATGAAATACATTCAGTAAATATGAATCCCTGTTAAAAGATTCTAACCCGGTTAAGAGTTATGGAAGACTGAAGGACCCACTGCCCAAACAGCTTCAAGGCAAGATCTCTGAACTCACTGTCCAATAGATCTTAGGATTATTCAATAGAATAATATGAAATATGTTACCTCCTTCACACTATGCCAAAACTGCACTCCTTGCTACACAAGATCACAAATCCAGATCTTTGTACTTCGCAAGTCTTCCTTCACAACTGAATTAGCTCTCTTCTTCACTTCATGCATACATCCACATCACAACTTTCACAATTTCATATCACAACTATTACAATCTCATAATTCCATGTCATAACAAATAAAACATTCCTTTCTTTATACCACACTCAAATAATTACAAATGATTCGGCATGCAAATACAAAATAATAATTTCAACACGCTACACCAAAAATTGTCGGCTTCCAAATGTAATAACTCTTCACTCGTGTCACCTCAAAGTTTGTGTAGTGAACCATGTCACTACCAATGTGTCACAAACTTCCCTTTAACTACACAAAATCAGATTCCATCCCGATTAGGAGATATCATCCGATTATCAAAACTGCTACTCAGGAACACTGCCAGAATACTGCTTCCACAAAAAGGCTTATAACTTTCATGAATGAATAAGTTTCTTTTTGCGCTATTAACCATAGGTTAATAACACACCAAAGAACATACCATCAACTGTGCATAATCCCAAATGCAATATCCCATGTGCACAAAACAAAATTGTGCCTACTACTCTACTAAACTCCAGAATATCACTGTGTTGACATCAATGACAATCATAGTCATGAATGCAACAACCACTACTACAGAATGACTTCCAATCATCAAGCATTCATTCCTAACAGGTAGATTTGAAAATTTGGTCACAAGTGGCCTTGCAATTTTGCACATAAGGCGACTTATAATTTTTTTGCACACAAGGCAACTTATGAGATCAATTTGATGGAAAGCATAGGCTTTTTGTGGATCCATAAAAGAGGTTAGTCAAAGGACTAAGAAAATTTTCATAATGTATAAGGAGTCTGTATGTATGCCCCCTCCTTAGGATGGTGACATAGGACTATGGTGGCATCATAAGGAAATGAGAACAAGGATACCTACTTCCAATAACACAGAGATACTCTTCAAAAAATGCATAACATAATCTTAGGAAAGAGGAATGACTCTTTTTCAGGCAAGGAATAGATAATCATGAAAGGATTTCCACAAGTGGGAAGAGAACCTTGAAATGAAAAGGTATTGGTTATAAGATATCTACCTTCAAAAGGATTTCTTTGAAAAACATAACATCTTCAAGACAAATGCGAAATGAGAACAAGAATGCACCCTTTCAACCCCCCTATTTCCAAGAGAAAAAAAAGGGATTCTTGATGATGGATGGCATAATTTAAGCCCCCAAGTAAGCATATTTGTTTAGGATGAACATACTTTTAAAAATAAGGAAGATTTCATTATCAAGGATACAAACTTATTGTATAAGAGATAATCCTAAATCAAAACAAACAATTCCCTATAAGAAAAGAAAGTCAAGTGATAAATGAATGCCACTATACTAAGGAAAGTGGATCCTTAGAAAGAAGACAAATGAGACCTTTCTCCCCAAGGGTGAAGAAAAGGAAAAATATAAAACATTATAAATCCTAAGAGATAGATATTTTATAATACACATGCACTCTCAAGTAATAATAAGTTGTGAATAAGGATGAAAAAATCCTAAAAAATTCCTAGTGAAACACAAACAAATCCATACAATAAAGGACATCATGTTAGAAAATAAACAAGTCAACAAAGGATTAATGTATATTTTTTAAATGAATAAACATCATACACTCCCTAAGAGGAAGCATGAAAATGATTTTTAACCAATATGGCCAGTCCTTGCATGAAACATGGGATTTCATGCCACAAAGAATGTACTATAAATGATGCAAGCCCTCAAAGAGAGATGAATAGGTCTAATGAAAAGAGAAAGGAAAAAGGATGTCACATTATAAAAACTTAGTGGGAAAATCCATTACAAGAGATATAAACTTCCAAGAAAGGAAAATGTTGTAAATAAGGATATCAATCCCCTAAAGATAAAGATCCTTAACAAACAAATCCATGCATGGAAGGACATCATAGTATAAAATATTTAGCCAACAAATAGATAATGGATCCATTAGAAGGATAAATGGAGAAGATAGAAAGATTCATTCCCCCAAAGTAGAAGGGCGAGGGAAAAAACCTATTACATTTCTCAAAACAAACACCATGCAAAAAACAAACCCAAAATCTTGTAAGCTGTTAAGATTACATGATGGAGAACAACATAATAGGAAAGAGATATGATAAGGTATATTTTTATATTAATAAAAAGCATAAGATGATCCATTTTTAATAAAATTAGAGATCAATCCAAATCTTTAACAAAATTTCTAAATTCAATACAATAAAAAAGAGAATATTTATTTCTATGATGAAAAAGACACAAAAATGCACCATTAATGACATAAGGGCAGGGTAGATACAAGCATAATCAAGCAGAATTGACTCCACTTGAATCAACAACAAGCCCTACTCAGAGTTACACAATGGAAGCAATATAAATATCACATGAAATCAATGTATCACAATGTATATGAGGTAATCAACTAGCAGCAACAACAGAGAATTTATATTATTTCTTTCAACATGCCCGGCTATGAGGCCTTCCGGGTTTCGGCCTTATACAATGAGAATTATGAAATCAAAATCACAACATGCATCCTATCTTTGTCTCCAATGAATTATCTTGATAATCCTTCCTAGATCTACCTCCTTGATTCCCTAGTACATCAATCTAGACTCCTTATATAGCCAGCTAAGCCACAAGTCGGCCAGTCAGGCATTTAATTACAATATAGGTCTAGTCTGGAAGATTTAAACCAAAAATAATGCTATAATGAACATAAATTGATGCCCCTTTTGATTTAGGTCCATAAATGACCCAATAAAATTCCTTTAATTATACAAGGCCCCATTTGATCACATGTAACTGTGTAAGATGAAACACCACACGTTTCACCCAAAAATTGGCAAAAAATAGGTCTCCGAGAAAAATAGGCATAAATTTTTACTCATAATGAAATAGGACTTGTGCTCTTGGGAAATCATATTAATTTAGGTCTTATTAAATTATTAAAGAGTGCAAAGGATTATTACTTATGGATCAACATTGCCACTACGCGCAATCAGCACCAAAATTGTAGGAAAATACGGCTCCGACGGCAAGGAAAATAGCTATAACTTTGAAACATTCCATGAAAACTTTATGTGCTCAAAGGAGAAGGTTCCCAAATAGGTCTTCAACATCATGTAATCTTAACACAACATGAAACTATCAAATACAACATTTATAAAGAAAACAACAAAAATAGGTACAGTAATCAGGAAATGTTTTTCGTCAATGCAAGATTTCTCAAAGACCCAAGATGCTCCTCCATCAGACACCTGGGGTAAATAAAGAACTGATGTCCACATCAGGCACTTCTTATATTCTGACCTAAATCATAAAGATCCAACTCAGCTTGTGTAATCAATGAACTGTCTTCAACTGGCTTGTCTTCCACTGAACTAGATATTCCATGTAGTCATTTCCTCTTGTACTCTTGCTCACTCTTTTGTTCAAGATCTTCTCAATGCTGTCTTTATTTTTCTTAGGATAATCTAGATCATCTTCTATTTCATCATTTGATTCAAAGTACTCAAAGATATCATCAATATTGAATATAGGTGATATATCCATGTCCTCTGGTAATTCCACTTCATAAGCATTTCCACTGTCAAACTTCTTTAGAATCTTACAAGGTCCAAATTTCTTCATTTTTAGCTTGTTATAGGTACCAACTAGAAATCTATTCTTCTTCAAATGAATCATAACCTCATCTCCAACTTCAAAATATTTATGTCTCCTTATCTTATCTACTCTTTGTTTGTATTTTAGATTATTGTCTTCCAAATTCTTTTTGACTTCATCATGTAATGTTCTCATGAATACTACAAAATCCTCAACTTCAGCATTTCTTCTTGTCTTAGTAGGTAAATCTCTTAGCTCTATGGTTCCCTTAGGATTAAATATAGTAACAATCTCAAATGGTGTCCTCTTAGTTCTTCTATTCATAGAATTATTATAAGAAAACTCTGCTTGTGCCAAAACTAAATCCCAATTAGTAGGCTTCTCTCCAACTAAACATCTCAACAAGTTTCCCAAACTTTTGTTCACAACTTTAGTCTATCCATCTATCTGAGGGTGAAATGTAGAACTAAACTTCAATTCTATATTCATCTTTTTCCAAAGTGTTCTCCAAAAGTAACCAGTAAACTTAGTATCTCTATCTGAAACAATAGATTTAGGCAAACCATGCAATCTTACCACTTCCTTGAAGAATAATTCAGCTACATGCAATGCATCAGATGTCTTCTTACAAGGTATGAAATGAGCCATCTTGGAAAATCTGTCAACCACTACCAAAATAGAATCATTACCTCTCTGAGTTCTAGGCAATCCAAGAACAAAGTCCATACTCACATCTTCCCAAGGTCTATCAAGTACAAGCAAAGGTGTATACAATCCCACATTCTGACTAGTTCCTTTTTTTGTTTGAAAAATTTTGCAACCTCTAACCATTCTCTGTACATCTCTTTAAATTTGTGTCCAAAAGTATCTTTCTAAAATCAAATTCATAGTCTTATCAATCCCAAAATGTCTAAAAAGGCCACCACTATGTTTCTCCTTTATTATGTTATCTCACATAGATCCTCTAGGTATGTACAACTGAACTCCTTTAAACAACATGTCTTCTTGAATGAAATAATCGGTCCACTTATCACTCACTATGTGTTCCTTACAAGCTTTCCAAGGATTTGCAAAATCAATGTCAGTCTAATACAAACACTTCAAATAATCAAAACCAAGTACCTCAACTCTCATCTCTATCAGCAAACTTCTTCTTCGACTCAAGGCATCAACAACCTTATTTGACTGTCCACTCTTATGCTTCAATGAAAAGGAAAAATTCTGCAAGAACTCAACCCACTTCATATGTCTCTGATTCAACTTATTTTGACTTCCCAAATATTGCAAAGCTTTACGGTTAGTATACAACACAAAATCTTTTGGCATCAAATAATGTCTCCATTTCTTCAAAGCTTGAACAATAGCATAGAATTCCTAGTCATAATTTTAATATATTCTCTTAGCATCATTCAACTTCTCACTAAAGAAAGCTATAGGTTTTCCTTCTTGACTCAAAACAAATCCAATTGCACTTCCACTAGCATCACATTCAACTTGAAAAACTTTACTAAAATCAAGCAAAGCAAGTGTAGGAAACTCTACAATTCTTTGTTTCAATGTTTCAAAACTCTTTTGTGCTCCATGTGTCCATTTGAAATCCTTTTTATCTCCTCTCATAGTTTCAGTCATAGCATTACAAAGAGAACTAAAATTTTTTATGAACTTCCTATAAAAACTTGTCAATCCATGAAATGATCTTACCTCTCAAACATTCTCTAGTGTACGCCAATCAAGCATAGCTCTCCTTTTCTCAGGATCCATCTTCAATCCATCAGCTGAAATTACAAAACCAAGATATACAATCTCCTCTTTCATAAATGAACATTTCTTCAAATTAATTAGCAACTTTTCTTCCTTCAATCTCTGCAATACTTGTTTGATATGTTCAAGATATTCTTCCTTACTCATCTTGTTTCTCATTCTTTCTTGGAATTAAAGCAAAGAAAACATTCTATTCTTTCATTTCTCTTGCAAACTTTTTACCATCAACCAAGCATACTCTGACTATAGTACAGTGACTTTCATCAAAATTCTCTATCAAAGGAAATAAAACTTGTTTCTTTCAATCCATCCAAATAGTATATTGATTCAATCTACCATCATGCAAAGCTTTCCTATCATACTGCCAAGGTCTACCCAAAATAATATGACATCAACCCATAGGCATAATATCACACAAGACTTCATCATGATAATTCCCAATTTTGAATTTAACAAGGCATTGTTCACTTACAAGTAGTTTATGCTCCTTCTGGATCCAAGCAATATGGTAAGGCTTAGGATGTTTCAATCTCTGCAACTACAATTTGTTAACCAGCTCTTTGGATGCCAAATTATCAGAACTTCCGCTATCAATGATTACCTTGCAACATTTGTCAGTGATCTTACATTTGGTTCTAAACAAACTTTTCCTCAAAATAGGTTCCTCATCAGCTTCTTCATTCCACAAGATCCTTCTTAGCATCAAGTTCTCACCGTGTTCAGGTTCATTAGACATTTCCTCAACTTCTTCACAAGCCAAATTATTTTTTCCATTACCTCCAGTCTTCTTTCCAGAGTTAGAACATTCAAAAGCTCTATGTCCTTCTTCACCACATTTGTAACAAGTACCTTTAAAACAAGATTTTTCTTCTCTTTTCCCATTATTGTTATTCCTAGAGTAACCAGTATAGCTACCTTTAGAGTAATTACCTCTTTTAGCAGGTTCATCTTTCCATCCTTTATCTTGTGCTGCATTGTTAGATCTGCTACTTTCTCCATAAGATCTTCCTCTACTTCTCTGAAATCTACCACCTCTTCCTCTTTGTCTTTGTTCATGTCTCTTTTTCAATCTCTCTTCAGCCTTCAAATAAAATTGATATGCTTATTCCACACTATCTATCTTCACATAACTGATCTCACCTTGAATAGATGTCCTCAGGCCATTCAGATATCTAGCAACCTTCTCAACTTCATCATCCACATGTCCAGATCTGATATCCAATTTGTAGAATTCCTTAGTATATTCTTTCACACTCATGTCCTTTTGTCTCAAATTTTTCATTTTCCTCATCAGACTCACTTGGTAGTCATCTGGAAGAAACTTCTTCTTCATCTTTCCAAGAATCTTCATCCATGTCTTGATCTTTTATTTTCCTCTCTTCTATCTCTCAGTTTGTAAATGATCCCACCAAAGAGATGCATGACCTTTCAACTTTGTGACTGATATCTTAACGTTCTTATTATTAGGAGTACGTTCATACTCAAAGTTTTTATCCATCTCAGAGATCCAATCCAAAAGTGTATCGGTCTTGAGTCTTCCATCATAGCAAGCAACTTCAACCGTAGGTCTGGAGTTAGCCTTAGACAAAACTCTCAAGAGTCTTTCCTCATTTTGTTCAACTTTAGGTTTAGGATTAGGTGTTGCTTCTTCTTCATCATCACTAACTTCTTCAAGATGTGCTCCTCTTCTCTGGGCTGTCTCTATAGCTTCAAGCCTAGTTGAAATCTACCTCAACATATCCATGATAGCATTATTATTTCCTCTACCATGAACCATCTTGACAATCAGGTTCCAGCAAGATCGTAACCTTCTGCAAGTTATAGGTTAGATCTCAGATCTACCACCCTAAAACCAATCCAATAAGGTTCTCCATGATCCAATCCACAAGAAAGAACTCGTTCTGATACCACTTGATGCAAGGGTAGGGTAGATACAAGTAGAATCAAGCAGAATTGACTCCACTTGAATCAACAACAAGCCCTGCTCAGAGTTACACAATGGAAGCAATATAAATATCACATGAAATCAATTTAATCACAATGGATATGAGGCAATCAATTGGCAGCAACAATAGAGAATTTATATTATTTCTTTCAACATGCCCGGTTGTGAGGCCTTCCAGGTTTTGGCCTTATACAATGAGAATTATGAAATCAGAATCACAACTTGCATCAATTAATAGGCCTTTGATTCTTTGGAAAATGTCTAAAAGGAAAATGAATCTTAGATTCATATTTAATTGTCCAAAATATTATTTTAGCTAAAGTCAAATGGTCATCAAATGGAGGTGTAACCATGGATGGTGTTCATAAAAGAATGTCTAAAGGAGGATTTTATTGTGATGAGGAAATATTAGAAGAAGGAAAAATAGTGGCTTGAGGTATAAATCCTAGACCACATCTAGTAACTTGTATAGGAGGATCTATAGAGATATGTATACCTCATTCAATAATACAAAGACCTTTTCCACTATAACCTTGTTGAGTAGTAATATCATAAACAACATTTTAATTATCCTTTAATGTAAAAGGTGAAGGAATTTCATCTTGAGATTTATGAAAGTATGTGGTATAAAGAGGAATAGGAAGGGAAATGTTAAGATTCATATCACTATTCTAATTTTCTTTAGGTAGAAAATAAGAAGAAGGTTTATCAAGATATTCATGTCTATATAATGTAATTGTAAGAATTTGCAAATAGCAAATATTGAACCAAGATCAAGAGGTTGAAGAAAAGCACAAGAGAGAAAATATGAATGCAAGGATGGATTGAATAGATCCAATGAATTAATGATATATGCTCAATGATCAATGCAGTGATTACATAATAGGCCTCCTTATATAGGAAAGGTGATATGAGAGAATGATAAGGAGCTGATAAGCTATCAACTATGCTAGGTGTAATCACATGTCCACTAGATGTGGATCATCCTCCAATATGCAATAAAGTATGTGCATTGGATTAGGATGATAATGTGATAAGAGCATGAAAGGTGGATCTCACACACAATGAGGTATGTGATGACAACTATCACACCTAAAGTGGAATTTCTCCTACACCATGTGCTTAATAGATGTGCACACTCCTAGGTGTCTCAATCACAAACTACTATGCAATGCATTATCCTAAGTAAGATTAAGTAAAGTGTAATTAGGAATAATTAATTACACCAATAGTAATTATTGGAGATAAATCATCATGAAAGTGATTAACATCAGTATTATGAAGAATTACTTGATAAAAATAAGAGTGTTTAAGGTCTTATATAGAAGTCCATAAACTTTAACTTTTCTAAGGCTATCCATCAAGGTGGGTTGAGGATGGGAGGATCTAGGTCTCACTAAAATGGGATCATAAGGATATTTATCTCTATTCTCATGATCAATAGACACCATAGGAGTAGGATTAAGGTGGTTTATTCTATTTCCATCTTTAGGTTCATCAACAAAGACCCTTATATAATCAATATTCCATGCATTTTGTCAAAAACCTTATTATAAAAATACATGAAATATTGATAAAGGACTTGAAACATGTATTATAAGGAAAAATATATTTTAAAGTCTCATAATACCATATGAATGAAAACCATGAAGGCATATAAAAAACATTAAATCCACTCCATGTTCTTGATAAAGAGAAGTAAGGAGAAATGTAACAACATAAGTTATCATACACCAATCCTAACTATTAAATTCCATGATGAAAATTTTCCAAATTAGATCCAATCACACAAAGAAGATATAACACCAAAATCAAAATCAAAATATCATGTGTCAAGTTCACCAAAATGTGCAATAAGAAAAAGGATGCAGGTAGGATTGTCCTCTTTTTCCTAATGCACAATTGGAAGGAAGATTTCTCAATAGGCTCAAGTAAGATTTAAGGTCTAAGTGGGTAAATGATCCTTTGGTAATTTGGGTTTAAATGAATTAGATGATATGATGATGTAGAATAGAATGCTAAATAAAAAAATATTGATAGTTTAAGAAAAGAATGATTGATGAAAAATATACAAGAAGCTATAATGACCTACAATAAGCCTTGGGAATTTTGTTCCTGGGAACAAGAAGCTTGGGGTGTTCTATAGCCAGGTGGTTTTCCTAAATCTTATTGTAATATTCCCATTAGATCTTTTACTTTATAGGTCATGTCCCTATAGTTGTGCTACTTGTACATGTACTTGAACAAAGGAAAAAAAAAAAAGAGGAAGAAGGTTGGATATAGGGGATTTCCTTATTCAATCCCCTATTTGGATGGATATAGGGGTTTGCCTTATGAAAACCTCTTTTTGGAATAAACCTTGAAATGAAAGCATAGTTTCATATAGCAGAGTCTAGATCAAAAAAATAGAATGTATCATACCTTGGTAATGAAAATTCTTCTTTGAATGTGATCAAATATATTGATCCAATAACTTTTACTTAACACAAAAAACCAAAAGGAAAATATGAAAGACAAAATCTTAGGTGATGGATGTTGTAATTTGTGATGTTTGATTAAGAAGAAGAAATAATATGTAGATATGGGTCTATCTCCTTACTTGATATAATACTCATTTTCTAGGCCTTCAATGAGAGAAAAAGATCGATCCATGGAAAAGAACGCCTTGAATTCTTGAGAAGAAGTCTAGATATTGAATGCTTGAATATTTTCCTTGATTACTTGAACTTGATATCTTGATAGTGGATGTGAATTATTGATAATAATGATCATTATTACCAAAATGAGGAGATATATGGATTTTATATACCTCTCACAACATCTTGTGGATTAAAAATCAAGAACGTTGATTGTAAATCCAAATATCCCACTAAGCCACTGAGACGGGACCCTAGTTCCAATTTGGGTCTAATCTTTGGGGAACAAAATTTCATAGGAATTTTTTTCCTAGGAACATAGTTCCCTAGGACTTATGTTCCACACAATCAAAGATTAGATTCGTACCATAGGTCCTAGACAATCAAGTGATGCCAAAATATAGAGTACAATCTATTCCAAGATTGAGGTAGAACACAAAGGCCACAAATGGTAATATAGGGCCTAGGTGATAAAATAAATTATTGGATTGAAGGAGAGAGAGATGATCACACTTATAAATAATAGTGTGTGCAAATTATGTATCCTATCTTTGAAATGCAATAGTAATCTACTAATTAGCTATATATTCTATCTAAAAATGCACATACAATGAAGATTACAAAAGTAACTAAACAAAAACATGATTTTTACCTTCACTTACCATTGTAGTTTATCTCCATTGTCCTCATAGCTTTGAATATTTGATTCAGTGACCTATCAGACTTGTAAAGCTTCTCCTTCTTCAAGATGTCTTCAAAGTGTGGAGATAGTGGATATGAAAATGCAAAACTAGATTAAATCCTAGAATGCTCACTATGAGATGGTGGATGATGTAAGATTGATGGATATGAATGCTATGATATGATCACAATAAACACTATATTTCTAGATTGCTCGATTGCTAAATTCAAAAATTTCAACATGCTAAAAGATGTCATTTAGCCTCTCAAATGAGGAGAAAGGCTTCTTTTATATATTTTTGAAGACCTCAAGCTTATGTGGAAAGATCCAAGGATAGAGATTGAAACATGGAGGATCCTAGGGCTACAATTGACTTGGTTAGAGGAGTTGAGATAAATGTGGGTTTAGTTGGGTTGTGAGAGAAAGAATAGGGGAGATTTTCCTCCTACATTGACAAGAGATAGTTTAAGGTGGAAGAGAAAGACACATGACAAATGTATCACAAAGACCCTTGAGAAGAAGGTGGGAAGACATTTTTCTCATGAGAACTCTTGGTAAAAGTGTCTCGTGAGTCACCTTTGACTCCTTGAGGTGGCTAAAGAAGATCCTAAGGAATAGGAAATGTCGTATAGACCAAGTTCCATGAGGCCACATAACCCTGAAGAATAGAACACATGGGTGAGGAGAAATATGCATAATTAATAATTAAAATTAATTAATTATATTAGCAAGGATGATGTGTCAAGTGACTAGGACTATGAGATGGACTAGAGGACTTAGTCATATAATGATTGTATAGTTAAATAATTAATTAGATCACTTTAATAAGACTAATTAAGATACTTAGGATAAGATGAATAAGGTAGATGAATATACTAAATAAGTTTAAATAATTTACTTAGAAATAGAGGAAGTAGGCATTAATTAAATAATAAATATTTAATTAATTTATCAAGACAATTTTAAGTGTATACATTTTTCACCCCTTTTAAATAATGCATGCATTTTAGGGACACAAATTCTAAGGAAAGATGTGTAAATGTGAATTTTGTACAATCATTTAGGGTTTTGGCATGAACATATAGCTATGTTGCGCATTCATGATAGGGAATTGTATAGTTTAGATGAAATGCTTGATTTAATAAAAATCAAAGTGGATTGTTTGATTTTCTATGTCGATGTTGTAATGAGTGTGTATAGATCAGTCAATGGCATTGTGGTCTTTCTAGTTAACTCACCTGATAAGATAATTAATAGAATTATCTAATAAACATGTGATTAACATGTGATAGGTTTAGAAATAGGATAGAAATATAGATCATAGATTCACTGATATTGTAGTTTACCTGATAGAGATGTCATGTGTATGTATTGATAGGAGGAGACTACTAACATTCTGATGTTAAGGGAGAGATATCCCATCACTCAGAGCCTGAGACCATATTTTTTAGAGATAGATAAATTCTTTATTATGGAGATTGGTTTATATCATATCATCTACAAGTGTGAGATCAGGGAGAACCTAGGGATGTTGACAGTGCTCACAAAGAGATGGAACTCCAAGAATAGTACCTTCACCTCCCTATGAGAGAGATGGAAGTTACCTTCAAGGATGTATATCACATCCTTTGACTTCCCATTATTGGAGAGATGCTACAATATAATAGACATGGGGGATTAGCTAAGTGTAGAGGACTGTTTGGAGATAATGAGATTGGTGAGCCAGAGATCAACTGGGAGGACATGGTAGATCTATATGAGCCACCTCCTATAGTATTGGATGGGGTGATTGGAGGTTATGTATGGCCAGATAGGAGGTCACATAGATTTCTTTTTGGTTGGGGTAGGACATTATGGAGGATGATGGAGGAGGGGACCCATTTTTCTTGGGGAGTTTTCCTTCTTACACACCTATACAATGATCTTCACCAAGTGGTCTACAAGAGAGAAGTATCTCTTTTAGAAAGTGTCACATTGCTACACATTTGGGTGTGGGAGCACACAACGATCACATGACTAGTGGCTATGATATTTAGGGGTTCTTGACATTTATAATACACATCTATTTATTCACAACATAACTTGGGGCAGCTAGAGTACAAGAGACATGCATTGGGTACTTGTCTATTGATCATGCAAGAAAAATTTAGGTCATATTGGTTCAATTAATGATGTAAGGGAAGGGACCTTAGGGGCCAAATGATGGCACACCCTATAGATCCATCCTACTCAACAACACGTAGAAGCAACAACAACAAAGTGAGAGAGAGAAAGCTGGATCATTGATATATTAACTTCACTCAAATTGCTTCATACATGTCGGGTTGTAAGGCCTTCCCGATTATGGCCAAATATTACAATGAAATATAGAAGTCCTCAAAAATGCAAGGATCTACCAACAATCTTAATTCTACTATCTTCTATCTTCTATGAAAACTCTCCCAAAACTTTAACTAAACAACTATACTTATACAAGATGCTACCAAACTGAGTCGACCTTCAGATCCATAATCAATGGAAGGAATGGTCAGATCTGGGACCACACACTTCCTAATGATGGATATCAACATTAAATTTGTGACCCATAATCAATGCACAAGTCAGCCTCAACAAAAACTCAAAATAAACTACTCGGTAAGCAAGGATGACCGAGCAATAGACAAGCATCATCGAACACAAGTAAAACAATAGTAGTTTCCTAGGAGATAACAGACCACACTCAATAATGAAAGGAAATGACCAAATACCAATCAACCTAGTCAAAGAAGGAACCAAGCAACACAAACAAATTTCAAAATCTCTTTGGTGACACAAGATTGCCAAGGACCCAAGATGCTCCTGCATTAGACACCTAGGATTATTTAGAAATGATTCTCCAAATCATTCAACAAGTTTGGTCTGAGCTGCATCAAAATCATACTATGAAATCCATGAATTGTCTTCAATCGGTCTATTCTTCCACTTTACCTAATATTCCATATATTGTTTACCTCTTGTACTCTTGCCAATTCTTTTCTCCAAAATCCTCTCAACTTCCTCATCCTACTTCTTAGGATATTCCATCAGTAGTGTCATGTCTTCATCAGGTTCATGATACCCATACAAATCAGTAATGTTGAAAATTGGTGATATATCCATGTCATCAGGTAACTCAATCTCAAAATTTCTTCAAAATCTTGCAAGGTCCAAACTTCTTCATCTTCAACTTCCCATATGTTCCAATAGGAAATTGACCTTTCTTCAAATGAACCATCACTTCATCACCAACATCAAAAGTATTATGTCTCCTTGATCTATCAGCTCTATCTTTTTATTTCTAATTACTCTCTTCTAGCTTGATTTTCACATCTTCATGCAATGTCTTCATGTACTCAGAAAATTTCACTCCTTCAATACTTCTCTTACTTTCGTCAGTAATGTCTCTCAAATCAAATATACCTCTTAGCTGTATGCCATTCACAATCTCAAATGGTGTTTTTCTAGTACTCCTATTCACTAAATTATTATATGCAAACTCTGCTTGTGCCAACACAGAATCCCAATTACTAGGTGTGTCTCCAACTTAACATCTGAAAAGATTTCCTAAACTTTTGTTTACAAATTTTTTCTACCCATCAGTTTGTGGATGAAATGTAGAACTATATTTCAACTCAGTGCCAAAATTTCTCCAAAGAGTCTTCCAAAAGTATCCAACAAATTTACTATCTCGGTCAAAGATAATACTCCTTGGTAATCCATGCAATCTGAAAATTTTCTTAAACAAAAGATCTACTACATGTACTGCATCTGATGTCTTTCTATAAGGTATAAAATGTGCCATCTTTGAAAATCTATCTACCACAATAAATATAGAATCATTACCTCTTACTGTCTTCAGTAAGACAAGAACAAAATCCATATTGATGTCAGTCTAAGGTTCCTCAAGTACAACAATCGGTGTATACAATCCAATATTCTGACTTACTCCTTTTGCAACTTGACAAATTCCATAACATTTCACAAATTTTTGAACATCTTTATACAACTGTGGCCAAAAGTATTTCTTCTTAAGAAAATTCAAAGTTTTATCGATACCAAAATTTCCAGCCAAACCACTACTATATTTCTCCTTCATCAAATTAGTTCTCATTTGTCCTCTCAGTATACACAACTGAATACCTTTAAACAACATACCTTCTTGAATGAAATATTATTCCCATTTTGTACTCAATTGATCTTGAATAGGTGCTTTGAACTTTCTCCATAGCTCAGAAAAATTAGGATCAGTTTCATACAAATCTCTCATCTCATCAAAACCAAGAACTTCAATTTTCATCTCAATCATCAAAGATCTTCTACTTAATGCATCAGCAACTCAGTTAGTGACTCCACTTTTATGTTTTATAACAAATGTACAACTTTGCAAATACTCAACCCATTTCATATGTCTCTAATTCAACTTATTCTAACTACCCAAGTATTGTATCAGCATACAGCACAAATTCACTTGGTATCAAATAATGTATCCATTTCTTCAGTGCTTGAGCAATAGCATAGAATTCTTGATCATACATGAAATATTTCCTTCTAGCATCATTCAAATTTTCACTAAAGAAAGCAATAGGTTTACCTTCTTGACTCAACAGAGCTCTAATTGCACTTCCACTTGCGTCACATTCCACTTGAAATACCTTATTGAAATTAGGCAATGCCAAAATAGGAAATTCAGCAACCTTCTGCTTCAGAGTCTCAAAACTTTTATCAGCTCCTTGTGTCCACTTGAATTCTCTTTTATCTCCTCTCATGGTCTCAGTCATAGCATTACAAATTGAGCTAAAATTCCTTATGAACTTTTGGTAAAAACTTGCCAAACCATGAAATGATCTTACCTCACTAGCATTCACGGGTGTAGGCCAATTCAGAATAGCTTCAACCTTTTTAGGATCCATCTTCAAACCATCAACTAAAATTAAAAATCCCAAATACACAATCTCCTCTTTCATGAATGAGCACTTTTTTAGATTTATCAGCAACTTTTTTTCTTTCAATCTCTGCAAAACTTGTCTAACATACAACAAATGTTCTTCTCTAGTCTTACTAAATATCAGAATATCATCAAGATATACAATCACAAACTTACCCAAGAATTTCTTCAAAACTTCATTCACTAGTCTCATAAAAGTACTCGGTGAATTAGTTAAACCAAAAGGCATAACCAACCACTCATAAAAACCTTCTTTTGTCTTGAAAGCAGTCTTCCATTCATCACCTTCTCTAATTTTGATCTAATGATACCCACTTTTCAAATCAATCTTTGTGAAATACTTTGCTCCAGTCAAATTGTCCATTATATCATCCATTCTCAGTATAGGAAACCTATACTTCACTGTTATCTTATTGATTGCTCTGGAGTCAGTACACATTCACCAAAATCCATTCTTCTTAGGTGCCAATACCCCAAGTACTGCACAAGGACTCAAACTTTCTCTGATCAAACCTTTATCCAACAACTCTTGAATCTGTCAGTTCAATTCTTGATTCTCAGTAGGTGTCAACTGATGAGGTGCCTTATTTGGTAAACTAGCTCCATGGATTAGATCCATGCAATGATCAATACTTCTCTTTGGTGGAAAACCATCAGGTACATTATAAAAAATGATATCACTATACTCGGTGAGTAACTTATCAATCTCCTCAGGGACATTATCCTCTGTTTTCTTACTCGATTTGTTAGGAATCATAGCAAAACATACATCATTCTTCTTCAAATCCTTAACAAACTTCCTTCCTTCCATCAAGAAAACTTTCATAGATGTGAAAACATTACTAACAGGTTCTTGTATCAAAGGTAACAAGATTTGTTTCTTTCCATCAGCCACAATAGTATACTTATGCAATCTCCCATCATATATAGCATGTCTATCATATTTCCAAGGTCTACCCAACAAAATATGACAACATTCCATAGGCATGATATCACACTACACCTTATCATAGTACTTTCCAATCTTCAAATTCACATAACATTGTTCACTTACAATGAGTGTATGCTCATCTTTGATCCATGAAATCAAATAGGGCTTTGGATGTTCCAACCTTTTCAACTGCAACTTTGTGACCATGTCCTCAGATGCTAGATTCTCCGAGCTACCACTGTCAATTATTACCTTCCAAACTTTGTCAGAAACTCTACATCTGGTCTTGAACAAACTTTTCCTTACCAGATCTTCCTTTTTACTTTCATTCCACAGTGCTCTCCTTACCATCAAGTTATTTTCCTTCTCAGGTTCATTCGGTGACTCTTCTTGTATTAAAGAATTTCTACTACTACCAGCCTTCTTACTAGCATGTGTACATTCAAAAGATCTATGTCCTTCTTCTCCATAATTGTAACAAGTTCCTTAGAAATTACCTTTGCTATAACCACCTCTGTAGTTACTGCCTCTACCTCTAGATGAACTTTCACCTTTCCACTCAGTCTTTCCTTTGTCCAGATTTGTCTTTTCAAGTTCAGATCTACTATTTTCACCATAGGATCTACCTCTTCCTCTAGGGAATCTACCACCTTGACCTCTTTGTCTTTGTTCATATCTCTTGTTCAATTTCTCCTCAGCCTTCAATGCAAATTGATAAGCCTCTTCAATGTTCTCCAACTTGACCAAATTGATTTCCTCTTGGATGGAAACTCTCAAACCATTCAGATATCTAGCAATTCTTTCCACATCATCCTCGTCATGTCCAGATCTGATATCTAATCTATATAATTCCTCAGTATACTCTTTTACCAAGCTATCTTTCTGCTTTAGACTTTTCATTTTCCTAACTAGGTTAATCTAATAATCACAAGGTAAGAACTTTCCTTTCAATTTATTCACCATTTTATTCCATACCTTGATTTTGTCTTTGCCTTTATTTTTTCGATCCAATTGTAGATGCTCCCACCACAACGATGCATGACCTTTCAACTTTGTGCCTGCAATTTTCACCTTCTTCTCCTCAGATATATTTTCATACTCAAAATAATTTTCCATTTCAGTGACCCAGTCTATCAATTCATAATAATCCAATTTTCTACTATATTCAAGAGGATTGAAATGTGGTGTTGACTTCAAACTTGTCAATGCCTTCAATGATCTTTCCTCGCCCTGATCCATCATAGGTGCAGGTTCTACTTCACCTTTTTCCACTTCAATTTCATCATCACTAACATCTTCAAGATGTCTAGCTCTTCTCTGGGCTGTTTCAATAGCTTCTAATCTAGCAGAAAGTTATCTCAACATGTCTGCCAATCCTGGATCCGCTTCTCACCTCCCAAAAACCATCTTGAAAACCCTCTGCAATTGCAGGTTAAATCACAATCTACTATCACACAAAAATTCAACTAGGACTTCACAAGAAGGAACCTACAAACCTAGATCCTCAGACCTAGATCTAGATCTCACCTCGCTCTGATACCACCTAATGCAAGGGTAAGACCTTAGGGGCCAAATGATGGCACACCCTATAGATCTAGCCTGCTCAACAACATGCGAAAGAAACAACAACACAGTGAGAGAAAAATTAGGATCATTGATATATTAACTTCATTCAAATTTCTTCATACATGTCAGGTTGTAAGGCCTTCCCGATTACGGCCAGATATTATAATGAAATACAGAAGTCCTCAAACATGTGAGGATTTTCCAACAATCTTAGTTCTACTATCTTCTATCTTCTATCAAAGCTCTCCCAAAACTTTAACCAAACAACTATACTTATACAATAGGATATTGAACTAAGTTGGCCTTCAGGTCCACAATCAATAGAAGGAACAGTCAGATCTGGGATCACACACTTCCCAATGATGGATATCAACATTAAATCTGTGACCCATAATCAATGCACAAGTTAGCCTCAACAAAAACTCAAAATAAACTACTTAGTAAGCAAGGATGACCGGGCAATAGACAAGCATCGCCGAGCGCCAGTAAAACAACTGACCGCCCAGGAGATAACCAACCGTACTCGATAACCAAAGGAAGCCAACCAACCTGATCAAAGAAGGAATCGAGTAACATAGACAAACTTCAAAATATTTTTTGTGACACAGGATTGCCAAGGACCCAAGATGCTCCTACATCAATTACACCTAGATCTTCATGTCAATCTTTCTACATTTTGGCACAAGGAGGGCTCCAAATAGCTAGGGAAAAGGATACACCTAACTATCCAACCACCTTGAAAAGTAAAATCAATGGAAGAAAACAACATAGAGAACAACACCAAGGAGAGGAGGAACCACAAATGCTTTAATAATTCATCCAATCATCTGCATACATGCCTGGCTGTGAGGCCTTCCAGGTTATGGTCAACAAGATTTATTCTTTTCTATCTTCAAAATCTATCTATCCCCAAAAAATACTTCTTCTACACCTAGATATTACTATTTATACTTTCCAAAATGGCTTACAGAAGATTTTAGATCATTACATAATAGAAGGCCAACCACCAAAATGGTCTACACACATCCCAAGACAAGATCCTTACCTTAAATTTAAAACCTAAATTAAATACATAAGTTGGCTCCAACTAAGAAGAAATCACAGACAAACTCAACCAAAGAAGAACTGAGTATCAACAAATATTAGTTTCACTCGGCATAGGAAGGAATGCTTAGCCAACACTAGATATTTTGGCACATACAAGAATTATTGGCCAACACTAGACATCTTGGCACATACAAGAACACTCAACCAACACTGGATAGCTCAGCACATACAGGACTTGACCAACACTAGACAACTCGGCAATAACTACAACTCAGCACTTACTAGAAGAATGAACAAAGATGAGTAGGATAGCAAGGCAACCCAGGATGCTACTCCATCAGACAACTAGGGTTGAAAGAAATGATTCTCCTAAATCATTGAGATGTCACAACCCAAGATGAATCCAACTCAGATTGAGAAATCCATGTAGCATCTTCAACTGGTCTATTCTTCCTCTTCACCAAATATTCATAGTAATCTTTTCCTCTTGTGTTTTTACCAATCCTCTGATCCAATATCTATTCAACCTCTTCAACCTTCTTCTTAGGATAATCATCTGGTATAATAACTTCATCATCTGACTTGTGATACTTATGAAAATTAGCAATATTGAATACATGAGATATGGCCATGTCATCAGGTAACTCAACTTCATAAGCATTACCACTGCCAAACTTCCTCAAAATTCTACAAGGACCAAACTTCTTCATTTTCAGCTCACTAAGTGTTCCAACAAGAAATCTACCCTTCTTCAAATGAACCATTACCTCATCACCAACTTAAAAAACATGATGTCTCTTAGACTTGTCAACATTTTCCTTATATTTTTTATTACTTTGTTCCAACTTCAACTTCACTTCCTCATGTAAAGACTTCATAAAATCAAAAAACACATCCCCTTCAGCACTTCTCTTTTCTTCAGCAACAATATCCCTCAAATCTGATACTCCTCTAGGATGCATTCCACTAACAATCTCAATAGGTGCTTTTCTTGTACTCCTATTCACATAATTATTATATGAAAACTTAGTGTTTTCCAATACCATATCCCAATTACTCAACTTATCTCCAATTAAGCATCTCAACAAATTACCCAAGCTTCTATTCATAGCCTTTGTCTATCCATTTTTTTGTGGATGGAATGTAGAACTAAACCTCAACTTAGTGTCCATCTTCTTCCACAAAGTCCTCCAAAAATAACCAACTAATGCAGTGGCATCTTGGCTTATTGCTCGGTGCCTGAAGATTCTGGTAGTCTCGATAACTATCTAGTGGGGGTCGATTACTTAGCTGATGATTTCGGTAGAAGACTAGAGTTTCTTGGTCTTGGTGGTGATTCTCAATTGTAAATTCTGGTCGATCTTGGTTGATGATGGTCACTCGGTGACTTGGTGTTTTGTTGCTCGATGCTTAGTTACTGATGGGGTCTTGATGTTCATGCCATTTTCTCGGTCGTTGAAGGGAGCTCGGTCATTGAAGGAGACTTGGCACTTCTAGTGCTTGGCAATGTCTTTGGTGCTCAGTCAACATTTTTGGTGCTTGGTAATGCTTAAAGAGCTTGGTTGGTGTCAACACTTAGTGTATATCCTGACATTCAGTAGTTTAGCTTATTTATGGTTGTTCTTGGAGATTCGGCTTGGCCAACTGGTGTATTTAATCTGGGTCACGCTCCTCGAGTTATGGATTGACCATTGGACATGTGGGGACCTAGATCTGGCATGTTGCATTTTCCTATGTGGATCTGGAGGCCTACTTGGTGAATTAAATATTTGTGAAGTTATTTGTGAGCCGACTGATGTTTGGCATTTAATATTTGTCTATTTGGAAGTTGAATGGCGTTTGGGATTTAATTATTTGTAAAGCGGACTTGTGGCTAGGGTTTAGTATTTAAGGAGATGTTTGGGTAGTTATTTAGGAAGTAGTAGATGTGTGGATCTGTGAAAGTAGAGTTAGTAGCTTGCGATCTTAGGTAGCAGAAAGATTGCTTGGAAGTTTGAGTACAAATTTAGATCTTTCTTGGAGTGCCTACCAGTGTCATGTTGTGTTGCAGATTTGGGCTATCTGAGGAGAACTGTAGTGGATCCTGCATGACCTTGTAGAATTGTTTCTTGCATTGTAATTGGTTGTAACCGAGAAGGCCTTACAGCCTAGCACATTGCATGTAATTAGTTAATTAATGAAATAAAGACATCTATTTTCTTTTAGATCTGGTTTCTTGTTATGTATTTCCGCTGTGTTGGTGTTTGGATGCAAGGTCAAACCATCCTTAATTGTATTCTCCATCCTTGACTGCATTAGGTGGTATCAGAGTGAGAGTTTGATCTTGTTAGAGTTGAAGGTTGACCTAGCAAGGTTGATCTTGTGAAGTTGATCTTGTTGGTGAAGAGATTGTGCGCAATCTGAGTTGCAGATTTGTGACATTGAACTTGTGAAATCATGCCCTAGTTGTTCATGCGAGGTGGTAGGTTGTGATTTGACTTGCATACAGCTTGGAGGTTGTCACAAGGTGTTTAGTGTTAGGATTTGTTGCAGAAGGTTTTTGAAGATCTTTGGAGATGTCTCTAAGAGGATTGGACCTTTGTGATGTGATTTCTAAGAGTTTTTCTCGATTGGAAGTGGATTTACTGAACTGCATGGAGAACTGAGTTAAGAACCTTGTGAGAGAAAAAAAATTTGAGCTTTGTAGAGCTTACCGGAGTTGGAGTATGCCAATCCAGAGGAAAGTTGTTTGGCTGGTTCGAAGGCTAGTTTGTGAGAGAAGACATCTTGACAAGGTTTCCTATGATAGTTCAAAGGTTGAAGAGGCATGTGAAATTGGTTTTGATGGTCAGTTGGTGGAGTCTAACATCAAACCTGTAGAGCTACTTGTGCTTGTTGTTGAGTTACCTATGATTACCGATGATGTTGTTGATCTTGTTGAGGCTAGTAAGAAGATTGGTTTTCATGTTCAGTCGATTGTTCCTGACATGGAAATTGCAGAGCATCTAGTTGTGCTTGATCAGATTAATGTTGGTGTAGAGTTTCCTATTGTTGAACACCTCGGTGATGTTGGTGTTACCGAATTGCTTTTATTCAGTTTTGTGGTGCAGATGTTGTTTGTTGGTTTTAGACTTGAGTTTCTAGTTGACAGTGATAAGTATAGTGATGAGATTCTGAGATGGAATTCTTCCTTGATCCTTGGTTATGGATTGATGGATCGGTTTGTTCAGGATGTTGGACATGTTGATTATTTGAGTTGCAGATTGGTTCTCTTTCCTATGATGGAGTGGAAACCTTTGGTGAAGATGAAGTGGAGTTGGTGGTTTTTAGATGTTCCCTTTGGTGAGAAAGTGTGGGATGCACTTTTCTTTATACCCTGAGAGTCTAATGCAGTGGCATCCTAGCTTATCCTTCGGTGCCTAAAGATTTTGGCAATCTCGGTAACTATCTAGTGGGGTTCAGTTACTTGGCTAGTGATTTTGGTAGAAGACTGGAGTTTCTCGGTCTTCATGGTGATTCTCAGTAGGAAATTCTAGTGGATCTCAGTTGATGATGGTCACTTGGTGACTTGGTGTTTTTTTTCTTGGTGCCTAGTTACCGATAGGGTCTCAGTGTTCATGCCAGTTGCTCAGTCACTGAAGTGGGTCAATCGCTGGAGGAATCAGTCACTGAAGGGAGCTCGGTCATTGAAGGAGACTTGGCACTTCTGGTGCTCAGCAATGTTTGTGGTGCTTGGTTGACATTGTTGGTGCTCGATAATGCTTGGAGAGCTCAGTTGGTGTGCACACTTGGTGTATTTATTGACACTTGGTAGTTTGGCTTACCAAAGGTTGTTCTTGGAGATTCAGCTTAGCCAACTGGTGCATTTAATCTGGGGCACATTCCTCAAGTTATGGATTGACCGTTGGACATGTGGGGACCTAGATCTGGCATGTTGCATTACCCTATGTGGATCTGGAGGCCAACTTGATGAATTAAATATTTGTGAAGTTATTTGTGAGCTGACTGATGTTTGTCATTTAATATTTGTATATTTGGAAGCCGACTATCTTTTGGGATTTAATTGTTTGTAAAGCTGACTTGTGGCTGGGGTTTAGTATTTAAGGAGATGTTTGGGTAGTTTTTTAGGCAGTAGCAAATGTATGGATCTTTGAAAGCAGAGTTAGTATCTTGTGAGATTAGGTAGCAGAAAGATTGCTTGGAAGTTTGAGTACAAGTTTAGATCTTTCTTGGAGTGCCTACCAGTGTCTTGTTGTGTTGTAGACCTAGGCTAGCTGAGGACAAGTGTAGTGGATCCTACGTGATCTTGTAGAACTGTTTCTTGCATTGTAATTGGCCGTAACCGACAAGGCCTTACAGCCTAGCACATTGCATGTAATTAGTTAATTGATGAAATAAAGACATATGTTTTCTTTCAAATCTGATTTCTTGTTGTGTATTTCCACTATATTGGTGTTTGGCTACAAGGTCAGACCATCCTTAATTGGATTCTCCATTGTTGACTGTATCACCAACAAACTTACTATCTTGGTTAGAGATAATACTTCTTGGTAATCCATGTAATCTAACAATCTCCTTAAAGAAAATCTCAATAATATGCATTGCATCTGATGTCATCTTACATGGTATGAAATGTGCCATCTTAGAAAGTCTATCCACACCAACAAATATGGAATCATACCCTCTTGATGTCTTACATAATTCTAGAACAAAATCCATATTGATGTCACTCCAAGGTTTCTCAAGAATAGAAATAAATGTATACAATCCAATATTTAGACTTACTCCCTTTGCAACTTGAAAAATTCCACAACTCCTTACAAACTTTTGAACATCCTTATACATATGTGGCTAATAATACTTTTCCTTAAGTAAACTCAATGTATTATCAATTCCAAAATGTCCATCCAATCCACCATAATGCTTTTCCCTAATCAAATTAATTCTCATGGAACTTCTTGGTATACACAACTAAATTCCTTTGAACAACATACCTTCTTGGATGAAATACTCATCAAAATTACTTGGTTGTTCTAGTAGATTTGGTGCTCTGCACTCTCTCTACATTGCAGAAAAATCAGGGTCAGTATCATACAACTCCTTCATCTCATCAAAAACAAGAACTAAAACCTTCATCTTGGTCAACAAAGAACATCTTCTGCTCAGTACATCTGCAACTCAGTTATTAAATCCACTCTTATGCTTGATCACAAATGTGAAACTGTAAATATTTGACCCACTTCATATGTCTATGATTCAACTTATACTGACTTCTCAAATACTGTAAAGCTTTATGATTAGTATACAACACAAACTCCTTAGGAATTAAATAATGTTTGCACTTTTTCAAAGCTTAGACAATAGCATAAAACTCTTGATCATACACATAATACTTCTTTTTAGCATCATTCAACTTCTCACTAAAGAAAGAAACATGTTTACCTTCTTGACTCAACACAGCTCCTATGGCACTACCACTTGCATCACACTTAACTTGGAATACCTTATTGAAATTAGGTAAAGCTAACATAGGTAACTCAACAACCTTTTATTTTAAAGTCTCAAAACTCTTTTCATATCTATGTGTCCACTTTAAAAAATTTATATCTCCTCTCATAATCTCAATCATAGCCTTACAAACAGAACTAAAATTCTTAATGAATTTTTTGTAGAAACTAGTCAAACCATGAAATAATCTCACCTCACCCACATTCTTAGGCGTAGGCCACTCCAAAATTGCTTTAACCTTCTCAAGATCCATTTTCAAAACATCAACTTGTATACACCTAAAAATGGTCACCTAGACTATTAGCCCCCATTTGCTAAAATCATCAATTGCTTGCTCTTGATCAAATCCTAGCTTTATCATTTATTCGATTATTTTCCATGGGCTAACCATCTTATCCTAAGTCTTTATTTATTAAAAGGAATATTTCCTCCCCTTTTAATAAATAAAAAGCCCCCACTTTTCCTCTTATCCTAAGTTGCACAAATAAAGCATTATTCTTATTTTATAAAAAGGGAAAAAGCACTTTTTGTCTCATATGGACACAAAAGTCAACTCTTATTTTCCTATTGGAGGATACTTGTGCACATGGATTGCTCCTCTTTTAAGCTCCACCGTTGATTAAATCTTTTGCCTCTTAATCTCCATGGCCCATTCCTTTTTCATTCCCTATAAAAGGAGAGCTCTCTTCCTCATTTGCACACACAATTTTTATGCTATTGTTATGCTACAGGTTTTCTAGGTCATCTTGGAGCTTTTGGAGATATTCTTGCATCTAGGGTTTGAAGATTTGGAGCATTGTTGGCATTCATCTTGGATCTTCATCAACACTCTATCTTCTTGTCTTCATTCTTGCATCATCATGGCTTTCTTGCTTCATAGTTAGATTTCATTTCTTGCATAGTAGCTTCATTTTCATGGCATTCTTAGCTTAGATTTCCTTTATGCTTTAGATTAATTCATCTAGTTTAACTAGGAGGCTTTGTAATACTTGCATCTTTCATTTCCATAGTTTAGCTTGCATTTCCATTCTTAAACTAGCTTGCATTGCATTTCATTCTTGATTCTTGAGGATATTGGCATTCTTGCCCTTGTCTTCATTGAATCTCCCATTGCATGGTTTACTAGCAAGGTTATTGGCTTAATAGCTCTAGCTGAGAGCATTCTTAAAACCCTTGCACTCCATGCCTAGGGAGCTATGGATCGATTTGTGAGGGCTCATTCTTGAGTTTCCTTGCATGTAATGATTCATAGAAGTGTGACACATTTATAGCACACACAACTGAAATTAAAAATCCTAAATACACAATCTCTTCTTGCATTAAGGGACACTTCTTCAAATTAATTAGTAGCTTCTCCTCTTTCAATCTTTGCAACACTTGTCTAATATGCTCAAGGTGTTCTTCCTTAGTCCTACTGAATATCAGAATATCATCCAAATAAACAATCACAAACTTACCCAAGAATCTCTTGATAACTTCATTCATCAATCTCATGAAAGTACTAGGTACATTAGTCAAATCAAAAGGCATAACCAACCACTCATATAAACCATCTTTTGTCTTGAAAGTAGTCTTCTACTCATCACCTTCTCTGATTCTGATCAGATGATGACTGTACACACAAAAGTAGTGCACTTCTCTAAGTCATTACATCAAATTAAATCCACGAAAGGGAAACCTTCAATAGTGACCTAGAGCTCTCTATGTATGGAGTTGCAAGATTGTAAAATTGCTCTCAGCTAGAGCTATTAAGCTAATGACCTTGCTAGTCAACCACACAATGAGAGATTCAAGTGAAGACAAGGGAAAGAATGCCAATAGCTCCAAGAATCAAATGAAATGCTATGCAAGTAAGCTAAGAATGAGGATGCAAGCTAATCTATGAAAATGAAAGTGCAAACTAGGCTATGAAAGGAAAGTACAAGTCTTACAATCCCTCCTAATTAAACTATGAGTTATTCTAAAGCATGAAAAGGAATCTAAACTATGAAAGCATGAAATATGAAGCTACTATGCAAGAATGAAAACTAAACTATGAAGCAATGAAGAAAGCCAAGATGTGATGCAACAATGATCTCCAAAAAGCTTCAAAGTCTTCAAGAATTCCTGTAGCATAAAGTTAGCATAAAAAGTGAATGACCTAAAATGAAGAAGAGAGCTCTTCTTTTATAGGAAATGAAAAGGAATGGACCATGGAGATTAAGAGGCAAAATACTTAATCAACAGTGGAGCATCAAAGATGAGCAATTCATGTGCACAAATATCCTCCAATGAGAAAATAAGAGTTGACTTTTGTGTCCATATGAGACAAAAAGTGCTTTTTCCCTTTTTATAAAATAAGAATAATGCTTTATTTGTGCAACTTAGGATAAGAGGAAAAGTGGGGGCTTTTTATTTATTAAAAAGGGGAGGGAATTCCTTTTAATTAAATAAAAACTTTATAATAATATGGTTAGCCCATAGAAAATAATCGAAAATGATAAAATAGGACTTAATCAAGGAAATTGAAAAATGTTGATTTTTGAAAATATTGATTCAAGGATTTGATAAATTGTTGAATGGGGGCCCAAAGTCTAGGCGACCATTTTAGGGTGCATACATTTAACCACTCTTCAAATCAATCTTGGTAAAATACTTTTCTCCACTCAAATAATCTATTATGTCATCCATCCTCGACATAGAAAACCTATACTTCACTTTTATCTTGTTGATAGCTCTAGAATCAATACACATTCTCCATTCTCAATTCTTCTTAGCTGCCAACACAATAGGTAAAGCACATGGACTCAAGATTTCTCTGATCAAACCTTTTTGCAACAACTCCTATACTTGTTTGTTAAGTTCTTCATTCTCAGTAGGTGTCAATGTATATGGTGCTTTATTTGGAAAACTAGCTCCAGGAATCAAATCCATACAATGACTTATACTTCTTACTAGTGGTAAACTATCAGGAATATCCCCTCCAACAATCTCCTTGTATTCATTCAGCAAGTTTTCAATTTCTGTTGGCACTCTGTCTCTATTGTCTTCTATTGATCGACCATTACTATTTTCTATCACTCGGCCATTATTATTTTTTGTTAGTCGTTCATTACTATTTTATGTCACTCAATCATTACTACCACAAATTGGCCCCTTACAAATTATAGCAAAAAAAACTTGGTTCTTCTTCATGTCTTTTTCAAATTTCTTTCCATTAACCATGAAAATTTTCACAATAGTATAATTTATCTCATTTGGAACCTCAATCAAAGGTACCAATGTTTTCTTTCTCTTGTTCACCTAAAGAGTATATTGATTCAATCTACCATCATGCACAACATGTCTATTATATTGCCAAGGTCTACCCAACAGAATATGACAATAATACATAGGCATAATATCACACAGAACTTCATCAAAGTAATTTCCAATCTTAAATTTCACAATACATTTCTCACTTACCAATAATTTATGCTCATCCTTGATCCATGAAACATGATAAGGTTTAGGGTGTTTGTACCTCTTCAATTGAAACTTTGTAACTAGCTCCTCTGATGCCAAATTCACTAACTTGCCACTATCAACAATCACTTTCAACATTTTCCTATCATCTTACACTTGGTCTTGAAAATACTTCTCCTCATGACAGGTTCTTCATCAACTCTCTTATTACACAAAGTTCTCCTTACCATCAGGTTTTCTCCAACCTCAGGTCCACTTGGTGAACCCTCAAGATCCTCTTATACCATAGCATTTCTATGACTTTTTTCATTTCCATTAGAGTGTCTACACTCAAAGGATCGATGCCCTTCTTTGCTACATCTAAAACAATTATCACTAAACCCACCTCTAGAATAAGAATGACCTCTTCCTCGGTATGAAATAGTACCTCCTCGATAAGGACTACCACCTTTCCACTCGGTCTTGCTTTTATCTTCAGTTTTCCATTCATATTTTCCTTTATCTTGTGCAGAATTATCAGATCTACCTCTGCCTCTATAGAATCTACCACCTCTACCTCTCTGCCTTTTTTCATGCTTCTTTATCAAGATCTCCTTAGCTTTCAAGGCATATTGATATGCTTCTTCCACAATATCCAATTTGAAAAAACTTATTTCATCTTGAATTCCAAATCTCAATCCATTCAGGTACCTTGCAAATTTCTCAACCTCATCATCCACATGTTCATATCCAATCTATAGAATTCCACAGTGTATTCCTTCACAGTCATATCCTTTTGTCTAAGGTTTTGCATCTTCCTCAACAAGCTAACTTGGTAATCAGTAGGAAGGAGCTTCTTCTTCACATTGTTCACCATTTTCAACTAGATTATGATCTTTTCCTTTTCTCTTCTTTGTCTATCAGTTTGCAAATGCTCCCACCATATTGAGGCATGAACTCTCAACCTAGTGACTACAATTTTCACCTTCCTATTATCAGAAGTGCTTTCAAACTCAAAGAGTTTTTCCATATCAGAGATCCAATTCAACACAACATTAGTATCCAACTTGCCATCATAAGGAGTAACTTCAACATCAAGCTTTGAATGTTCCCTAGTTAATACTCTCAAAAATCTTTCCTCACCTTGATCTTCCTTGGGCTCTGGATTAGGGTTTGGTGCTACTTCTTCATCATCACTCACATCATCAATATGTGTTCCTCTCCTCTCGGTTGTCTCCACAGCATCTAATATGGCTGCAATCTTTCTTAACATGTCCATTATGGCATTATCAACATGTCCTCTACCTTGAACCATCTTGAAAAATAGGTTCCTGCAAGATCGTAACCCTTTGCAAGTTACAGGTCAAATCCAAAGATCTTCCACCCTACAACCAAAACCAACTCAGGTTTCCACATGATCCAATCTCCTTAGGGACAAACCTGATGCTCTGATACCACCTAGCACAAGGAGGGCTCCGAATAGCTAGGGCCAAGGGCACACTTAACTATCCATCCACCTTGTAGAGTAAACTAAATAGAAGAAAACAACATAGAGAACAACACAAAAGAGAGAAGGAACAACAAATGCTTTAATAAATCATCCAATTATCTTTATACATTCCTGACTATGAGGCCTTCCAAGTTACGGTCAACAAGATTTCTTCTTTTCTATCTTCACAATCTATCTATCCTCAAAAACTACTTCTTCTACACCTAGACATTCCTATTTATACTTGCCAAAATGGCTTATAGAAGATTCTAGATCATTACATAATAGAAGGATGACCACCAAAACATTATGCACACATCCCAATATAATATCCTTACATTAAATTCACAACCTAAATTAAATACATAAGTCATCTCCAACTAAGAACCAATCACATACAAACTCGGTCAAAGAAGAACTGAGTATCATCATATATCAGGTTCACTCAGAACATATAGGAATGCTTGACCAACATTAGACAACTTGGCACATACAAGAATCAGCCAACACTGGACAACTCGGTAATGATTGCAACTCGACACTTACTAACATAATGAACAAAGAGGAGTAGGATAGAAAGACAACCCAAGATGCTCCAGCATCACATTCAAATCCATGTAAGAAATAATCAGGTCATCTGGTCTAATTATACCATGATTCTTGTATTTTCTTGCAATAATGAAAAGCTCGGTGATGAAAAAAATTGTGTAAACATGATTCAAGATGTCTTAAAAGTGTGGAGATAGTGGATACAAAAATGTAAACTAGAGTAAATCCTAGAATGCTCACTATGAAATGGTTGATGATGCAAGATTTATGGATATGGATGTTATGGTATGATCAGAATAAACACTACATTTCTAGATTTCTTGATTGCTAAATTCACAAATTTCAAGATGCTAAGAGATGCTAGTTAGCCTCTCAAAGGAGGAGAAAGGCTCCTTTTATAGGTTTTTTAAGACCTCAAGCTTAGCTGGAAAGATCCAAGGGTAGAGATTGAAACATGGAGGATCCTAGGGCTAAAATTGACTTGGGTAGAGTCCAATTGAGCAAAATTTGGGTTTATTTTGGTTGTGAGAGAAAGAAAAGGAGAGATGTTCCTCCTATATTGACAAGAGAGAGTTTAAGGTGGAAGGGAAAGAAACGTGTCAAGTTTCTCACAAAGACCATTGAGAAGAAGGTGGGAAGACATTTTCCTCATGATGACTCTTGGTAAAAGTGTCCCATGAGTCACCTTTGACTCCTTGAGGTGGCTAAACAATCTCCTAAGGAATAGGAAATGTGGCATAAACTAAGCTCCATGAGGCCACATAACCCTTAAGAATAGGACACGTGGGTGAGGAGAAATTTGAATAATTAATAATTAAAATTAATTAATTATCTTAGCAAGGATGATGTGTCAAGTGACTAGGACTATGAGATGGACTAGAGGACTTAGTCATATAATGATTGCATAATTAATTAAATCACTTTAATAAGAGTAATTAGGAGACTTAGGATAAGAAGAATAATGTAGATGAATATACTAAATAAATTTAAATAATTTACTCAACAATAGAGGAAGTAGATATTAATTAAATAATAAATATTTAATTAAATTATCAATCCCATTTTAAGTGTATACAAATATCTTACCTCAATTTGAACAATACTGAAATGATACAAGACTTATATTTGAATTTAGGTGTCCATTAAGTTCCATATGAAGTCTTTCTATGAAAACACAGTAAGGCGGGTGCTAAACAATCATGAAATTATGCACACATGTTGGGTGCTTACAACTTACAATGGCACATATATATTTTATCTTTCTTTTATTGTGCATGAGTGTTATAACATTTGAGTCCTACCTATAGCATTCCATCTAGGAGAAATCATAGGCTTTTGGGTTTCTTTGATCCCAAGTTCTCTTTATTTCCTAGGAATATTTATGAGACACATATGCCTACTAATGAAATCCATACTATCATTGATAATCACATTTCCCACAATTCTCATGATAAATATGAGACCTTAAGATTCCCTCCTATGAAAATGCAAAATCTTTCCTATGACTTTGAAAATATTGAGCGATTGTTAGGTCATGACTACATTTGTTTCAAATATCAATATAACACATGTTAGTCTTGGAAGTATTCCTAATCCAATTGTTCCTCCTCCTTCATTTCTTACATGTGTTTCCTAACCTTTCTCCATTCCTACCTACAAAAATGTTCTATTTTCATATTCCAATGCTCTTTCTATTTCCCATAATGGTCCAAACCTTTCACACATGTCTAATACTAATCTTTCCACCAAATCCACTATTAATAGTCTTGTTTAAATTGTTTCATCCTTGCAACAACAAATTATCTCCGCGACTCAATACAAATTCAATATTCCCACATGTGACATTGCTAATCTTTTTTCCTTGGATATTATTTGTGTCATTATCCCTCAATCCATAGAAATGCATCACTTAGAAACTTACAATGGTAAAGGTGATCCCTTGACTCATGTAAAGACCTATCAAATGTAATGGGTAGTGACTTTTATCATTATCATAGATTCATGGCTAAATTGTTTAATAGAAACTTTCAAGATAAATACCTATAATGGTATTTATCTTTTCCTACTTATTCCATTTATTTCTTCTAAAAAAATTCTAAGGCTTTTATTCAACACTTTCAAAATAATATTCATCCTAAGATTTATTTGACTGATTTGATGCATTATAAACAAGTTAAGGAAGAAGTGATTAATTTTATTGGTAGATTTAAGAATTTGCATGCTCATATTTATTATCTTGTACTTGATATTGATGTGCAATGTATTTTTATTTATAATTTACAAAAAAAATTAGAGATAAGATATTTATTTATAAATTCTCTTTTTTTACTTAATTATGTGCAGTGCTTCACAATTATCAGCTTCAAGTGATTCAATTTGAGGGAACCACTCCAATGGCTTTGGTTGATAAGAGTAGTGTTGCATCCTAACCTTTCCAAAAGTTTCAAAAACCTAAATTTTTCATCAATATTAACAATTCATCAAACACCATTAATGTACAAGTGTAAATAGAATCTAAAGGTGTGACTCCTTTGTCATCCTATTTTAGACCTCATAATTTTACACCTATTTTTGAATCTTTTCATAATGTGATGTTGAAGTTGATTAATTATAATGTCTTAACATTTCCATTAATCCGATTGATCCTTGAAAACAAACTCCCAATAAATTTGATCCTGAATCTTTTTTCTAATATTACCATTAGCCCAGTCATGATACTAAGAAGTATTTTTGTTTGAAATCTATTATTCAAGACCTCATTGATTCTAATGCTATATCTTTTTAGGGTTTTCATGATCAAGGAAATAAATTCATTTCTCCTCCCAACTAGAATTTGCAAATATATAATAATCCCTTACCTTCTCATTCTACCAATATCATTGAGTCTACCCAATCTCTACCTTCTTCCACCAATGTTGTTGACACTCCTACCATTCTCAACTATGATGTTGAGTGTATCAAGGCCAACAATGTGTTCAATATTATTGATCTAAATGAACCTAAACGTAAACTAGAACCTTATATTTTCATTAAATTTGATCCTAAGGAAACTATTAGGCAACCTAATGGTCCTCCTTATATTGTTGCTAAGGTTAATGGTCTTCCCTCTTCTAGAGTCCTTATAGATCCTACTTGCATGGTGAATGTTATAGTTGAAGAAAATATTTTCACTAGAAACATCCAATAGGAATTTAATAAAAAAATTGAAGTGATAATCAAAACTTTCAATGGTTTTACTTTTCCTACCCAAGGCTACATTTCATTTCTCGTAGAAGTTGGTAAGAAAATCTTAGATGTCATCTTTGTTTGTATCCCAATTTTTTATCAATTTAAAGTTCTACTTGGTCTTCCTTGGCTCACTTCCATGAAAATTATTATCTCTCATATTGAAAAGTGTTTGAAATTACCCCATGATGGAGAAATCATCACAATTAACCATAGTCTCTATCAACCTTTAGCTACTTGAGGTAACTTTGACCTTGACATATTTCATCCTTCCATGCCTCGAATAATTCAACTGTACAAAGATAACTTATTCCTATCCTATTAAAAATACAAAGTCCAAAAAAATTTTGAACTTAGCAGTCCTAAGGTTGTTCCACCTCCTTTTCCTAGACCTAGAATCCTTCCTTCACCTCACATACCTCCTATTTATACTTGAATTCCACCTCGTATATCCTATATACACTCTATAGATTCCATCTCTCAACCTAGAGTCGTGCCTTATTTTCTTCCTCCTAAAGAAGGAAAGGACTCGATGTTGACTAATCATACACCACCTCAAATTTTAGACAAAATAAAACATAATTGTTGTGCTAGTGACCGCTATCGTAAATGTCATGTTAGAGCCCATGAGTATTCTTCCCAAAATATTTGCTCCCCTAAGGAACCTAGTGATGCCTTGATTCCCTTTGACCAACCTATGCAAAGCCCAAAGGAGGAAGTTAACTTAAATAAGATGAAATTAAACAAACATGATAATTCTATTTGTATTTGAGATCCTATTATGATTAATTTTCATGAAGAAGATACACTCAATGATGTTAGTTTCAATGTTTCTAATGAAAATGATGTTAATAGGGATGATTATGATGACATGTATGAGCTTATTGATATTAATAATGATTTACTTTCTATATTTTCAACACAATTATCTCTTGATCCTAGTGACAAGCATAATGAATCATCCTTAGAGAATGGTCCTTCTTTGGAACTGGTAATAGTTCCATGTTCTATGCTTGACGTTGCTCCTCTTGCATGTTTCCCACCTTCCCTAAATAATACAAACCAAGATGGGGAGTAGAAAATAATCTTTATTAGATCCTCTTGTACAATGGATTCTCATATGTGTTTTCTTCTTTTATTATGCTTCTCTCATGATGTGTTTCTTGTTATGTATTTTATTTAGATTTCTTTAGACAGCCCTTTTTTCTCTATTGGTACAAGGTGATAAAATAATTGACCTATTGTGGCATTCTTCTATTTTTATCTCATTTATTATATATTTTGTATATATATTATGTCATGCATATGATACTATTTATAAATGTTCCTTTGTGTTGTCTTATTGGGGATGATACAAAATAATAGGTACCATTGTTTTTGGTCTTCGCAATGTCAGCCCAAAAAGCCTCATCTTTGTATCTCTTATGTGACCTTATTCCATTATGTTCATAGTTTTACTACCTTTTAGGTATGATGACATTTATTTTTTATATAATTTTGATATAAATGAGCTATCATATGATCATACTAACCCCAAAGTTAGTAGATCCCAATTGTGCCTTCTTAGTCATGTATTTTATTTCCCTTGGTTTATCCTTCCTTGGGGACATCTCATAGTGGAAACGTCTCTTGTGGATGCATGTATGCTCCATTAAATCTATTGCTTGTATTACATAATTTTTAATTTATTTAACATGGGGGCATACATTCTCCCCCTTGTTTCACATTTTGCACACATGCACAATGATTCAATGCAATTTATTTTTCAAATGGCTAAGGAGGCATTGTTTTCCTTGGGCTTATCATGTCTTGTGCATTATTCAGTGGATCCTAAGGCTGATCCTTCTCAGTTGGTCCTTAGATTGACCATTTTTAAATATCCCTTAATGGATACAATCTTTCCTGAAGGTTTTATATGTTGGTAGTTTTCTAGTATCTGTCACAAGATTTGTGACATGGCTTAACTATCTCCTATGGAATCTATAAGTCTAGTCATTGTATCAAGAATTGACATGTTGAACGTTTGGTACAATGACAACCAAACTTGTAAGAAGTAGTATCAGAGCTTGGTCACATGTTTGAATCTCCTCTATGAGTGACACTGGGGGGGATTTTTGGTAGTGCGCCAGTGTCCCTTGTGGGATTCATGACATGGTTTAAATGCCTCTTGTGGATTCTATAAGTCAGGTGCTTGTATCGGTCATGGAGAGGTTGATCTTTTCGTGTAAAGGCAATCACACTTGTAACATTATCCTCATTTTTTTTATGGGTTGACTATCATCTCATATCTTTCTAGACCATCAATTCTATCTTTTGCAATAACTCTCTCTCTCTCTCTCTCTCTCTCTTCTTTTCATTTTGGATTTGATGAGGACCTAAGTCACTTCAAGTCTTGTTATTTTCTTATCTCCTTGACCTTAATAAAAAAATTCCAATACATTGATCTACTTTACCATGAGCATGAATTTTTCTCATACTCCCACAAAGTGGGGGCTAAATATACCATCCTAAAATGTTAGAACCTATAATTGGATGCTCAATTAGGCCGCATTTTTGCAATTTTGAGATTTCATGTTTGTTATGCTTTATCTAGCTACCTATCTCTACTTATTCTAGCATCTATCATATCTCTCTGACTTCCCATTTCAATTTTGGCACTTTCTCCTAGGTACATAATTCCCATGGAATTATGTTTGTTTTTTTCTAAAAAAATTGGATGCAAATTGAAATTGAGGCCCTATTGTAGTGTTTTAGTGGGAAATTAGATCTTTTGGTTGGCCTAGGATAATTTTTTATTGTAAAATGTTGTGAGAGGTATATAAACACCCTATATCTCCTCATTTTGGTAAACCTAATCAATATTTTAAATATTTCTCCTATAATTTCACATCCAAGCATGCAAGATCAAGATCTCAAGCATTCCAAGGTAGTTTAAAGGAAATATTCTCCATTGTAGCAAGCTTCTCTCTCATGATGGTCAAGTAGAGGAGTTCTCAACCAAGCAAGAAGATCCTTTTTCCATCCACATTCATTCTTCCTTCATAGCAAGCATTCATAAAGCATAATAAAAGTGAAGATCTAGGAGTGGTATTCATAGATCCATGCATTTGTGAAGGGCATCCTTGATTCAAAGTCAACATCTAAATACATTAAAGAAACATACAAGAATCTTCATAAATATGTATGATCTCAATATTTGTTCATGAAGTTATACTCATTTACAAGGTAGATCTAGCATTTACCTTTTTAATTTATATTATTTCCTTTATAGAATTTCATTAAATTTTCAAGGTTGATTCCTAAAAAAGGATTTGACCAATTCATACTCATTTCTACAATATTTTTCCCATTTTTCTACGTGCATGAATAGGTAGTGAAGCTATGCAGACTTAATATACAAAGTGCAGGACTTGTCAAAGTGACTATAAAAGTTTTAGACAAAATCATAAGGAATATAGAAAATTTATGCATTATGTTCCTAGGGAAATAATTCCTTAGGTGATTTTCACCCTAAAAATTAACTCCAAATTCAAGTTGTAGGTTTGTACAGTATTCTACTTTTTGTTTTAAGTGATTGCATTTGTCTATTAATTTTTCATAAGTCTTTATTTCCCCAATCTTATCATTTTTTATTATTTATCCCTCTATCTTTCATTATTATATCAGTCTACTTCAAATCTAATGTCTCCCCTAAATTTCATAATTTGTGAAGGATTCATGTCACCCATTCAGTGCTTAAGCCCAATTTGAGCCTACTGGGTCATTTTCCTTCCAAATATTCATTTTGGGCGAGGAGGAAGATTTCATTACATTACATGTCTTACCTTTCCTTAATGTACACACAAGATAGAATAATTCATCTTATATGAACCTAGAAATTCCTATTGTATTTCCTATCCAAACTTAAAACACCTAGAAAATACATTGATCCTTAAAAAAGGCTAGAAAAGGCAATTGCTTTGTGGTCCATTGGAGTTTTCATAATACACTTGTGCCTTGACAACTCAATTTATCACAATAAACCATTGTAAAATCTCATTCCCACATACTTCTACAACTCAAAGCAAGGCTGATTTGAAAGTTTGCAAAATCTCACTCCTACATACTTCAACAATATATTTAGATATATTTTTCTCAAATATAGTGTTATAAAAGAGTGATACAAATACATATTTCTTGTTCACCAAAGGAATGCTGATTTAGAATCTTAAAAAAGCTCATGCCCACATACTTCTACAACATCTTTTGACGTATTTCCCTTAAATCCAATGTTAACAAATTCTAATGAGTTTTAGTAATTGAAAGCTTGAATGTTCTTAGGTGCATAAGGGTATTTTCAATGGTTAGTAATCCATATTTAGATTCAAAATGTAAATCCATCATAAAATTATAGTTTATTGTATATTATACATTGGTAGGGGAGCTCAATGAAAAAAATGTTGAGAGGGGTGAGAGGAGGAGAGTTAGAGGCATACATAATTGGATATGTCCACTGCTTGGATCCAAAGAGTTAGGATGTTAATAAAATTTGACCTTTGTACAAGCTTTTCTAAATAAATATTTCAATGAAATAGATAAAATATGACCTTTCTTGAGTAGACTCTCTCGAGTTTGAAGGCTATGAAAATAGTTGTCACTATTGGATAACTGAGAGGGGGGTGAATCAGTTATAGAATTAGTTATCTTAGGTCCCTTAACAGTTTTTAACCTTAAAATCTTCTTGGTAAATATTCTATGCAATCATATATAAACATTTAACTGACCAAAGCAGTATTCATCAAAATATCAGTAAATAGCATGCAAATCATTCAATTACACAATGACACTAGTATTTAACGTGGAAACCCAATTTGGGAAAAACCACTATGGGAATTATCATGAACAAAATAATTCACTCTTCTGAAGTGAGCTCGGTTAAAAGCCAATCCTGTTAAAGATTACAAGCATGTTTTCTAGATGTGACCCTATTAGGGGATTTTCACCAAAGATCAACTAGATCTATCACCCTATAATGAGTGGCTTTATTAGAGGGCTTTAGAACATTCATTAGAATGACACCTTACAAAGGATTTAGAAATTAGGACTCTTAAATCCACTCGATTAAGAGATTTTATGCTACAATGATTATAAAGTAACAGTGAAATAATCTGATAAAATATGCAACTACCTTTGCCTATTCAGATCTCATTTCTATTCATTTATCCTCTTCAAAACTCTTTCTTTCCCACTAATTTATACACACACTTCATCTCATCACTTTTCTTCACTTCATTCACACACAATCCTTCAACTTTGTTCTTCTCTATGTAGCCTTCTTTTTTAATTTGGTTTTCTGAAATGAATATCAACACTTCATCAATAGAAATAGTATCAACATCAACATCATTGTGATCATCCTTTATATAGATAACTTTTTCCGCTTAATCCTATCATCGCTTAATCTCATCCATTCAATCAAAATTGAATCTCGGTAAATTGTTTTATGATTCTTTCCAGTTGTATCTTTACCTTGGAACTTGAACTTTTCTTCGATCTCAAATCAAACATTAAATATTCACCATTTATCTGTACCTAACGATTTTGATCCATTGATTTCATTAACTGGCTTTGTTCCTTCCTTAGAATCTTCTAAATCAATCTAGATCTTCACACAATGTTGTCTTTTACTTGATTCCTTGTTAACCAACCAACTTCATCTACTTGGTTAATTCTTTCTACTTGATTAACATTCACTCGGTTAACTGTGACCAACCAATATCTTTACTTACCGACCACTGTTTCCAGCTTGGTAAAACACATAGTTTCCTTGTCTTTTCACTTTGCAGCTTCAATTCTTTGTTATCGATCAACATAGCTGATTTGTGCATCATTTCAACACTTTATTAAATTATTTAAAACAAACCAATCAATATTACCTTGTCATAGACCAATTCAACAATTACCCAATTAAGCTCATATACTTAACATCACTTCTTTATTTCATCTTTTGTCTTTACCAATCATATTTCTCTCAACATCGTATATTTCAAATTGATATGGAAACTTGAAATCAATAAGTCAATAGGATTGACTTCAATGACAATATAACAACTAATCTAATCCTTCTACATACCTTTTTATTTCTCAGTTGACCTTGTTCATCCTCATCAATCAGCAATCTCATTAGTTGGAGTAACAATCTCCCCCTTTGGCTTTGATGGAAACATAATTTATATATCTTACCTCATATCTAAAATATACCATTGAATACCAGTAATCTTCAATCATTACAATCTCACCCTTAGTCATATCTTTATTATTTCTTCAATAATTCATCTCCCAATTCATTCTCTTTATGTTTCTCTCCCCCTTTGACAATAATGCCAAAGGTACCCGCAATACCTTATTCTGAAACATGACTATCCTTATAGTTGTACCATGTACCTTCATTATACCAATTAATTATGTTTTCTCATATCTTTCTCACAACTTTAGGTTGTTCCTAAAGAGTGAACATCTGCAACAACTCACAAATAGATATTCTGATAAAGCATAAATTGGTGCAACTTGTATATTTTTCTAATGAGCATTAGAGAGGGGAATGACCCCTAGTTTACCTAGATTAGGTACTCAAAAGTATCCTTAGGTAATGGCTTTTTGAATATGTTAGTAAGTTGTTCCTTAGATTTTACATATTACACCCTTACTTGTTTTGAACCTGTACTCGTTCTCTCAAATAGTGATACTTGATTGATATGTACTTTTTTTTCTAGTCCATCACCAAATTCTTTGAAAATTTTATAGCACTAGTATTGTCACAATAGATTTTTACAGGACCATCTATCTCCTCTTATATCCCTTCAAGTAGATATTTTATCCACACAATATTTGAACAATTGATTGCAGCAGTAACATATTATGCTTCAGTAGTAGACTGTGAAATGCAACTTTGCTTTTTTCTTATCCATGTCACTAATCTTTCTCCTAAGAAGAAACCTCCTCCACTTGTGTTTTTCCTACCATCCACATTTCCTACCCAATTAGCATTAATATACACTTTCAATTCAAAATCACCATCCTTTTTGTACCATAAACCATAGTCCTCAATTCCTTTCAGGTATCTAAATATTCTCTTCATGACAGTCATATGTGTTTCTTTAGGATTAGAAGAAAGTATAGCCACAATTCCAACAACATGAGCAATATTTGGTCTACTATGAACAACATATTGTAGCTTAATATCATGGATCTATATAGGGTTTCATTTACCTCAGTAGATTCATCTTCCATTGACAGTTTACATCCAGTAATCATTGGTGTTCCAACCGGTTTTGAGTCTTCCATCCCAAAAGTTTTATGGAACTCTTTGATGTATTTTAACTATGCTATGTATATTCTATCTTTGGTCTGTTGAATTTTCAATCCAATGAAAGAATTGATCTATCCAATCATTGACATTTCAAATTCCTTTTTCATTTCATGAGCAAATTATCAACACATTATTTTATTTCCTCCAAATATAATATCATTAACAAAAAATTCAGCAATTAGTACCTTAAATCTTCAAATTTACTTTTCAAGTACACATTACTATTATCACTAGTTCTGATGAAACCTATTCTCATTAGATATGAATGGAGTCTTTCATACCATTCTCGGGGTGCTTGCTTGAGACCATACAATGCCTTGTGAAGTTTACATACCATTTATTTCTGACTTTTGTCAACAAATCCTTCTGGTTGGTCAATGTACACTTCCTCTTCTAGTATTCCATTTAAGAATGCAGACTTTACATTCATCTAATAAAATTTGAAACCTTTGTGAGCAGCATATGCAAGTAAAATTATCACACCTTCTAGTCTTGCAACATAAGAAAATATCTCACCATAGTCAATACCTTCTTCTTGAGCATATCCTTTGCATACAAGTCAATCTTTATTTTCTATCACTTCTCCATTTTCATTTAGTTTATTCTTGAAAATCCATTTTGTACCAATAACATTCTTATCCTTCATTCTTGGTACCAATGACCAAGTATTGTTCTTTTCAATCTGATCAATCTCTTCTTTCATTGCATTAATCCAATCTTCATTTTCAAGTGCATCCTTGACTAATCTAGCCTCAAGTTCTAAAATCAAACATGTATTATCTCTTAACTTAATTCTTGTCATGACTCCTGCATTTTTGTCTCCAATAAATTGAGTCAGTGAATGGTTCTTTCTCACATTATTTTCTAAAACTAGCTCAGCTCTCTATTCTTTAACATTTTCATCTCTTAGTTGGGGCTCAACTAGTTCCTCGATTTATTCTTGAAGCTCGGGTACTGTACCAAAAATTTATTCCTATACATATACAAATCTTTGATAATCTTTTGGTTCCCTTTTGATATCTTCTTCATTTCTTTCTGCAAACTCATCAATCTTTATATTTTCACTTTCCACAATTTTGTTAGTATCCTTATTCAGATATTTATAAGCTTTTTTCTTTGTGGAGTATCCTAAGAATATACCTTCATCTCCTTTAGAATCAAACTTTCCATTCCTAGTATCTTTCAGAATGTAACACCTACTTCCAAAGATTTTAAAGTAGTTAACATTAGGTGTATACCCATACCATAGTTCATAAGGTGTTTTGTTTGTACCATTCTTCAATTGTACTCAGTTGAGGGTGTAGATAGTAGTACTAATGGCTTCTCTCCATAATGTTTGTGCAACCTCTTTCTCAATCAACAATGTTCTAGCACAATCAACTATCAATTTATTCATTCTTTCATACATGACATTCTATTGTGGAGTTCTCAGTGCAGAGACTTTTCTTTTGATTCCATTCTCATTACAGAAGACAGTAAATCCATCAAAGACAAATTCACCTCCTCTATCTGATCTTAAACACTTCATCTGCTTCCTTGTTTCCTTCTCAACTCTTGTCATATACCATTTAAACATTTCAAATGCATCAAAATTTTATTTTAAGAACATTACCGACATTGTCCTTGAGTAGTCATCAAAAAATAGAATGAAATAGAGATCGCCATAATAGCTTTGTACTCTCATAGGCCCATAGAGATCAGTATGAATTAATTCCAATATACTATTATATGAGTAATATTTTCTTAAAAAACTAGATTTAGTCATCTTAGCAATATGACATTCTTTACACATAGCTCTATCAGGCTTGCTTAGTCTCAGTAGACCTCTAACTCTATTTTTCTTACTAACTTTGATCAAGTTATCAAAATTTCCATGACAAAGTCTTTTATGCCATAGCCAAGCACCTTCAAATTTAACAAACAAGAAACTTTTTGCAGCAGTATCAAGGTAGAATAAGTTACCTTTATATTGTTCACTGGTTCCAATCAAATCTCCAGCAGTATCATAGATATTCACTTTTCTATTCTGAAACTCCAGTCAGTGACCAATGTTATTCAATTGTACACTACACTTAGCAAGTTGTATTTTAGTCCTTGAACCCAATAGGCATTATCACATTTAATATTCTCATTCAGCATAATGGATTCTTTTCCTTTTACAGAACATGGAGTATCATTTCCAAATCTAACAAATCATCCATCATACTCTTCTAGGTTCTCAAACTTATCAATGTCACCAATCATGTGATGTGAGAAACCACTGTCAATAATCCAAGGGTCAGTTTTACTTAGTTGAGAAATAAGGGCTTTTTTTGTTGGAAACTGCAATTGAAGCAATTTTTGTGTTGTCATTGATGTCAAATCTTAACTAATAATACTGTTGCTACTTAGGAAAGTACTATGTCTATTTGAGTGTTGCTCAGCAGATAGACAAGGTTGGTAACAATAGAACCTAAGGAAAGGTTGAGTTATCTTGATACTAAAAAGTGTACTTAACTATGTTGTTGATGCAGGAGCATCCTAGGTGTAAGAGAAATCTTGCATCACCCAAAAATATTTATGGTTTCTTTTCAATAAGGGCTATCTTGTGTAGAGCTGCTATTTATGGAAACTTACTATTTTTAGTAAGTTGGTCATACAATCTTAGAATGTTTTGATTTCACATGTGGAGGTTCATCTCAGTCATATCAGCCTGCCAGTAAAGTTTCATTGCTAGATCAAGTCTAGTTTTGAAGATATTGAAGATTTTCAGTGTTTGAAACAGGGTACAAAAACTTTGAACTCAATTTTGAAGGCTTTAGAGGCCCTGGATGAGGTTGACTTTTTGGCTGAATTAAGTTTTTTTAATTCAAGCGTTGTATAACTCCTCGCGCCCTTTCCAAAATGGGGTTATAATAGTCAATCGGGTCAACTAGCGATGACTTATGGTCTTCGAAAGTTGGGTCACCTGAAATGGTGAAAAATGATTTTCCTTCAAAAATTTGTTTGGGTTTTGAAAGCTATTTTGAGCCAACTTTGATGTAATAAAATAAAAAATAAAATAATTCTAAGTTTGGTCGGCCTTATTGGCTAAAATTTTAGAATCTTCCCAAGCATTGGAAAATTGCCTATATAAGGAAGGTTGTAGTATTGTCTTAGGCAATTCGGGACAGTTCTGGGTAGTAGATCTGGGTATTGATTCGAGGCTTTTTCCTACAGAATATTGTAAGGGAATGCCCAAGTGGTTTTGCATATTATAATTCTGAAAGTTTGTAATTCCACATTTGTGGAGATAATAAGAAGCTGATTTTCTGTTCTTGCGTATCGTTGTTGTTTCTCTGTTTCTGTTATATGTTTTTGGTATTAAGGGGAGCACCCTTCATTAGTTGTACAATGATGAGACAATGTATTGTTTATCTTAGTAAGATTGAAGACTAAACTAGTAGGCTTGACCGAGCAAAAATAGAGAAATCATGTTCAAGCCAAGTGATGTTAGTGTCGACCGAGTCAGTATATGCCGAACAAAATTTTAGTGTCGACCAAACATCAGTTAATTGCCGAGTAAGACAGTTTAAGCTGAGGAAACATTTTTAGTAATGACCAAGCTTTCTACATGAAGACCGAGTAGTTGATCACAGTATTGACCGAGCATCAGTATTTTTATATTTGAAGAGAATTTAGATTTAGAGCTGACATTGTTGAATTCTTAGATTATGTAAAACATGTTGACTTTATTTATTGATTGTTTGAAAGCATTTAATGCACTGAAAAATGTTTTATTGTAAATTTTTAAGAGATTTGAGATATTTCTAGAAAAGGAACTGAAGAACATAAAGCAGGTAGATTCAATGAATCTGACCTAACCCTAAGATCTACGAAAGAGATTGAGTGAAAAAAGATGAGTTAACCTAATTGAGAAAGTATTAAGGAAACCTAAGCATTAGGTATGTGTGTGCATGGGTGTGTATGCACCCTAAAATGGTCGTCTAGACTTTGGGCCCCATTTCTGCAATTTATCAAATCCCTAAATCAATATTTTTAAAAATCAACAATATCAATTATATCAATTTCTTTGATCAAATCATAATCAATTCAATATTTCCTAAGGTTGGAGCCTTATTTAATTTAAAAGAAGAAATAAAAATAAAAATCTTATTTAATTAAGAGAACATGCTCCCTTTTAATTAATTAAAAATCTCTTTTAATTAAATAATAAAATCACTTTATCCTAAGCTTTTATTTAATTAAAAAGAATTTCCTCCTCTTTTATTTAAATAAAAAATCCCCACTTTTCTTCTTATCCTATGTTGCACAAACAAAGTATTTAATTCTTATTTATAAAGAAAAATAAAAGAAAAGTACTTTTTGTCTCACATGGACATAAAGTAAATGCTCAACATAAAGTAAATGCTTCTAATTTTCTTATTGGAAGATATTTGTGCACAAGGATCAAGCTTCTTTTTTTCTCCATCGTTGATTAAGTCTTTTGCCTCTTAATCTCCATCGTCCATTGATCTTTCATTCTTTATAAAAGAAGAGCTCTCTTCTTCATTTTCATCCATTCTCTTTTATGCTATTGTTATGCTACAGGTTTTCTAAGTCATTGAAGCTTTTGGAGATATTTTTGCATCAAGTTTTGAAGATTTGGAGCATCATTGGCATTCATCTTGCATCTACATCACATCCTAGCTTGCATCATAGTTGCATCATCATGGTATCATTTCCTTTCATGTTTTAGATTAATCTCACATAGTTCAATTAGAGGGTTTGTAACTCTTTCATTTCTATTTTCATAGCTTAATTGCATCTTCATCCTCATAGATTAATTTGCATTCTCATATAGGTTTGCATTGCATTGCATTCATATTGATTTCATTGGAGATATTGGAACTCTTGCCCTTGTTTTTTATTTAGAATCTCTCATTGTGTGGTTGACTAGCAAAGTCATGAGTTTATAGTTCTAGCTGAGAGCAATTTTACAAATCTTTCAACTCCATGCATAAAGAGCTATGGATCGATTTGTGAAGGCTCATTCTTGAGTTTCCTTGTATGTAAGGATTCATAGAAGTATGGTCACATTTTCACCATATATTTTTGGCGCCCACCATGGGGCAACCCACTTTTACATGCTGATTTTGATTATTTTTGGAGATAACCCTTGTGCAGATTTGTTTAGAGATGGAAAACCCTAGATTTTTAAATATTTGATCATATCTTCCAAATGGCTTGGTTTTTTGGCAACATATCAAAAAAGCTCCAAAAAAAATTCAGATTTTTTGGAGGTGATTTGTATTTTTAATTATTTTTTCTTTATTTTTCATACAAAATTAATTTCTGACTCAAATCAGCATATTTTTCAAAAAATTTTACATTTCTGGAAAGGTCTTGAAATTCTATAGGGGGTCCATTCACTATGTTTTTAATTTAGAGGTCACATCATAGCTCATTTGGTCGATTTACAAAAATTGGTCTATTTTGGTAAAATGGCTCTCTAGGGCACAAATGAAGAGATTTTTCTAAAAATTTTATATTTTTGGAAAGCTCTCTATTTTTTGATAGAGGTCTCTTGTCTACATTTTGGGTTTAGGGTCCGAATTCATGTGGTAAAAATCAAATCTTGTTGAGTAGGTCAAATGCAAAAAAAATAAAATTTTGTGATGGGCATGCACTTATTTTCCACATGGTTCAATGCATGATGTGAGTTATCATTTAGATTATTTACTCGTTATTATTGCTCCTAACAATTGATTTTTAGATCTAACCACCTTAGGTTTTGCATAAGTTGGATATACATTGCATATCTTGTTTTCTTATTTCTTGTCTTGTTCATTTGAAGGTGCTCTTGCTTTCATAGAAAATGCTTAAAATAAAGCATTGGACTTGAGGTACTTTGTTCCATCTCTACAACATTTAGATTTTGGGATTAAAATTGAACCTCTCATGTGTTTGGCTTGAGTGTTTTACATGCTTTCATAGAACACATTTCAATTGATGCTCTTAATGGAAAATGAATGAACATAGATTTGCTTTCATACAAGTTTATGTAAGTGAATGCTTGTGTTTAAACTTTAAATAATTCTTGGTTCCAATATCAAATATCTCATTGAGTGATTGAGGGTATGGATTCATTCCTTGTTTACATAGGGAGTTAAATGCACCACTTTGTGGACTCACTCTATGTTTACTTGGAAAGTTAAATATTCCATTGTTCAACCTTTTTTCATTTGTGAGTAGTATTGATTAGCAGTCTTAGATTACTTGTGATTGATCTAGATTGCTATGTTGGGTTATTGGACTCGCTAATCTACCAGCCCCTCATTTCCACCCCGTGGTTGCAAGGTTAGCGCCACATTAAAAGGGAGGGGTCTACAGGAAAGAAGCGTTAATTGCTCCACTAGGCAACCCTTTTGTGCTTTTTGGAACTCACTTGTTTTCTAAAGTGTGGACTCACTTTGAGTTGATGTGAGGAGTTAAATGCTCCACTTTTGGGCTCACTTTGAGTTGATGTGAGGAGTTAAATGTTCCACTTTTGGACTCACTTTGAGTTGATGTGAGCAGCTAAATGTTCCACTTTTGGACTCACTTTGAGTTTGTGTGAAGGGTTAAGTGTTCCACTTTTTGGACTCACTTCACATTCTCTTGAAGGGTTAAATGTTTCACTTTTAGACTCGCTTCACATTATCTTAAAAGGTTAAATGTTCCACTTTTGGACTCACTTCGCATTCACTTGAAGGGTTAAGTGTCCCACTTTTGGACTCACTTTACATTTACTTAAAGAGTTAAGTGTTCCAACTTTAGTGCTCTAAATACTTTTGATAGTGAATTACTTAATTTTATTTTTAGAAGGCCTACTTGGGGACACACCACCTCAAGGGACAACCTTAACTCCTGTGTTCCACCAGAGTATAAATATCGAGAGGTGAATCCAAAGACACCTCTCTTGGGAATTGAGTTTGATATCACTCTTGGCTAAGCCTCAAAGAACTTTATACCTTTGAGAAGTGAAGGAGAAGATTTGGGTTACCGTCTCCCCCCAGCTGTGTGATTTTGAATTCTTCTCATCTATAGATTTGGGCCTTACGTACCTTGCATATATCGAGGACTCCTTAGAAAAGCTATGTATATCCCTATAGACAGCTTGATAGGATGTTGTTGTGTTCTAAGTGCCTGCTAAAACATTTTCAAGAACATACACAAGTAGAGTCTTTAGGGAAAAGAATACTGAGTCACTATCTCTGTTCATGTGCAAGATTGCTTTGTCCCTTGCCCATTGCTTAAAGATTGTTTTCTTGAACTCCCTGATTGTTGTTCTATGTGCTTGATCATCATTGTGAAATCTTTTGAAAAATTTAATTAGATTACTGAAACTGAGTTTTGTCCTGCTGTAGTGAGTTCTCCTTAGAAGCTTGGTCTTCCTTGGTCAGTCCAGGTCAGATCCTAGGTGTTGTCATGTTGCTCAACATCTAAATGAACGTTATGGTATCAATTGCATAAGATGAATCTTAGTCTTCTTCTTTCTTCTCCATTTCCCATGTTCTTCTGAAGTCTTCTATTCCCATGGGAAATTATTCTTCTTCTTCTTCTTGATTCTTTTCCTCTTATTGTCTAGTCTACCTTCTTCTATTCATCTATTCATTTCTTCCATACTTGATTCCTCCTCTTCTATAACCGTGAATCTTGACTATCTGGTTTTGGAACCTTTATTAAGAATAGATGATCTTGAGCTCATTGATGTATTTGAAAAGTGTTGTTCCTCCAAAATTATCATGAGTGATGAATTTATCACAAAAATAATAGAAAAATTGATTAAATCAGACGCCTTTGCTAGAATCATACTCATGATCTCATCTAAATATTCTTCATCTTCTAAATCTTCTCATCATTCCTCATCTTCTAAATCTTATCACCATTCTTCTAAACACTATTCACCTTCTTCATCTTCCAAATCTTATCATGACTCTTCTAGACATTCCTCATTATCTAAATCTTCTTCTTCCATGAAGTCTTTATATTCCTCTTCTTCACAATCTCATTCTTTTTCTACTTCTTCAAAGAGTCTTACTTCTCTTCACAAGACATACCATAATGAGCAACGTGATAGTCCTTATGATACCTCTTCCACGAAGAGTGATGCACCCACCTATGATGACTATGATGACTATGATGATGGACAATGTAGTGATACCTATGACACCTCTATTCCTAAGAGTCCTCCTAGTCGTGTCCTTGTGCTTACTGAAAATGGGTCCTCATATTGGAAAGATCGTGATGGTGATCCGTATGATTCAGATTTTGAAAGAAACTTTGATGAGTTTTGTGAACAATACCTTGATTATAATCCAGCTACTACTGTTGAGGAATATAAAATGCACCATGCTGATTTAAAATGTAAATATTATAAGAATCCTTCCTCTAAGAACATTCATGCTAAAAATAAAGATGACACTCTCAAGCAAGATCATGTTAATGATGAACTTTTATCTTGTGTTGGTCCCCTTCCATCCCCTACTTCCTCCAATGCCCATACATTTCCTAAAGCTTCCGAGTCTTCCAAATCTATCACAAATCCTTCATCCAACAAAGATCCTAAGGCTTTCCATGCAGTTCTCTATAGTTATCCTCAAGGGCTACCTCTTAAAGAAACTCAAGCTAACTTTCACTTGGCTTCAAATACTTTCAATAATGCTAAACCTAAAGAGCCTAAGCCTTTATATGCTACAATGCCTACTTCAGCTATTCCTTCACCATCTCTGCCAAAGTCTTCCATAAAATCCCAACATGCTTCCTTGTCCTTAGAAGTGGCTCCATGTCAAGAGGATTTTAAAGATGATAAAGAAAAGAACACAAAGAAAGATCAAGATCAAGAACCCTCCATGTCATCCAATTATTTTCATGATGTCTTTCATCCGTTTCATGGTTCTTTTGATCCTCTATACCCTTTCTCATTCATTCCACCATGTCTTAAGTCTTCTCCTAAGCAAAATCAAGCTACTAATCACACCATTGAGCTTATTGATAATCAAAATAACCTTGCCACACTTGCGCTTTCCAAAGATGATACTCTCATTAAGGTTATTAAAAATGGTGTTGTTACTTCTGATGTTAAGCCTATTGAAAATTGAAAGAAAGTTGATACGCTTACGCTATCCAAAGATCCTTGTCAAGATCAAAGTCTTCCATCTTTTTGTTCTACCATTCCATTTTCACTTCCGCTTTCTACTCTTCCTAAGTCTTTGCAAGCTTTGAATGATTCTATCAACGAAGTTTCTCCTACTCAAGATGTGCACAATCTTATTGAAAATCTTAATGCTCATGCTAAAGATGCTGATGTCCTTGGTTGTCATATAGATGCTGATGAACTTATTGATTATCCTTTTGCATCTTCCACATCCATCCTTGGACCTCCTCCACCAATACTAAGGGCTTCATGTCTTCCTTCCATCTTGGACCCTTATGTCCCTTCACTTTCCCCTCAAAATTCTCCTAATTCATCATCTATTTTAGGTCCTTACGTCCCTCCATCTCCTATCTTTCCTCAAGATCAATATAGATGCATACCCTTGAATCTTTTTCATCCATCCACCCATCTTAACCAGTCATATCCTCCTTCTTTCACAAGTCCCAAGTCTTTTGGAAGTAACTTGAATGTTCAATACAAAAAAAAGAAGCAATATAAGAATCCATCAAAAAAAGAAGATCACCATGTCCCCTCTAATCGACATGGATATATAAAGTCAAAAGAGATATCTAAGAAGAAAAGTACAAGACAAGTATGGGTTCCAAAATCTATCATTCAAGATATTCTCTCTAAATCATCAAAAGGAAATGAACAGCCTAAGGCTATATGGATTCCAAAGTCTCTCTTGAGAGAGTCTAATATTGAACAAAAAGTGAAGTTGACATTCAATCTTCCAAAGGCTTTTACTTCATCTTCTTCCAAAAATATTCTTCCATTACATGCGCCTGAACTGCAACCTCTGCTAAACATTCTCCATATTCCTTCTTGTATTCCTTCATTCACATTTTATCCACCCTCTCACCACTCTTCAAAGTGTGTGTTGATGTTGATCTTGCCTTTCTTTCAATCTACCCTTTCACAATCCTTTCATTCATTATCCTTCTACCTTCTATCATTTTTCCTCATTTGCCTATTCCTCCTATCTTCCAACCTCACTCGCTTTATATAAAGTCTTATCCTCCATTTTTCTCTTTCATCTTCCTTTCCTTATTAACATGTTTGAGCATATCATTTTGGATCATTGGCATATCATGGTTTATTCTTTCAAGGAGCATTATCTAAAAAGCTTGCCTTCTTCCAAAAAATTATAAAATTCAAAAAAATAGAAAAATAAAAAAATGAAAAAAAGAAAAAAAGAAAAAAATGATGAAAAAAAATTGAAAATGTGCCGTGGTGAAAACCTAGAAACAGGCACCTTGGTAGCAAAAGTAAAGAGAAATAAATTCGTCCTATGGTGAAAACCACTCCCTTGTGGCACCTTGGATAAGTACCATGATGAAAACCTGGAAATCAAGCATCATGCATAGTTCTTCTACATGTTTCATCCATTTCATCTTCCATCTTTGATCTTGACAATGTTGACCTATACATGAACATTTGGCTATCTTTTGAGCTATCTTATGATGATCTTGCTTTCATTCCTTTCATGTTTATCCTTCATATTCATTTTCCTCCATTCATTCTAGCCTTTCACTATATTTTTCCCCTTTGGTCTTGATCTAATAAAAAAGAGTAAAACACGATGCTATGAAGTCTCTTGACATGTCTACTCCTTTGAAATGCATCATTTCCTTCTTTTGCATTACACTTTTGTGACTTATCTTATGCTGGCCTTTCATTGCTTATCCAAATGTACTTTGCATGATAATTTTTCCCTAGCTTGGGTACTCTTGAGGAGTTTGACCTTGAGGATTACTTCCATCCATTTGCCTTCATTCTCCTTTCCTCCATCTCAGTCACCAGCTTGCTTATCCATCTTGCCCTCCACCTTGCTAGATATTGGGACTGCATGATGTGATCTTGCTTAAAGAGTTTGATGCCTATTCAGTCTGGGGGCATCCTTTGTACATATTTTATTGATCCTGAAAAAATGCCAAAAAAATTCATATATGATGCTGAAAAAAATCTTTAAAAGTATAAAAAACCTTGAAAAAATATAAAAGTCAAAAAATTTTAAAATTCAAAAAAAAATAGAAAAAGTGCCTTCGTGAAAACCTGGAAACAGGCGCCTTGGTAGCAAAAATACAAAAAAAAAAAAAAAAAAAAAAAATTACAATAAATCCAAGTGGTGAAAACCTGGAAACAGGCGCTACTTGAGGCCTTTGCACCCTTATCTTTTAGCATGCGTCCTTGACACTTAGCCTTTCTCCATCATGCCTTGACCTTATTTGACTTGGTCTGGAATTGGTCTTTGTCTTTGTCTAAGGGGCATACCTGTTAGCATAGGTCTTTTAGGTGTGTTTGTCTCTTGGGGCATTTCACAACAGGTATTTTTCAACACCACCCCAAACAGTGTTTTTCAACACTACCCTTGCGTCGAGTGTTTTTTAACACTTATCAGATGTCTTACCCTACAGTCTACTATGATACGATATTTATCATTTGCAGATGTGATAACCAGAGTCTAACTCTATGACCAACACACATGCACTTAAACAATCAACTTGTTGAGATATGATGCCTTTATTTTTCTTTATGTGTTGTCTATGAGGATTTATTTGATGAGTGATCTCTCCCTGAGAAGTTTTTGATGATGCATAGCTAGAAGACTGAGAGTATGAGAACATGTTTTATTTCTTTATCTGCTTGTGGGTATATTTTGTTGATCCTAACTGTCATGAGCATTTATGTTGGTCTTACTTGACACTATGGATTGACAAGGTATTATCCTTGACTATTTTGTGAGTGCATGCTTCTAGTTATTTTGACTTTCATGTGTCTTGATACAAACATAATCCCACCATATCAAATTTAGGTAATCTCACTGCAATAGTCATCTTGACCTATATGTCTTTGATGCCTAGGTGAGATTTCCACATTTCTATCTGATAAAGATCATATTCATATCCACATAGTTATGCTAGTGTGCATTGTATGATCTTACGACGCTACCAATAATGCTAGATGATGATAATTAGATGTCTATAAGCATTGTGACCTTGCAAGTCAACCACTTTCATAGTAGCTTGCATTCTTAGGTTCATCATAGTTTAGTTTTTGCATCTTGCATATGGAGAGAGCTCTTCTCTTTATCATCTACGGACTAGTTGGTCAACTGTGCTCTTTTTCTGATTCTTCTTGATCATATATTTCATTTTTGATCTTTCATGTCACATCATTTTCTATCTATTTTTGGACTCGAAATCGAAATCTGAGTCGCATTTTCAAGTTTTCTCATTCTTCTACACAGTTGACTGACCTTTTGAGACATAATTCTTTGATCTTTGATGGAATTTCTTCCTTTCCATATCTTCCAAACTTCTAGTCTTTCATTCACCCCTTTCGCTTCCTCTCTCTGAGGTTTGACTTAATCTTTATCCTATATCTTTTTCAGTCAAACCTTGTCAACCTGGGGCATATCTTCACTGTTTGATGGTTATCCTATCATGCTCCATCTTTTGAATATGATTTATTGTGACTTGATCAGGTTTATCAATTTTTTGTTCTCCTCTATCTGATTTCAATTTCGATTCTGAGGGGGCAGTACCTATCAGCTTTAATCTTTGATTCAGCTTTATCATTCAGCTCAGCTTGAGATTCTTATTTTTCAGACTTGATTATTGCCTAGCAGCGATGGTGATAGTTTTGTCTAAGGCTTGATTTGCACCTAGCAGCGACAGTGTTGGTCTTGTCTTTTTCTTATCTTTGTCCTGATGTGTTCCCAAAATGAACACACATCGGGGTTGTTTTGTGATCCCAAATCGATCTCACATTTCAATTCTTCTTTGACTGCATGTGTTCCCAGATCGATCACACATTAGTCAAAGAGGGGAAAATGTATGCACCCTAAAATGGTCGCCTAGACTTTGGGCCCCATTTCTGTAATTTATCAAATCCCTGAATCAATATTTTCAAAAATCAACAATATCAATTATATCAATTTCCTTGATCAAATCATAATCAATTCAATATTTCCTAAGGTTGGAGCCTTATTTAATTTAAAAGAAGAAATAAAAATAAAAATCTTATTTAATTAAGAGAACATGCTCCCTTTTAATTAATTAAAAATCTCTTTTAATTAAATAATAAAATCACTTTATCCTAAGCCTTTATTTAATTAAAAAGAATTTCCTCCCCTTTTATTTAAATAAAAAATTCTCACTTTTCTTCTTATCTTATGTTGCACAAATAAAGCATTTAATTCTTATTTATAAAGAAAAATAAAATAAAAAATAAAAGAAAAGTACTTTTTGTCTCACATGGACATAAAGTAAATGCTCAACATAAAGTAAATGCTTCTAATTTTCTTATTGGAGGATATTTGTGCACAAGGATCAAGCTTCTTTTTTTCTCCATCGTTGATTAAGTCTTTTGCCTCTTAATCTCCATCGTCCATTGATTTTTTATTCTTTATAAAAGAAGAGCTCTCTTCTTCATTTTCATCCATTCTCTTTTATGTTATTGTTATGCTACAAGTTTTCTAAGTCATTGAAGTTTTTGGAGATATTCTTGCATCAAGTTTTGAAGATTTGGAGCATCATTGGCATTCATCTTGCATCTACATCACATCTTAGATTGCATCATAGTTGCATCATCATGGTATCATTTCCTTTCATGTTTTAGATTAATCTCACATAGTTCAATTAGAGGGTTTGTAACTCTTTCATTTCCATATTCATAGCTTAATTGCATCTTCATCCTCATAGATTAATTTGCATTCTCATATAGGTTTGCATTGCATTTCATTCATATTGATTTCATTGGAGATATTGGCACTCTTGCCCTTGTCTTTGATTTGGAATCTCTCATTGTGTGGTTGACTAGCAAGGTCATGAGTTTATAGCTCTAGATGAGAGCAATTTTACAAATCTTGCAACTCCATGCATAGAGAGCTATGGATCAATTTTTGAGGGATCATTCTTGAGTTTCCTTGCATGTAAGGATTCATAGAAGTGCACTACTTTTGTGTGTAGAGGGTGAACAAAGGATGCTGGAAGATCAGTAGATGTTATTGACTGTATAAGTAGAAAAGGCTAAACGAGAAGTGTGGTGATTGCTTGAAGAAAATTTTTGAGCAGATCAGAGATAGAGATGGAAAAGTTTCAAAGTTAGTAAACCAGCATTTATGTACAGAATTGGATATGATATTTGCAAAGTGAGTTGTATGTTTTTCAGATCAATACTGCTGCTACTTTCTAACCATTGTAACAGTCAAAATCCTTTTAACAAAGGTTGACCTAACAGTCATATGTTTAAATCATTTGAACAAGGTTGCATTCTAATGAAGTGTATGTAAGTCTTATAACAAGGCTCACTTTTAACAGGCTGATTGAAATCCTTTAACCGGGTCACACCTAACAGTGTGTATTATAACCTTTGACAAGGTTGGCTTTTAACCGAGCTCACTTCAGAAGAGTGAAAATAATAATAGCATGTTACAAAGTGGTTTTTCCCATATTGGGTTTCCACTATAAATCCTAGTGTCAATGCTTGTGTGAATATTTTGGTTTAGACATTTCTATGTTTTACAAGTTAGATACAGCTGGGTAGTGGACTGCAATGTTATATATTTCTATTATTGAATCGGTGATGACCGAGTTGGTTTTGGTTGTTAGATTTGATCTAAGGAAAAGTTTTTAAAAAAAATTTTATACATCTGGACCTGAGAACAACTGATTCACCCCCCTCTCTATTGTTCTAAATTATATTAACAATTGGTATCAGAGCTGTGTTGCTTATTATTGGTGTTTACAGAAATCAAGTTTAATGGGGCTTAAAGAAAATGATCAAGATGTATAAGGAGGTACCGAAGCTAAATAAGGAAAATTTCCCTACATGAAAAAGTTTGATAAAGTTGCATTTGGCCGGTATTGGTGATTCTGCAAAGTACTACATTGAGAATGACTATGTCTCACCTGTCGCACCTTTGACTGCCGAAGAAATGAGAGCTAAGAAAGAACATAATCGGGCAATGTTAGAAATTGCATCTGCCCTAAGCTATTCAGAATTTGAGGATATTAAGGATTTCACAAGTGCTAAGGAGATGTGGGACACTCTTGCAAAGATCTATGGTGGTGACATTAATGTACTGAAAGCTAAGGTTGAGAGTCTCAGAGGTAAGTTTGATGAAATGAGAATGCAAGAAGGTGAGAACATTGCACAATATTGTGGTAGAATAAAAGAAGTTGTGAATGCTATTAGAGGAGCAAGTGAGACTATTGAGGATGAAACTATAATTGGTAAAGTACTAATAACTATGCATCTTATATATGCTATTAAGATCTCTGCTATTCAGGAATCTAGATGTAACTCTACAAATGTGCTTACTTTGGAAAGTTTGGTTGGCAAGCTAACTGCTTTTGAACTCTCTAACTATGATAACTTCATTGTTGATAGTATTGGTAATGTTGGATCTTCTTTTAAGTCATAATTAGTTCTGAACAAGCCAAAGAAAGAGAAATAAAGATGCATTAGTGAAAGTGAAAGTGACAATGACACTTCTAATGAAGAACTTGAAGATCTAGAAGCTCTTATGGCTAGAAGACTAAGAAGGGGAAAAGGAAAATATAAAGGTAAACTCCCTATTATATGTTTTGCATGTAACAAAGTTGGTCATATAGCTACTAGATGTCTTGACAGGAATGATGAAGATGAAGAAAGAAAAAGAAAACACAAAGATAGAAGAGATGACAAAAGCTACCGAAGGTACAAAGACTATAAAGGAAAAGGTAAGAAATCTTGTTACATTGCTGAAGAAGAAACTGACACTAATAGTGATGATTTTGAAATTGAGGTAGTCTATGTTGCAATGAAAGATGAATCTGATGAGGATGAGAAAACTACATTGATCTCCTATGTGAACAAGAATGAAATATAGATTATTGACAGTGGTTGTTCACATCGCATGACTGGTGACAAGAGTAAGTTTGAGACCTTACATCATTATAGAGGTAAAAGTGTAAAATTTGGTAATGATGCACCAGGTCCTATTAGAGGAAAAGGTTTGATTAAACTGACTGATAAGATCTCTTGTGAAAATGCATATTGGGTTGAAGGTCTAAATTATAATCTGCTAAGTGTTGCTTAGCTCAACAGCACTGGTTACCGAGTGGAATTTCATCACAAGAAAGCTAAAATATTTGATGCTACTAGTGAACTGATTGGAAGTGGAGAACAAACTAGAGGTAATTTATTCTATCTTGACCTATTTGAAGAAGCATGTATGGTTGCACAACTTGATGACATTTGGTTATGGCATAAGAGGCTATGTCATGTTAACTTCGATAATCTGGTAGAAATAAGTAAGAAGAAGAAAGTAAGAGGTCTACCTAGATTGAAAAAACTTGAGAATGTGATGTGCAAGGAATGTCAGTTACGAAAAATAAAAAAGTTGAGTTTTAAGAGAAAATCCTTTACTTCTGATAACATTTTAGATTTGGTTCATACTGACCTTTGTGGACCTATCGGTGTACAAAGTTATTGTGGTGCTAGATATTTTATCTTGTTTGTTCATTATCATACCAAGATGATGCATGTAATGTTTCTAAAAGAAAAATTTGACGCTTTTCAATTCTTTAAGTGGTATTTGGCTAAGGTTGAGAAGGAGACAGGTAGGAACCTAAAATGTCTTAGATCTAACTGAGGTGGAGAATTTACATCAAATGAATTCAATTTATTTTGCAATGAAAGAGGAATCAAAAGATAGATGTCTGCACCTAGGACAACTCCACAGAATGGTATAGCAGAGAGAAGAAATGGATCTATCTTAGATTGTGCAAGGACATTGTTGATTGAAAAGAATGTGGCACAAAAATACTGGAAAGAAGCTATAAGTATAGCTATCTACACTCTTAACTGGGTACAGATCAAGAAAGGTACAAATCTGACACCCTATGAATTATGGTATGGGCATGCACCGAGTGTTAAATACTTTAGAATCTTTGGAAGAAAGTGCTACATATTAAAACATAATAGGAATGGAAAGTTTGATGCTAAAAGTGATGAAGGCATATTCCTAGGGTATTCCACAAAGAGTAAAGCTTATAAGTGTTTGAACTCTAACACTAACAAAGTTGTGGAAAGTGTGAATGTAAAAGTTGATGAGTATGTAGAAAGAAATGTAGTTGATAGCAAAAGAGAACCAGAAGATTATAGATCTTTTGTGTATATTGAAGAAGAAGAAGAGGCAAGTAATAGACTTGCACCTGATGCTGAATCTCGGGTAAGCAATGTTGAGGGACAGGCAGAGGTTGACGAGCATCAAGAAAATAGTACTGAAAGAGAACAAGAACATGTTGAGTGACAAGATAATGCTACAGAGTATCAAGAAGAGGTTGCCAAGCATTCAGAAGCTAAATCTGAAAATCTTGTTGAGGAACCTGATGAAATAGAGGAGAGAAGAGCTGAACCTATTTTGGAAAAATATGTAAGAAGACATCACAAGCTTGAAAAGATAATTGGAGACAAACATACTAGAATTCTAACCAGAAGTAAGACAATGGATCCAACATGTTTACTGTGTGAATTTGAACCTAATTCAACTAAAGAAGCACATGAGTATTTGAGAAGTCAATTAGGGGTCCTTACCCTAACTGAGGCTGCCTAGTTAAGCTAGGAGCACTGCATCAAATATGCTACAACAGAATATCTAACAAATTGATGCAGAACATTGTCACACTTTAGGACTGGCCTAGAGTTGTGAAGAAGAGCAAAGACAAGGAATCAATTATAAGTAAGATGATAGAGGGAGAAACATTGAGCTGCACAGATAATATCTACATTTGATGGATGGATGTTTTAGTTGCTTTGGCATTTTTGTCAAAGAGGGGGATGAGCTGAGATGATATAATAACACATGACACTGAAAGGAAAAGTAAGGAGATGGTGAACTGAAATGAAGAATCAGGATAGAGGGAGATATGGATATTTCTGACGGTCATAGAAGTGAGGCTTATAGATTCTGAATCAGAATGAAGCTAAGGATATTAAATTTTTTTTTTATGGACAGATAAGTTTTGGATTGGTTGGTAATCCATGTGTTATTCAAGTGATATCATATGGTGTTGCCATCAATGCCAAAGAAAGAGATTGTTGGAAACTGCAATTGAAGTAATTGTTGTGTTCTCATTGATGTCAAATCTTAACCGATAAGACTGTTGCTACTTAGGAAAGTACTATATCTATTTGAGTGTTACTAAGGGGATAGGGAAGGTTGGTAACAATAGCACCTAAGGAAAGGTTGAGTTATCTTGATACTACAAAGTGTACTTGACTATGTTGTACAATGATGAGACAATGTATTGTTTATCTTAGTAAGATTGAAGACTAAACTGGTAGGCTTGACCGAGCAAAAATAGAGAAATCATGTTCAAGTCGAGTGATGTTAGTGTCGACCGAGTCAGTATATGCCAAGCAAAATTCTAGTGTCGACCGAACATCAGTTAATTGCCGAGTAAGACAGTTTAAGGTGAGGAAACATTTTTAGTAATGACCGAGATTTCTACATGAAGATTGAGTAGTTGATCATAGTATTGACCGAGCATCAGTATTTTTATATTTGAAGATAATTCAGATTTGGAGCCAACATTATTGAATTATTGGATTATGTAAAACATGTTGACTTTATTTATTGATTGTTTGAAAGCATTTAATGCACTAAAAAATGTTTTATTGTAAATCTTTAAGAGATTTGAGATGTTTCTAAAAAAGGAGCCAAAGAACATAAAGCAGGTGGATTCAATGAATCTGACCTAACCCTAAGATCTATGAAGGAGATTGAGCAGAAAAAGATGAGTTAACCTAATTGAGGAAGTATTAAGGGAACCTAAGCATTAGGTATGTGTGTGCATGGGTGAACGGAGGATGCTGGAAGATCAGTAGATGTTATTGACTGTATAAGCAGAAAAGGCTAAACGAGAAGTGTGGTGATTGCTTGAAGAAAAGTTCTGAGCAGATCAGAGATGGAGATGGAAAAGTTTCAAAATCAGTAAATTAGAATTTGTGTACGGAATTGGATTAGATATTTGCAAAGTGAGTTGTATGTTTTTTAGATCAATACTGCTGCTACTTTCTAACCATTGTAACAGTCAAAATCCTTTTAACAGAGGTTGACCTAACAGTCATATGTTTAAATCCTTTGAACAAGGTTGCATTCTAATGGAGTGTATGTAAGTCCTATAACAAGGCTCACTTTTAACAGGGTGATTGAAATCCTTTAACTGGGTCACACCTAATAGTGTGTATTGTAACCTTTGACAAGGTTGGCTTTTAACCGAGCTCACTTCAGAAGAGTGAAAATAATAGTAGCATGTTACAAAGTGGTTTTTCCCAGATTGGGTTTCCACTATAAATCCTAGTGTCAATGCTTGTGTGAATGTTTTGGTTTAGACATTTCTGTGTTTTACAAGTTAGATACAGCTAGGTAGTGGACTGCAATGTTATATGTTTCTATTATTGAATCAGTGATGACTGAGTTGGTTTTGGTTGTTAGATCTTATTTAAGGAAAAAAATTTGAAGTTTGTTTTATACATCTGGACCTGAGAACAACTGATTCACCCCCCCTCTCTATTTTTCTAAATCATATTAACATTTTCATCTTCATACATTTCTTCTTTTGAGTCATCCTTCATAGAAACATAAACCACTTCCTCACATTCTTCTATGTCATCAGATTCATCATTGATTACCCCTTCCTTAGCTAGGTAGCATGATTTATTTCCTTTCTCCTCGAAGTCTCTAAACTTTTGGTATCAATTCTCCTTCTTATCCTTCTTATCATTCCTTTCATTGTCAAGACATATAGATGCAATATGACCAATCTTGTTGCAATTGAAATATTTTAGTGGCAGTTTACCTTTATACTTTATTTTTCCTACAGGTAGCCTCTTTTCCAGTAGTGCTTCCAATTCTTCTTGTTCTTTCTCTTCAGTTAGTATACTGTCATAGTCACTTCCATCTGAATTGTGGTCAATATCTCTTTCTTTTCTTGAGCTTCCAATGCTTAAAGATGATTTAAATTTTTTTTCAACAATCAGTATAATTTTATCATAATTACTAAGCTCAAATGCAGTAAGCTTACTTATCAAAGCATCAAGAGTAACAATATTATTGAGTATGGATCTCAATTCCTGAATAGCAGAGACTCGAATAGCATATTTGGGTGAAAGGGTTTTCAGAATTTTTCTTACAAATTCTTCTCCAGTTAATGTTCCACCAGCACCTTTGATAGCACTTACCACCTCCTTAATTATAAAACTATAATGTGCAATGTTCTCTTCTTCTTTCATTCTCATCTCATCAAACTTACCTTTGAGACTATCAACCTTGGTCTTTTTTACATGTGGATCACCTCCATAAACAAGTGAAAGTTTGTCCCACATCTCTTTTGTTGTAGTATAGTCCTTAATATCATTGAACTCAACATCGGTCATGGAAGAATCAATTTCAATCATTACCAAGTTGTGTTCCTTCTTTTCTCTCATTTGATCAAGTGTCATGGGTCCAAGAGGCGGTGGAGTGTAGTCACTATCTAAATGGTTGACTGCAAAATCTCCAATTCCAGATAGGTATAACCTCATCCTTCTTTTCCATGTGGATAAACTCTCCTTGTTCAACTTGGGTACTTCTCTTCTATACATCTTCAGATCTTTATCTCAAGTATTCTAAACTTTTACTTCTAAGCACCAAATGCTCTAATACCAATTTATAAATAATTGAGAGGGGGGTGAATTAGTTATAGAATCAGTTATCTTAGACCTAAATAATATTCTTGGTAAATAATCTATGCAATCAGATATAAACATTTAACCAACCAAAGCAGTATTCATCAAAATATCAGTAAATACCATGAAAGCATTCAATCGTGCAATGACACTAGTATTTAATGTGGAAACCCAATTTGGGAAAAACCACTGCGAGAATTATCACCCACAAAATAATTCACTCTTCTGAAGTGAGATCGATTAAAATCCAATCCTGTTAAAGATTACAAACTATTAGGAATAACAGTCCACCAATACAACTGAGAGGGGGGTGAATTAGTTTCATGATAGATTATTAAACTTTAAACTTTGAATAGCAGCAACATCAAATAAAATGAACACAAAGAATGCCAACACAATAACACAATATTTGTAGTCAAGGAAACCTTGTTAAAGGTAAAACCCCGATCGGAATTAACACCCACTAATGATGTACATAGAGTATAGTATCCTTGTTAGAAGATCTAGCCCTTTTAGGAGCTGATTAAAATATTACAGTACAGACGTACATCATCCTTGTTAGAGGACAGACCTTGTTAGGAGTCAAGAAAAAGAAGGGTAGGCTCACTACCCAAAGAAGGTTATGTCCACCTTCAGAACTCATTGTTTGCATCACAAGTGTATGTAGGAAATACACAATCTTTGAACTATTCAATAGCAACTGTCTTTGCTTGATCAGTTCCAATGAAGTATATAATGTATCCTCTTCTCTACATCCAATAGACACAATTTCACAACTTCCACAATCCTCTTTTACATCACATCCATTCTACCATATCTTTTCAAAATAAAAGATCTTACATATATACCCTATTACAAAATAAGTGATCAGGTCGGCCAATTAGGCTTTCCTAATATATAAATAATTACATAACTCTTTGCTAAGATACACACGGTATCTAAAACAAGTATACAAAAATTACAATTTAATAATTAAGGACTGAGATCCATAAATCATGCTCACCATTCATCATACACGCTACAACTCTCAAGTCGGCTTCAAAATAGCTCTTCTCCAGAATACATGCCCCAACTAATGTCGTCCTACTTTTTGTACCTTACACAGATCATAGAATATTCTTCATTACCCTATTTGTCATCCCTTAAGCTTGGATACACTGAATTCTCATTGCCTATAAGATATACCCAAAACTTAAAAACTTACTCTGTCAGCTTCCATTGTCACTGTCCAGTAACCAGTCTTCACTAAATCTTCGGTAACTCAGCCAATATGCAATATTACATCATGCGATCTTAGATATAAGATCACAACACCTTCCTATACTCACAACTGACTTCGCACATTCTGAAACATCTATATAGTATCCATACACTGTAATAACCAACATGTTCTCTTCATAGAAACATATGTTGACATCAGTGATAAAACACAAATGACAACAACAATAATTCCAACATCACTCAACATAGTGATTAAAGATATTAAATATATCCAACAATCTCCCCAATGCATTAGCAATATCCAACATAAACACATTTGCTAGATGTGACCCTATTAGGGGATTTTCACAAAAGATCAACTAGATCTGGCACCCTATATTGAGTGGCCTTATTAGAGGGTTTTAGAAAATTCATTAGAATGCCACCTTACAAAGGATTTAGAAATTAGGACTATTAAATCAACTTAGTTAAGATATTTTTTGCTACAATTATTAGAAAGTAACAGTGAAATGATACCATAAAATATGCAACTAGCTTTGCCTATTTAGATCTCCTTTCTATTCAGATCTCCTTTCTATTCATTTATCCTCTTCAAAACTCTTTCTTTTTGGCTGATCAATACACACACTTCATCTCATCACTTTTCTTCACTTCATTCACACACAATCCTTCAAATCCGTTCTGCTTAGTGCAACCTTCTTTTCAATTTGGTTTTTTGCTCTGAATATTAATGCTTCATCAATAGCTCAATAGTATTAGCATCAACATCATCATGATCGTCCTTTCTGTAGATAACTTTTTCCGCTTAATCCTATCACTGCTTAATCTCATCCATTCAATCAAAACTGAATCTTGGTAAAATGTTTTATGATTCTTTCCAGTTGTATCTTTATCTTGGAACTTGAACTTTTATTAGATCTCAAACCAATCATTAAATCTTCACCATTTATCTGTACCTAATGATTTTGATCTGTTGATTTCATTAACTGACTTTGTTCCTTCCTTAGAATCTTCTATATCAATCTAGATCTTTACACGACATCGTCTTTTACTTGATTCCTTATTTATTTGACCAACTTGATATACTTGATTAAGTCTTTCTACTCAATTAACTTTCACTTGTTTAACTATGACCGGCCAATATCTTTACTTACCGACCACTGTTTCTAGCTCAGTAAAACACACCGTTTATTTTTCTTTTCATTGCAACTTCAATTCTTTGTTACCAATCAACATAGCTGATTTGTGCATCATTCTACCACTTTATTAAATCATGTAAAATAATCCAATCAATATTACCTTGTCATAGACCGATTCAACAATTGCCCAATTAAACTCATATACTTAACATCAATTATGTATTTCATGTTCTATTTTTACCAATCATTTCTTCTCTCAACATCATATATTTCAGATTGATATGCCAACTTAAAATTAGTAAGTCAATAGTCTTGACATCAATGAAAACATAACAACTGATCTGATCCTTCTACATACCTTTTATTGCTCGGTTGACGTTGTTCATCCTCATCAGCCAACAATCTCATTAGTTGGAGTAACTATCACTTGAAGTTCAAACATTTCCTTTTTATTTCCTTCTAATAGTATTCAAGCTCCAAGAGACTCCTATATTGAGAGCAAAATACCTTCTGGATTAATGTGAACAAGCTAGTCCTCCACCCCTTCCACCTTCTTAGGACTTAAAGGGAGAGTTATAAAAATATTGAAAATCTAAATTGATAATAGTAATGGTGAACATATTTGTAAAGCCTTGTTGTGACTTAAAATTTTACATTAAGGGGTTTTAGCTTGGGAATGTCTATTACTCAAACTACATTACTCATAAATAGCTCAATTCCACTACTATTTTCTTTCATGCAAGTAGATGATAGTGATAAAATCCCTTCTAGAGCCCATGGATTGTCCTCTATTATCTCGTGCATCTTTCCCAAAGGAGACAAAGATTTGACATTGCACTTACTTAGCATGGATCCAAAATCACTAGCTACAGATAATTCATTACACAAAATGCTGAGAGAATCTAATAAAGTATTCCTTCACTCCAATTGTTGTCCCATACAATACTTTCCCTCAAGGACATCAACATATGGATTCTAAATAATTTATTTCTCTCATTCTTTACATTGTTAAATTATATTTCCTAGGATACAAAGACTGTATTTCACTAGGGGATTTTGATTTTGCACATAAATAGGTATATAAATATAGATTATACATGTGTAAATGATTATATTATCTATAATACACACACATGTGTTTGTGTGTGTTTATATACATATCCATTTATATGTATATGTATATATATGCATATATATGTGCATGACTTTATGTCAAGCAAAAACATACATGTTAAAAATTGATTGTGGTTTTTATATATAAAAACCTGATCAAATATTTTGAATTAAAAGTGTATACACATTTAGGCTTTTTCTTAGGATTGGATGACAAGCCTTTGGATTGGGAGGTTCAATTACCACCTTCTAACGTATTTTTTACTTCCAATTTGGTTTCTCAACTTCATCATCATTAGATTTATTGTTATCAAGTGGGCATTTGTAAAAATACCACCATAATTTTACACATCTCCTGAGATTTATGACCATATAATGTTTTTAAGATTTGAACAACATTAACATATTAATCTTTAATTTCTTTTAATAGTATCCCTAGACTTCTTAAAGACATATGTGTACCATTCTCTTAATACATTTTTACGTACTTGTCCAAATTTAAAATAAATTATATATTATTTTCCTACACTTCATTCCTTACCCCTTGAAAGAAAAAGTCATTTTTTTATTATTTTGGTGCAAGTTATCTTTGATGCAATAATAAGAACCTAACTTTTAGGATTTTTCCACTTTGAAAATTCATAAAACTCAACAAAAAATATACACAACTTCTAGTACTCATTATTAAATATATTTCTACAAAAGAGTTTTTCAAAATACTATATACAACTAAAAATTTCCTAGGACACACATCAGAAACTATTATATTTTGTGAAAAACTAAAATATTTTTTGTTGTTTAAAGGATTTGACTCGATTTATCTTATCAATTTTTTAAAAACTTTACTAGCTGAGAAACTATATTCAGAGTATTTAATTCATCTTCTTTTGGTATCTTCAAATTTTGAGTGCACGAGTCTTTAATTACTCCTCCCAGTTTAGGTTTAGCTGATTTATGGGTATAAAAAAAAGTGGCCACTTATACCCCTTTTTTGTTCACTATCTTGGTGCACATTCCCTACAAGATACTATGCCAACATGTTATGGATTTGGTATTGTGAAGTCTATGAAAACCAACTAGTTTGAATAGTAGTAAATTGATAATTTTAGCATAAGTAGTAAGATATGAAACTGGAAATCAACAAAATGGTATGATCTAGAAATGAGATGCAAAGAGGAATCTACAACTACAATCTAGAGCATAATATGTTGGACTATGGATCACGGTTCCATAGTCTAAGTGTGTCTTTGTTAGCAGAGGGTTTTAGATTCTAGATTAGAAGGCTTTATAGATCTTATCTTTGAAAATAAGCCTAAAGGGTTCTAAATTGATAAATTTAGCATAGTCCAAGGGTTTTTAACTACTCAAAGTCTGAGGCTATTTGTTGATGTATGCTATGCATAATTTTATAACTCTTAGTCATTGGAGATCTATACCTACACACATGAAAAGAGAGAATAATATATTTACATTATAGGATATCACTTAAGTCGAACCATGTGTTGGTGTCCCTACCTTCATATCAATGATGATTATGTAAAAGAGAGCCTACCCCTAGTAGGTTAGAGGCTAAATAATAATTGAAATAGTGAATTGACAAGATTATACCATAGGATTGATAATGGTATTGATGCAATGATCTTTAGATAATTCCTCCAAATTTTGATGCAATAACATGATAAATCATAACATATTCACTCATGAAATCATACTTGAAGATAAGTTATTCTATCTTACTACTTGTACTCATATTTTCACCTGAATGAATTGAATAGGAATTACTGACCATTGAAACTTTTCATTTATAAATAAAAATAAATATCTTTATATAGGGTTCTCAAGGTATTTATGAATTTAGGTAAACTTCCAATAGTCAAATGAAAATATTAGGGCAAATCACAAGTGATAGGAACCAACATTTGCACACATTTGAATTTGGGACCCTTTTGGAGGGACTAGGGTGTTGGGAACCTTGGTCTGCTAAAAAGGGGCTAGAAAGAGTAGTGAAAATTTTTCAAGACCTAATACATAGGATTTTCTCTCGATAGTCACATATAAAAATAGTAGAATAAACATAAATGATAAGACCCAAATAGGCTTGAAATTGACAAGCCCTAATAAGGAGAATCCTTGTGTAAAATAAGAATGACTTTATCTATATATATAAATAGCATGTGATTCCAGTTAAACCCAACTTTACTATTAATGCAAACATTTTTTTAGGAAAAGCACACATTTCACTTTGAATCTTACTCTTCATAACAAAATATACATCTTTTGTTTTATTTCACAAAATTTAATTTTATCTATATTTCATATAATAATCCACTTTTTAAAACATTATACAAAAGCTATTTACTCCATATTATATGAAAAATGAAAATTGGAAAAACTCATTTTACAAAATAAATAAAAAATCTCATAGTAAACAATAAAATTATTATTAAATTTTACAAACTTTAAAAAAAATTACCAAACAAGTGATAAAAGTAACTAGAATGACAAACCGCAAAGAACATATTAATAAGCTAGACTCCTCTCTTTCTCCTCTCTTTCTAATACTATGTTCTAATTCATTCAAATATAAAAACCTAACCATTCACAAAGTTTAAATATATGTAACAAAATTTAATATAATTTATTATTTTCCAAATTTCTATTGTAGTATGTATGTAACTATTGAAAAGGTTTTCAAATAAACAACCATAACTTTCCAAGTAGAACGAGCATAGGAAAACCGGATTTAACGTCCTCAAGGAAACCGAAATGTATTCAGACATAATTATATTAAACTTTAACATGCAGGGTTGATCCTCAAAATGCTATTCGAGGAAGCAGCCGCAAAATAAAACGTCTGGTGATGGGAGTTTTAATTGGGTTTTCGGTGGTGTTGGTTTTAGTCATCCTCATCGGTACAACAACACATATCTGCAAGTGTTTCTCTAATCTCTATTATGTGAAAAATAGGACCATTATCCTTCTCTAATCTCTATTATGTGAAAAATAGGATCATTATCCTTGTACTACTATTTAGTGTATTCTATTTTTAAATAGGAAGAAAGCCTATCTCTTTTCCATTTTCCCCTGCCTTGCGCCTTTTAAGAGTAATTTTTCTTTATTTCTTCTTTGCCAGATGAAAAAAAATCAAAAAGATATCACGGGCTCGCTATAGAGTACATTCCTGGTGGAACATTGACTGATCATCTATATGGTATTTGCATATATTAAATTTTGTGTTTTAAATTAACTTTACATACCAAAGAAAAAGGTGTATAATAGACTTTTTTTCCTGTTTGCAGGCACAGCCAAATTGGAAAACCTGTTTGATTGGCATATGAGATTGAATATTGCTCAACAAGCTGCAGATGGTGAGCAACAGTTGATTTGTATATATTTGCTTCAATTTGTAAAAGAGTAAAACATGGCCAATCATATCTCGACCATTTTATACACATTTTGTAGGTTTGTTGTACCTGCATCATGGTTGCTATCCTCCAATCATACACAGAGATATAAAGTGTAGTAACATATTGTTGGATAACAGAATGTGTGCCAAGCTAGCTGACTTTGGCATATCAAAACTGGTAGAGAGTTCCAAAGGTTACACATTAACCGAAGTGAAAGGGACCATGGGTTATCTTGTTCCTGAGTATTTCACTCAACACTTCTGCATTTAATTTGTCTTAAATATACTTTTCACGTAATTCTAAACGTAGGGAACAATAAAGTAGTAGATTAAATTGTGGAAGTTAATACAGATATTTTGCAACATAATCATTAAATGAGAAGACCGATGTCTACAATTTTGGAGTGGTTTTATTTGAGATTATTTCTGGAGTATCAGCCAAGGACTGAATAGTACAATCGGTAATCTATCTATTTGTAGTCCAATTCAATGTTTTCTATCATTTTTTAAGTATGTTAGTTAAAAACATATTGAAAAAATCATTGCATCAGGCACACAAGCTGCTTTCATGTGGCAAACTAGAATCAGCTTGGAAAGTGGCATAGATGGCATACATGTGTGTGGAAAAGGAGTCAACGAATAGACCCAAAATGAGTGAGGTGGTGAAAGAATTAGAAGAAGCCGTGACACTTGCAACTGGTGATAACAACGATTCTACTGCAAATACCATGGCCTTTTCGAATATTGATGTCATGCCCACTCCTAGGTAGTAAGATCTTATAATAATCTTTGTTCGGTTATGGCTCAAATGTAATTAGGTGTCATGTTAAAAATCTTTAGGCACAGTTTGTGTAATTGAAGACTATTGTGTGACATGAATAGATATTATTTAAAGCTTTTAAATGTGTGTTTGTGTCAAGCTAGCAATTGTATTTTTAATAATAGTTGATTAGCTCAATGATGTTTAGGATCAGCTGGGTAACAGCATGTTGCTGGTAAAAGATCAATATTTCTTTCTTATATTTACTGTTGTATATTTGTACAACTCAAATCAATTATAGTTAGAAAACTATATCACGTGTAACAGAATGTGTTGGAGGAGATATTAGTGCATACGAAGATATATTAGAAGTTTCATACGTGCATATGTATGTATGTATATGTATATATGTGTGCGTGCGTTCGCACATGTATATGTATATATATATCTACACAAACACACACATACATATATACATATATAAGAGCTATGTAGGCTTTACTATGTCGAATGGGTTAAGAAGCAATTTGTTTCTCTTTGATTTATATTTCAATTATTATGGGTAAATACGTTTTATTAGAGCTATGAATCAAAAAGAGAGATTTTGAAAGAGTCGCATTCTTGTATAAATATGAAAAAGATATATTAAAGAAGATAATACATTGACATTGACCAACATCAAGGGATAAACAATATAAAGATTGCAACATAATTACAAATTAGTAGCAACCCACTAACAAGATCAAGGAAGAACAAACTAGATTAAATGTCCAAAAATAATAGTAGACAATCTATCAATTTAAGGTAATTTTTTACCATAACTCTTTTGGGGAAGTCCATATCCTCAGTCACCCAAAATGTCTTCTATTAAATTTATCATTTTTAAGAAGCAAATATAAATTTGAAATGAATAAAGGATTTGTAGAGTGCTTCTTGAACTAAATTATCTCCCTATTTTCTTATCAAACATTGATTTGGTGAACAAACACTATGACCCAAGATAAGGGATAAGACTGGAAATCCTACACAAACCAATACAACAATCTCTTTAGATTTTTAAAATAGTAATAATATTTCTAAGAATTTATGAAAAGTCAACTATTTTTAATAATTAAAATTTATTTTAGAACAATTAACTACAATAGTTAAAATTTAATCACACAAGTTCTATGAAAATTTAAGAATTCTTGTTCCAAAGGAATGATTAATTAATATTTTTTCTTTGAACATTCTTAAGTAACTTATCAAGAAAAAAAGTAAATCAAATCAAATTGTAATAAATTTGAAGACTAAGATGGATCACTTACTCAATATTTCAGATATGCAAATATTGCAAGTTGAAAGCCTTATCTCTTATTGAACAAGATAATAGTGTATCTACTATTACTACTTTTGAATGAAGTGAACAACCAACTAGGATATGTGTAATATGTAGCTCAATACAAGGTCTCATTACATATAAAAATATAAATCGCATGCATCTTAATAAGTTATGTTTCTAATATAACATTTAGAAATTCTAGTTTACATTAATAATGTAAATAAACATAGATCATAAGATAATAAACAAAAATATTTTTGTCTTTATCTTATCATATCTTTGTCTCTTGTGTCCCTTGTATTATCTTTGTCTCCTTGTAAATGTTGATTCAAGAATGAGATTGGATAGACTCATTCACATCTTTCTTCTTTTCAACCTTCTTTTCTACACTTCAACAAAATCAATGAAATTAGGATTTATTTAAAACATTAGTTAGAATTGTAAATTCCTATCATATCCTAAATTATGAATTTTCAAATTTCTATACCAATATCTATGTATCATCACATGGTAAAATATATTCTAACCGGTCCCATATCAACTTGTATTATCTTTGTCTCCTTGCAAATGTTGATTCAAGAATGATATTTGATAGACTCATTCACATCTTTCTTCTTTTCAACCTTCTTTTCTACACTTCAACAAAATCAATGAAATTAGGATTTATTTAAAATATTAGTTAGAATTGTAAATTCATATCATATCTCAAATTATGAATTTTCAAATTTCTATACCAATATCTATGTATCATCACATGGTAAAATATATTCTAACCAGTCCCATATCAACTTGTTTGATCTTTCCTTACAACTAAAACATACTTGCATAATAATTACTTATCTTATATGGAATTCTCTTGATCTATAAATTCCTTTCATGTACAAAGTAAATCGAGAATTATTTTTAGTTTTTAGTAAGCCCCTTTAATGGGTAGTTGGCATCTACTTATTGAGTTATTCAAGTAAAATAAAATCAAGATGAATAATTTTGGAGATTAAAATCATTGTAAAAAATTAACTTTTTCCACATCTTATTGTGTCAATAAATGATTACTTATATTTGTTCTTAGTGATATATTCATCTTGAAGAATTTACCAAGATCTAAGGGTATGTTTGGTTGCTAGAATTAAATAACATTGGAATTGTCAAATTCCAATATTTGACAATTCTGGAAGTGAAGTTTTAAATTCAGAAAATAGTTTTTGGAATATGGCTGGAACCATTTGGTTCACTTGGAATTCATAATGAGAAGATGGAAATTGTTGTTTGCATATGGATTTCAAAATATTATAAATTTTTCTTTACCCCCATTCCCATTTAAGTGGAATTGGAACTGATTTTCCAATTCCACCTATTTAGTTGGAAGATTCAAATGCTGGTTTTGGGGGTAAATGGGAATTAAAAATCCCTATTCCAATTTCATGTTTTGAACACAAACATCAAAAATGTCAATTCTGGGATTTGACAATCCCAATTCCAATCTAATTCCAGCAAAAAAATAGGCCCTAAGAGATTAGATTGAAACACAATACCAAAATAGAGCCCAAAGTCGACCTTCCATGGATTAAAGAATCAAAGAAAAAGAAGAGTACATATAGATGTGAGTGATTGGGTCAAATCAAAAGTCAAATCCAACACTCAATGAGTGGTGGTGAGTTGCCTCCCACGAACCTAGGGTGAGGTGTCGAAATGAAATCAACACATCTACTAAACAACTCCTAAATGATGATGACTTGCATGAACAAGTATCATACATGTATGGATGACTAATTAGGATTAAAAGCCTAAGTGAAATTAAATTAAATAATTACACTAACACATCTTAAAAGGTGTGTTCATTGTAGACCATCACATTTTGGATCAGATGTGAATTTTATCAAGAATTTTTTAAGGTCAAAGAGTAAATATGCAAATTGGTTGAATTAATAAAAGTTATATTCCACACATAATTTCAGTTTAATAATATCATTTCTAATTTTTACAATCATAAATTAATTAGTTATTGAAATTGGGGTTCACTATCTAGTGTGTTGGTTAAGTGGTGGTGGTATTGTTGTTTTGCCCACTAAGGTTCAAACCCCCTTGGACCAATAAATGGTCTCCTTATATAGAGTGTAATCATATGTATTTTTCCACTTATTAAAATAAGAGTAGGGAATTTCTTAGTTTTTTTGGGTTTGGGGCTTAGAAGTGTATAGTATACTAGATGGATATATAGTGTAAATATAATATAAATGCAGTATACATATGCTTTCAAAATATGCAATAATTAGGGATGGTTGTCAATTTAAGTTCTAGAATTTAGTAGACATATTGGATATATGAAGCCTTTCAACTAGTTTAAGCTTCATTTTTTAAAGTTTTCATATATCAGAAAGTTCTTTACTAGACCAAGCCTCAATTTGGAGATGTCTTTCAATATTTGACTTTAAAGAGTCTTTTTTGTATAATGTACTTACCAAAATCTCACACGCGCACACACACAAATAAATAAAAATAAAAAATAAAAAATAAAAAATAAAAATCTAAAAAGAGCACACAAATTATTACATATGAATTAATTTCAATCTAATAATATCACTCTTGACCTTCTCAATTGTAAATTTTAAAAAACAAAAATTAAAATTAAAAAACAATGTCAAATTTCACTTCTGTGGAAACCTTATAAAGACGAAAAAAAAATGTAACTAAATTCAGTTATTGAAATTTTAATCATGTATGTATGGATAGACATGTCATCTTCGATTAAGAATCTCTAGGTTTTTTAAATCCAATCCAATATCTAAAAGCTACACATCCATGAATTTATATAAAACCCCTCATTAAAAAAAACCAGACATATTAACCTTTATATCTTCGTCAGAAGTGTCTATGTATAGGCGCTACTCTCTCAATATGGATAGCAGAACTTAAGAGGCCTGCAGTGGCACTTCGCAAAGCAGCAAGTTGGGATTTTCGTAAGGATTCTCTCGTGAGTAATATTATCTTTTCGGGACGTTTTCTCGTACTTAAATTTTGTTTTGAATCATTTTCTCGTACTATTACGTTATCAATTTGGGAATTCGTTTTATGCCTATTTGTTTATTCGATCTTGGCAGGTCCGAGAGATGTCAGGCATGGAGTTGACAAGTGTGAGCCTGTTGCTCATCGTAACACTCACTGGGATACTCCGTTCCACTCACTCAAATCCAGAAGGTAAACCCCCTTTTTTCTTCTCACCTTGTTTCGATCTAATAACACTTCTAATTAATAACGTCTTGTGTCTTTTGTTCAGGATTCCTTAACATCAACTGTGGCGCCATTGATAACGAAACAGACGGGAAGGGCCTACTCTGGATTTCTGATTCCCCTTTTATTAGAACTCGCAACGTTTTAACAAATCGTAAAGAAACCCACCACTTGCAGTTCTGGACACTCGCCTACTTTTCGAATCTGTCAGTTAAGAAATATTGCTACCTGTTACCTGTGAAGAGCGGTTCAAATTACCTGGTAAGAGCATCTTTCGGTCCTGATCACACACTTCCTTTGGCGAGATTCTTTGATTTAGTTATCGAGGGAATCAAGTGGGAGAATGTCGACCTTTCAAATGTAACCAATGGCTACTATATATCTCACGAGATCATCTTAGCGGCCAAAAGTGACAGTCTGAGTTTATGCCTTGCGCGCAATTCTCAAACAGAGCAAAACCATTTTGTTTTCATTTCAAGCATTGAGCTGCGGCCACTCGAATCGTCAATGTACAATTCAACTGATTTTCAAAAGCAAGCTTTACACCTGGTTGATCGCAAAGATTTTGGTTCATTTTCTGAGTTATTACAGTAAGTGTTGTAATGAAAGAAATTTGAACTAAACCTGAGAAATTGAAGTCCATCGGGCAATTGTTGTCATTAGCCCCAACAGTATTTTTTCTCATTGTCGCCCTGGTTAAAATTCAAAGAGTGAAGGGTACCCATGTTGGAACTCATCTAATTCAAATTAAACTGTGATTGTGATTGGCAGGTACCCAGATGATCCATTTGACCGCAAGTGGTACTGGTCAGCACCACCTAACAGCACAGTGAATATTACCGCTCAGGACGGCCAGACAAAATCTTTAGGAAGGGAGTTAGTGAATAAACCACCCCTGAACATCTTAAGGACTGCTATTGCAATGGATAAAGTGGCCAATATGACTATATCAGACACATATGGGAATATCGATGACCCAGGAATTTACTCTATTGCACTTTATTTCTGCAACATTAACCAGACAAACCTTATACAGAAATTTGATGCCTTCATCAACGAAAACCAAATATCAGAGTTCATGGAGCTTAAATTTTTGCATTGCTGGCAAGCAAATAGAGATTTACAACTTGATTCTTCCGACTCCACAAACATAATTTTACATCCTAGTCCTATATCGGAGTTGGGGCCATTCATAAATGCAGCCGAATTATATAGGAAATTGAGCCTACACACAACCACATACTCCGGAGATGGTAACTTTCTGTTTTCTGAAATGCTCTATATTTTTTTTTATATAAATTGTAAATATTGTATGCACGCTTAAGGTTTGCGCGAATTGTGTGAGCTCAGTGGTTGCTATCAGAAAAATAGCAGAGAAAATAAATGTTCCAGACGACTGGACAGGAGGAGATCCATGCTTACCAACTGATTATTCATCAACAGGGATAACCTGCAGCCAAGACGATCCTCCACGAGTCATCATCATGTAAAGTTCCTTGCTAATTTAAACAAATTAACAATTCATATATCTTACTCTATTAACATGTCTGATTCCAAATTTTTTTATTTTTGTTTGTGTTTTGCAGAAATGTAACAAGCATGCATCTCAAGGGAAACATACCTACAAATATAGCGGAATTAACAGCACTAACACAGTTGGTAAGAATTTACATAACCGTGTACTAACTCGCTATTGCGTTGAGAAATTCTGATAGCTTTTTCCGATAGAAAATAAATTGCTTAATAGAGTGTTACTAACTGTAACCTGTCGATTACAGCTGCTCGGAAATAATAATTTGTCCGGCCATATTCCAGACCTCAGTTCATTGAAAAACCTTACAATACTGTTAGACGTCTCTGACTTTCTACCATCTCAAATACCTTATATGATTAAGAAGGGTAGTTTTTTCGACATCTTACTGATCTTTCAAGTTTTGTTGGCCTGACAAAGACAACTGCAAAACAATCAACTTACTGGAGCAATTCCCAAATCAATGGAGGACCTTCAAATGTTAAGTCAACTGTATGTTTACCAACTATCTTGTCTCCTTTCGTTCCCCACATCTCATGGTGGCTTATGCTTTTTATAATAGCCGTTCTTATTGAGCTTGTGTGTTTTTGGTTAAAAAGACTTCTACAGGACAATAAATTGGAGGGAACTGTCCCAAAAGGATTACTGAGACCTAACTTGGACCTTCGGTACACTGATTTTCTTTCCCCTTTCATTATGTTTTGGTTATAATTGGATGGGTGTCCTATGTTTATCTGTTAAAGATGTTTATCTGTTCTACATAATTGTTTTTGATTCAATTGTGTAAATATTTTTACATCGAATTCAAAAACAACGATACAGATGATCTCTTAGATTGTGGCTTAATGCTCTTTCTATACAACTGACTGCTTTCCAAATAAAAATACTGTGAGCTATACCTTGCAGCGTTGATCCTCAAAATACTCTTCCGGCAGGCAGCCACAAAATGAAAGGTCTGGTGATGGGACTTTTAATTGGGTGTTCAGTGGTGTTGGTTTTAGTCATCCTTTCTGGTATTTTGTTACGGAGGCACAAACACCCATCGGAACCACTTCTGAGCACAGATGTTCCAATTTCATCACAACAACACATATCTACAAGTGTTTCTCAAATCTCTAGTATGTGGAAAACAGATCCATTATCCTTGTACTACTATTTAGTGTCTTCTATTTTTAAATTGGAAGAAAGCTTATCTCTTTTTTATTTTCCCCTGCCTGGTGCCTTCAAGAGTAATTTTTCTTTATTTCTTCTTTGTCAGATGAAAAGAATCAAAATGATTATCATAGGCTGGCTATAGAGTACACAGAGGAAGATATTAAGAATTCTACCAATAACTATTCCGCACTCATTGGTAAGGGGAGCTTTGGATCTGTATTTTATGGCACACTTTCAGGATATGAGGTTGCGGTCAAAATAAATAAGACTGATTCTAATCAAGGCCAGGAAGAATTTCGCAATGAGGTCGATACTCTTACACAGATTCAATAAATCGTCAATGAAAGTATTGTACTTAAAATTTCTCAACTATATCCTCTCAACCCCAAATTCTCTAGTAACAAGTATTGCTTGTGGTTTTAGGTAGCTATACTGTCAAGAATATATCATAACAATCTTGTAAATCTTATTGGGTATTGCAAACAACCCATAATGGCATTGGTCTATGAGTACATGCCTGGCGGAACATTGACTGATCATCTATATGGTATTTGTATATATTAAATTTTGTGTTAAATTAACTTTACATAACAAAGAAAAAGGTGTATAATATACTTTTTTCCCTGTTTGCAGGCACAGCCAAATTGGAAAAGCCGCTTGATTGGCATATGAGATTGAATATTGCTCAACAAGCTGCAGATGGTAAGCAACAGTTGATTTGTATATATTTGCTTCTATTTGTAAAAGAGTAAAACATGGTCAATCATATCTCGACCATTTTATACACATTTTGCAGGTTTGTTGTACCTGCATCATGGTTGCTATCCTCCAATCATACATAGAGATATAAAGTGTAGTAACATATTGTTGGATAACAGAATGTGTGCCAAGCTAGCTGACTTTGGCATATCAAAACTGGTAGAGAGTTCCAAAGGTTACGCATTAACCGAAGTGAAAGGGACCATGGGTTATCTTGATCCTGAGTATTTCACATAACACTATAGCATTTCTTTTGTCTTAAATATATTTTTCACCTAATTATAGACATAGGGAACAATAGACTAGTAGATTAAAATGTGGAAGTCAATGCAGATATTTTGCAACATCATCATTAAATGAGAAGACCGATGTGTACAGTTTTGGAGTGGTTTTATTTGAGATTATTTCTGGAGTATCAGCCAAGGACGGAATAGTACAATCGGTAATCCATCTATTTGTAGCCCAATTCAATGTTTTCAATCATTTTTTAAGTATGTTCATTAGAAACACATTGAAAAAATCATTTTATCAGGCACACAAGCTGCTTTCATGTGGCAAACTAGATGAGCTCATGGATTCTTCATTGGATGGCCGATATAACGTAGAATCAGCTTGGAAAGTGGCAGAGATTGCATACATGTGCGTGGAAAAGGAGTCAACGAATAGACCCAAAATGAGTGAGGTGGTGAAAGAATTAGAAGAAGCCGTGACACTTGCATCTGGTGATAACAACGATTCTGCTGCAAATACCAGGGTCTTTTCTAATATTGATGTCATGCCCACTCCTAGGTAGTAAGATCTTATAATAATCTTTGTTCGGTTACGGCTCAAATGTAATTAGTTGTGTTAAAAGTCTTTAGACACAGTTTGTGTAATTGAAGACTATTGTGTGACATGAATAGATATTATTTAAAGCTTTTAAACGTGTTTGTGTCAAGCTATCAATTGTATTTTTAATAATAGTTGATTAACTCAATGATGTTTAAAGTCGGCTGGGTCGATATGTTGCCTGTAAAAGATCGACATTTCTTCCTTTATATATATTCATTGTTGTATATTTGTACAATTCAAATCAATTATAGTTAAAATTAGCAAACTAAATCACAAGTAACAGAATGTGTTGGAGGAGAGACTAGTGTATATTAAGATATCTTAGAAGTCTCATCCGTCTATATATGTCTATGTACACACATATATATACACATACATACATACATATAAAAGTTATGTAGGCTTTACCATGTCGAATGGGTTAAGAAGCAATTTCTTCCTCTTTGATTTATATTTCAATTATTATGGGTGAATACTTTTTATTAGATCTATGAATCAAAAAGAAAGATTTTGAAAGAGTCGCATTCTTGTATAAAGATGAAAAAGATATATTAAAGAAGCCAATGCATTCACATTGACCAACATCAAGGGATAAACAATATAAAGATTGCAGCACAATTGTACAAATTAGTAGCAACCCACTAACAATATCAAGGAAGAACAAACTAGAGTAAATGTCCCAAATAATAGTAGATGATCTATCAATTTAAGGTAATTTTTAGCCATAATTCTTTGAGGAACTCTATATCCTCAATCATTTAGAATGTCTTCTACTAAATTTATCATTTTTAAGAAGCAAATATAAATTTGAAATGAATAAAGGATTTGTAGAGTCCTTCTTGAACTAAATTATCCCCCTATTTTCTTATCAAGCATCGACTTGGTGAACAAACACTATAACCCAAGTCAAGGGATAAGACTGGAAATCCTACACAAACCAATACAATAATCTCTTTAAATTTTTAAAATAGTAATAATATTTCTAAGAATTTATGAAAAGTCAATATTTTTTAACAATTAAAATTTAATTTAGAGCAATTAACTACAATAGTTAAAATTTAATCACACAAGTTCTATGAGAATTTAAGAATCATCGTTCTAAGGGAATATTAATTAATATTTTTTCTTTGAACATTCTTAAGCAATTCATCAAGAATTTTTTTTTAATCAAATCAAATTGTAATAAATTTTAAGACTAAGGTGGATTGCTTCCTCAATATTTCATATATGTAAATATTGCAAGTTGAAAGCCTAATCTCTAATTGAACAACATAGTAATGTGTGTACTATTACTACTTTTGAATGAAGTGATCAGCCAGCTAGGATATGTGTAATATGTGTAGCTCAATACAAGGTCTCATTAGATATAAAATATAAATCACATACATCTTAATAAGTTATGTTTGTAATGTAACATTTAGAAATTTTACTTTTCATTAATAATGTAAATAAACATACATCATAAGATAATAAAGAAAAATATTTTTTCTTAAATAATTATTGTAGGTTGATTTAATAGAATGTATACATCTATGTATAATTAGTTTAAATTAGTTATAGATGGCTAGGACTTATGACTGGGTGAACCCACAATAGTGGGTTACACTTTTTCAAAGGAAGAAAAACGTCCAAAAAAGCACGATTGAAAAAAAGAAACCATCATACTTTCTATAAAAAGTAACTAGTACTTTCGATTGTAAGTGAAGAACTTCTGATCGAAGGTACTTTGCTTACTTTCGATCGAAAGTTTTTAGGTGAAGGACTTTCAATCAAAAGTCAAGAGCTATGAATTTTGGTGGGGTTTTTAACCCCGCTAAAACTGTCACTTTCACAGTTTCATCGGGGTTGAATGTCTTTGGCTTCCAATTTTTTGACCATCATTTTTAGGTATTTTTATTTTTGGTTTTCATTATTTTTTATTATATATATATATATATATATATATATATATATATATATATATATATATATATATATATATATATATATATATATATATATATATATATATTATATATATATATATATAATATATATATAATATATATATATATATATTTAGTATATATATATATTTAGTATATATACATGTATATATGTATGTATATATAAACATGTATATATATGTATATGTGTACACACACACACACACACACACACACAGATATATATATGTGTGTGTGTGTGTGTGTATATGTATATATATACATGTATATATGTGTATATATGTATGTATATATATACATGTATATATGTGTACATATATATATAATGTGTATATATATACATGTATATGTGTGTGTGTACATATGTACACACACACACATATATATATATATATCTATGTGTGTGTGTACATGTATATATGTGTACATGTATATACATGTGTATATATACATGTATATATGTGTGTATATATCAGAGTAGAGTTTCTACACTGGGAACCCTAGGTATGTACGCTCATTAAGTTTTATGTGTGTAGATTAAACTTGAAACAAAACTTAGACATATAACATTTCTATTTTAGACTATTACTTTATGATCATCTTGAATTGGTTTTTGTTTTGATCTATGTGGTGAATTTTTGCTGGTTTCTTTATGTTGCAGGAATCATGCCTATAACTAGAGCAACCAGAGGCCGAGGTAGAGGTAGGTCTGGTGGACATGGAAGGGGAAGGCAACCTAGCCCCTCCACCAGTGTTGAGCAAGTCAGTAACCGCCAGCAGTCGAGAGATGAACAGGAAGATGAGAATCAGAGAGAGTCTGATGGGCTCGATACTAGACAGCTCCTTCGAGCAATCCTTGCTCATCTTGGTCCTGATCAGGATAGAGTATATCAAGATGGTTCACATCATTCCCAGAGGAATGAAGGAGAGAGAGAGAGAGAGAGAGAGAGAGAGAGAGAGAGAGAGAGAGAGAGAGAGAGAGAGAGAGAGAGAGAGAGAGAGAGAGAGAGAGAGAGAGGGAAAGATCTAGGAGCCCTCTAAAGAGGAAATTTACTGTGGATCCTTCTGTGGTGGCAGCAAATCATATGAGGGACCTTATGAGGGGATGACCTATTCCCTTTTGATGGGAAGAGTACAGGACTTGAGGCTAAGACATGGTTGATAGCCTTGGAGTGAAGTTTCGCCATGCACCCATTTAGCAACAATACTAGAGCTAGATATGTTGTGACATAGCTCACAGATTTTGCAACTATATGGTGGAGGATTGAGGAGGAGAAGCTGGGTCTTCGAATGGACATAGTTACATGGGAGTTTTTCTTGGAGCATTTATGAGAACATTTCCTTTTTGATCAGTGGAGGAAACAGAGGGCAGATGAGTTTCATAATTTGAGACAGCTGACTATGATAGTGAGTGAATATGAGTGCAAATTCTTTGAGCTCAAGCAGTATGCCAGATTTGGACATGATACAGCCTTACTGGTATAGCATTTTGTTAGGGGGTTGAATGCCCGCATTATTGGGAATGTTCTACTCTTTGAGCCTAAGACCCTCAAAGATGTAGCCATTAAAGCTACTCTCACAGAGGCTAACTTAGCCTTGGGCCATGGTCGACATTCAGATACTTCAGCAAGTGGACCTTCAGGTTCAGGTTTTAAAGGGAATCAGTCACAAGGCAATGGGAACTTCAAGAAGTCATTGAACTTCCACAGAGGTAACCAAAACCAACAACAGGTTAAGTCACCTCCACTTCCTTCTACTCAGAGAGGTGGTTCTCAGACCAAGAACTTTTGTAGTGGTCAGCAGAGTAAGGATCATTCTTTTGGTCAACCTACTCAGAGTGCTCAGCAGAGTACCAGCAGAGGTAGCTTCCAGTAGTCTAGTGTTCCTGCAGTGAGGAGAGTGTTCAAGGGGGATTGTTTCACTTGTGGCCAACAAGGTCATAAGTCATATGATTGTCCTCAGTTTGCAGGATAGAGGCCAACAGCTTTTGAGCCTACAGTTGGAGATTTAGGTAGATCTCATAGGGCCTTTGTAGTTGGGAACAATCCTCAGTGTTCGAACCCTAAGGTGGGGAAGGGTCCGATGGGACCTTGTCAGTGATCTTTGGTTTAGGTTCTTTTCAGTGCAGCTAGGTTTATGGGGCTCATATCCCTACTTGTATCAGGCTTCCAGGAGTAAGCCTAATTCTAGGGGGGAAGGATGTAGTACCTCCATATTTTGCTTTCTATTTTTCAAATGCCATACCCTTTTAGGCCACATTATTGTGTGTAGATTTTATTATTTCAGTGACTATTGATGATCCAGATTATGTTTATGATTATGTCATGTGATGTCATGTTTAGATATTGATATTATCATGTTGCAATGTTTTATGTTTTAGTTAGATTATGATGTACTTACCCCATACTAGCATGTGTATGGTGTTCATATGTATGTATATGTTTTATGTGTTTGTATGGTAGAGGACGGAGGCGTGGTTACTTGCTTTGTCGAGATCCACATGACCGACCATACCCTATCATTGTTTGTTATATATTGTATGTACATGCTTTGCTTTGTAATGACAAGTTGCAGGTACAGGGCATCATCTTCTCTAATTTGGCAGGAGTGGGCGTGCCCATAAACATTCATCTCAATGGTAAAGAGGGGAGATAATACACAGACCCAAAATCCTATCCTAAGCCTATTTATCCTAATTGTCGGATAAGTATCTGTTGACTACCTTACGCGAATTTGTCAGGTGACAAAGTTCGTGGATTCCTTCTTTGAATTTGTGTGTTTATTTGATGAACTTGATTTATTGTTGTTTGATTATGTGATTTTCTTTAGTTATGGAAATTAACATTATATTTGGAAAATAATATTAAATTTATTTCCTATGTTTTTGTATGATTATTAATTAATTAAAAATCAAATATTAGGATATTTGGTTTTCATTAATTAATTATGTGAAAACATAATTTAATATTGTCCATTAGATATTAAATTAATATATATTGCATGATTTAATGATGTTGGAATATTAAATTATTTAATAATGGATTTTACTATTAACATGTGCTTTATTGAGTTTGAATTTGTCTTGTTTGAAAAGGTGACAACTTGTCTTTAGGAGACTAAGTTGAGTTGTGCACAATTAAATATATTTTTAATTATTAATTAGTATTTTTTTCCTCTCAACTAAAGAGGGAGAGTTTGATTAGGAGTTCTATTTGTGAGTCATCTAGGGTTTGCATGAATGGTGGAGTTGAATCCCTAATAGGGGGAATTAGCATTCATTTGAATTCAATTAGGTTGTTGGAGATTTTTGGAGAGAGGTTTTGGAGATTTTGAGACTTCTTGGTGTTCTTGAGCTTTTGTGTGTGTGCTTGAGTTTCTGGGTGAAGATTGTTTGCATGCACTGTGATTTAGATCTACAGGGTTGAGCTTTTCTATAGTCAGATCTGGAAGTTTCAGCATTCTACAGGCATTCTAATTCAATTTCTAGCATTGAAATTGAGGTAGGGGTTTGAAGGAACTTTCCTATGATTTCATCTGTAGAACTTTCAGTAAATTACTATGTTTGATTTGATTTATAGTTTAGATATGTTATTAGTTATGCTTTCAATTTGGGGGTTTAGTAAACTCATAGATTTGTTATTCCATATTTTTATGTAAGCTTGGCATAGTAGGGTTATGCTGTCCAAATTTGGAGAGAAAATACATCTTATAACTCCTAGAAAAACAAAAATTAAACTTGATATAGTTGGTACTATAGTGTGGCTAAATTAATTAAATGAGTTGTTGTTAGAAAATCAATTTGAGTGGAAAATTACCATTCTGGGAAAAAAATCCCTTCTCTGTGAAAAAAAAACACAATAAAAAAAATTACTAGAAAAGACAAAATTAGTGTCTCGAATCTAAATTGGATGTATATTAAAACAATAGTTTTAAGAGGAAGAAGACAGATTAGAAAAGACAAAACTTGCTTTGAGATATTGAAAAAATTGCAATATTTCCATTTCTGGAAAATTACATAGGGTTTGTTAATTTCCATTTTCAAAAAATTAAACTTTTTTTTTTTTTAAATTATGTTTAGAAAAAAAAAAGCTTTATTGTTTTTGTATAAGAAAAGTCTTTGTTTTAAAATTACATATATATATCATATAATATAAAGGGGAGTTTTTAATATAATAAAAAAAAAAGCTTTTAAAAAAAAATAATAATTAAATCTTTTTTTTAAGAGGGGGTGGGGCCACCATACCCCAATTCCCCCCTGCACCGCCGGCACAGAGCACGGCTCTGCAGGACATGTCGTGCATGGCCCTGCAGGTCGTGCAATGCACGGTCCTGCAGGACGTGCGATGGCACAGCCTGCAGGTGGCCTAGTGGTGCGGGGCCCGCAAGAGAGGCCCCCCACTTAAATTTATTTTGGTTTTTTTTTTTAAATTTATTATTATTATATTACTTAAACAACATTAAATTTTTATAAGTTTTATTTTAGTTTAAATTATTTTTATTTAAGTTTTGTTAATTACTTAAATTGATATTTATTATTTAAAATAACATTAATTTTGTTAATAGGCTACTTTAATATTTGTAATTTGTTTTAATGGTTATTATTTGGTAATAATTTCTATTAAAAGTTGTATTTAGTAATTTGTAATGGCATCTATTATTGTTAATGATAGTTGCTAGAGTTGGTCCTTATTTAGTTTTTGGTAAATTTTGAAGTGATATTTATTAATGGCTATGAATTGATTTTTAATCAAAATACTACTTGGGGGTATTAGGGCTTTAGATAGAATTAATAATTTATTGTTTTATCATAAAGCTAGAGAACAATGTTTGCTAATGGAATGGTGAACTTTGCATAATATGTTAGTTAAATCAAATTGGACATGTATTAGGTTTAGTTGAAAATTGTAAAGACTTGAAGTGTTCATTTGTTTAGTCGAGATATGAAGTATAGGGAGTGTTTGCAATTGTATGAATCATTTAGGCTTTATTTAATACTGTAATGCATGGTTAATTTTATATTTGTAAATGCATCATTTTATATTGAAATTGGCAGTTTTATTCAATATGATTCTATCTTTCCTACTTGTTTGGGTTTGTTAGTTCTATGGGTACTAGATGACCTATGATTTACAGAGGCTTGGGAATTGTCTTCTATGTTCATGTTGTTTTCTTATGTTTGGCGTGAGTGTGTATTATATATCCCATTTGACCTAGTAGGCTCACAATGTACTATGGATTTAGTGATTATTCTTATGTAGTCAATCCTGGTTTCTGTGATGATTCTGGATGTGTGACTATCTATTTTACCTATGATTGTTCTAGGAGAGATCTTAGAGCCTAGGGTAGTTTACCTAGATATGTGTTAGGAGGTGGCTTGCAATAAGTGTCGGGGCCCACAAGTGGCTGCTAGGATCACTTATTGTAAGTTTCTATAATCAAGTGATAGCTTAATAAATTAAGGGAAAATAAATGAACCTAATAAGATAAGTTCCTCGCCCATGCTTGAGTGCTAGTATAGACTAAGATGGGAATGGAGATGATGTTGGCCACCTTGAGAGGTGTGTCTAGCATAGTTAATAGCTTCGTCTGTACAAGAAGTCATTGATCCATGTATGGTCACTTGAGTGCTGGGATCCAGAGTGATTACCAGGATGAGACTCAAGAGTTAGACGTACATGATGACACCTGCCTATGCATAGTCTAGTTATCCTACATGGTCGGTTGTCTCTGGATTAGTGATTCATACCTATCACTATATTTGTTGACCTTGAGTTAGTAAGCTTTCAGGATTCCTTTCCTAATAGTGTTTCCTAATTTTTCTTGATTATCCAATTGGGGTCCGATGTTATCTCCTCAGCATGGTGGGCTAGACCTTTGTGGTTCTACATGGATGGGTGGTAGTGATTTTTTACCATTCGAGATTCGACATCCTAGTGCCAGTGCTTGATGGTGGCTTGTAGCTGGATTCCTTATGTTACTTCTTCTTTGTAGTTCTTTACTTATATCATTGTATTGTAAATCTTGTATTAGAGTATCGCATGTGATACCTAATCTGGATATTGTAGTTTAGATGTTAGAGTGATTACTACATACCCTGCGACATGTGCAGTGGATGTATGTTATTAGGATTCATGAATGTTCATGGAGTGTAATTATTACAATGTAATTGTTGAATTTAATTTATGGAATCTTTTGTTATGTTTTTAATGAGTTGTGTTAGAAAGTAATACTACATCATGGGACCCACTAGATTTGTAACCTATGTTTACGATGTGTGTTATGTGAGTTAATGGTTAATACTTTCATGTGAATGTTTATCTTATATGTAAACTTTAGAAAAAAAAATTTGTTCACCAAACTTAGTATCATGTGCTAGGTTAGTTTCTTTTGGGTTCCCTGGCAGGGTGTTACAGTATATATGTGTACACATATATATACATGTGTATATATGTATATGTGTGTATGTGTATATACATATACATTATGTGCATATATGTATGCATGTATATATGTGTGTGTGTGTGTACATATATACGTACACACATGTATATATATGTATGTATGTACATGTATATGTATGTGTATGTACATATATGTACATGTGTACATATATATATATGTGTGTGTGTGTGTGTGTGTGTGTGTGTGTGTATGTATGTATGTATGTATGTATGTATATTTATATATACATATATATCTATGTATATATACATATACACATACATATATATGACATGTATATATATGTATGTATGTGTATATATATATCATATATATATGTATGTGTATATACATATATCTATGTCATATATATATGTATGTGTGTGTGTGTGTGTGTGTGTGTGTGTATATATATATATATATATATATATATATATATATATATATATATATATATATATATATATATATGTATGTATGTATGTATGTATGTATGTATGTATGTCTATTTATATATACATATATATCTATGTATATATACATATACACATACATATATATGACATGTATACATACATATATATGACATGTATATATATATATATGTATGTATGTGTATATATATCATATATATATGTATGTGTATATACATACATACATACATATATATATATATATATATATATATATATATATATATATATATATATATATATGTCATATATTTGTATGTGTATGTACATATATACATGTACATACATGTCATATATATGTATGTGTACACATGTATATATACATGTGTGTACACACACACACACATGTGTGTGTGTCATATATATATGTATGAGTATGTACATGTATATGTCATATATATCATATATATACATGTCATATATATATACACACACACACACACATACATATATGACATGTATACATATACATACATATGCACATACACATACATATGTATGACATGTATACATATCATATATGTGTGTGTGTGTGTGTGTGTGTGTGTGTGTGTACATGTATATATATGCATGTGTACAAATGTGTCATATATATATAATCTATATATATATGACATATATATGTGTGTGTATATATATGTCATATATATGTATGTGTATGTACATATTCATATATATATATATATGTGTGTGTGTGTGTGTGTGTGTGTACATACACATGCATACATATACGTACATACATATGTGCATGTGTATATATGCATGTGTGTGTGTACATATGTACAGTGCATGTTTATTTACATTTAAATGTAATTGATTTTACTTTGAAATAATGCAGTGAAATGTGCATACTTTAATTTTATTTTCAATTAAATTTGAAAAATGTATATATGTAGACTTCATTTGGTAGTAAATAAAATCTTTCAGGTATACATATATAGATCTATCAAACATATTATTGTACATCACACATGGAAAATGTAATGATTCCCTTCGCGGAACTATTTGCACGCACTAATAGAGAAATTGAATGGTTGCAAGATTCCTTAAATAATCTGACTAGATCTAGTGTCTATAAGGGCACATGTCAATCCATACTTACTAGCTTGATTAGCATTAGGGATGACATTCATGGTACCACTCCATATGCCCCAAACATTATAGAGGTCATTCTTGAGAGGAAGAGACAAGAGGTTGGCTCTGGTCTTTCTCTTACGGAGGTACAGGCTTTAGTGCCTAAAGCAACCCTAAAAGGGGAAGTTTTTCCATCTTATGCAGATTTATAGTATGTGAAGGGATATTAGGTTACCAATTGTCAGGATCCTGCTATATCAACATTGATATACCCATGATTTCTAGCTGCCCATGGTCGTTATCCAAATAACAACCAAATTCCATTGTACTTTGCATAGCAGCTTTTTGTTGAGATTCATTTAGGGAGGGCCGTTAATTACACTGATTTTCCAGCACATCTAGGATAGGGGCATGGCAAACTAGCTGATAGAGATTCTTTTCATCGAACTGATTAGCAGAGCCCAATACACAGATCCATTGTTGGTCAGAGGGCACCTGCTATAGCTCCTTCATTGGGTCATGTTGCAGATCATGTTATTCATAGCACCTAGCTTCAAGGTGTGATTGATAGTGTGGGGGACATTGCAGCAGCTGCTGCATCCATATCTAGTGATCAAGTTGGTTAGTACATGATGTCTTGATGACACTCTAGATCGTCAGGTGGAGCACCCTCTAGAAGGACTGCACATGACATGTATAGTGCAGCAAGCATCCCTTCACTTTCTAGCCTAGAGGGACTGACATGAGAGATGACATGAATCACACTAACTAGTTTGGTTGAGGATCTATTGGATGTATATGCATTTAAATAGCATCAGAGCATGATATCCCCATATCAGATGTTAGAGCTCATGTGAATACTATCAGATACGCTCAGCCATATCCTTCTCACCTAGATCGTGGTCATAGTGGCAGTTCTCGTGAGGATCCACCTACTTACCACTCTATTGCTGTACAGGGAGAGGCATAGCATACAAACCCTTCATTTAGTGCAAGGCACCAGTTCTCTGATATTGGCCTTGACGATGTGACTTCAGCATGACCACTATGGGTTACCTACATTTTCTAACACATGATGATATGACTTCTATGCCATCTCATTTGCTTAGTCCATTGCATTCATCATTAGAGACGCATGTGCGGTCTACTCATGTTGCAGATGCAGAGTTGAGCTTGGACCAGACACAGTAAAATATTGATACCTTGGTGTTAGGATCAAGGCTAGGGAGTCTGAGTACTATCAGGTGCCACCACCTACACAGGTATAAATCAGATTATATATATTTAATATTACAATTTAACTTATTTATTTTCAAATTTTCAATAAATTTATATATGTACATGTATATATATATATGATATATTTTTTGTCTACCAAGATATGCCTCTTGTTACTCCTTTGAGCACTGATTGTGTATGTCGTCGGGACTCACTCGATGATGACATCAGTAGTGGACAGGTGAGTTTTTAATTTATTGATGTGTGTACATGTACTGTGTGTACAATGTTTATATATATATATATAATATATATATATATATATATATATATATATATATATATATATATATATATATATATATATATATATATATATATATATATATATATATATATATATATATATATATATATATATATATATATATATATATATCTTTCTCTGTAGGGATCTGTACATCCTTCATAGCATGATAGTCACTCTGGTTCTGACCGCTTAGTGAGGAGTCATCATGATGAGTCCTAGGCACTTTCATATTTGATCTAGACATATTATATATTACATATATATTCACATGTATTTGATGAACTATATTTCATTTCTAGACTCTACAATCGATTGATGTGTTTGATGTTATATTTCATTTCTAGACCCTTTTAATAGAATGTTTGACACATGATTGGTCCATATGTTTCATGTTTACGTACTTGATCTATGATTGATGTTTCCTACATGTTATATATGCTTTCACTCTATACGTGTGCATGTGTGATGAACTTGTACATACTTTCAATCTATGCATTTTTAATTTATACATGTACACATGTTTGATTCTTCATGAGTTCATGTGATTTTTATATAAGTAAATTCAATCTATGTGTTTTTAAATTTATAAATGTAAATTCAATACTTTCAATAGATTACATGTGTTTAATTTAAATACATGTGTACATGTTGGATTATATATGAATTTTGTGTTTTAGATATATGTACATGTGTTTGATTCAACGCGTGAATGATGTTTGATTACATGTTTATGAAAGTTATGAATGATGTAAATTTGACACATGAAAGCTATATAATTGAGACCTATGTTTGATTGAATCTTACTTATATTTAAATGTACATTCGATAATAGTTGCACGTACTTTTAATTTAATGTTGTTGCATTTCAAGTAGATTTCATATTTAAAACACATGTCCTAATGTAACATGCAAATTCAATGTACACACATTCATATTCCAAAGTTAGAGTACTTCTATCCACATGACCTAGAATTAATCAACTTAGAGATTTAATTTAATAAAGTAAATTGTAACATGCATTCAATACACATTCATATTCAGGTAGATAATTAATAAATCATATTCGAGTAAGATATTTTTTAGATATATTATAAATTTTTTAAAATTGCTCCATTCACTATGGGCACCGATAGGAAATAATGGAGCTAAGAAAACCTCCAATCTCGCCCGTGATAAATTTAGTACAAATCATATTTCATGCATGATTTATTCCACATCAAATGGTTCATCTCTCTCTCGAATAACATTTAAAATTCTCTCATGGTCATCAGTATCAAGTCTGCACTTACGAATGCCACGTCTTGTCATTGGCTGAAGAGATAGGACAGTGGCAATTACAAGATGGCTATACTAATAAACCTTGTTGTTAGGTTGATAATGAACAAAATGAATCCCATGTTTAAGTATTTTGATTTTCTTCAAATATGTTCCTTGCACAACAACTGAACCTCCACAGACAAGTTCAACAATGTTATATGTGTGTGTGTGTGTGTGTGTGTGTGTGTGAAATTAACCATATAAACAAACGTATAAGAATATCAGAAGTTGGACCTCACTCAAGCTTAATACCTATGAAATTTAAATGCAGTACTAACATGTGGTAAACATAATTTCATCACTTGTTTCATTCTATATTAGCTTCATCCTCTCCTTGCAGCAACGTAATAACTAGTAACTAACACCTCACACATTTCTAGGCTCTACTACTATTGCAAAACTATGTCCTGCATTTAAGGTGAACTTTTAATTTGAGGTTTGTAAATATAAATTAAACAGACTTTATTTATAAATTGAGTTTATGAATCCTTTATATATATATATATAGATAGATAGATAGATAGATAGATAGATAGATAGATAGATAGATAGATAGATAGATAGATAGATAGATATAGATATATACATACATACATATACACACACATACCAATTTTGATCAAACCTAAAATATGGTCATAATCTATAGCAATCAATGGAATGTTGTCAAAGCTTTCATCCTCAACTTCATCATTTGTATTTGTAATATCTAGTGGAACCAAATTCCATTCACTAACAAATCCACATTTTTGGTTGATACATTCGTCATAATTTTAAAAAATGCAGTCATAACAAAAGCATGCGTAATCTCTAGTGTACAATGACCACACATTACTATTTGTACTCATAACTAAATGCAGGGATCTTGTTTTGTCTACTCTCTTGCATCCATGGATTGATCTTCTATTAACACCTTCAATAAAGAGACACATGTAAAAATTGAAGATAAGTTAAAATCATATATATATATATATATATATATATATATATATATATATATATATATATATATATATATATAATGTACACATATATAAGTTATCTTCAATGATCAATAAATTTAAAGCACACATACATAAATTATAACTACAACAAGTGATGTTGAAAATTTATACCTAATATCTCCTAGAATACTCGGAATGATATGACTCGATCTAATCATGATGATGTGTTATCATGATTTGGCACCACAAAATGCATCTTGCACTACTCAACTACATCATGAGCATTATTTATATAGATTCCCTGATAGTCCAGTTGATACTTTCTTAAATCACGTTTGATACAAGCTCCTACACCATCATGCTCTCCCTTTCCTAATAGGTCCTAATTGGTAATAATTAGTCTAATTAGGTCTAATTAGGTATTGCAATATCATGCTTACATGATTCATTAAGACAAGTCCTGACCATCAACTTAAAATATCCACACACAGAGACAGAGACATACCTTATTTCCTACGATAATATCTTTCTCATGCTTCTTCGTGTAGTCTTTGTTCAGCCTCTTCTAAATAATGTCGTGTACTCTTGTTTAGCCTTCTCTTTTTATTTCTCATCACCAGTTGCAAAATTGTTCCACCAAAATGTCTTCCTTTCCTAAATGCGAATAATTTTACAAATTTCAGATTAATGAGATGAGAAAAAACATACATTTATCTATATGTAATCATTATTAATCTGAAATGACACCAAATAGGCTGACCTAGGTTTCTATCGAAAGTCAACTTTTACTTTCGATCGAAAGTAAGTTAGTGATGACTAAAATTGGCATCAAATTTGAAAGTACTTTCTATCGAAAGTACCTAAAGAAATTCTGAGAATTTCATGGCTTTAGGGCTCAAACGCGGGGATCAAATGGAAGAATAAGAAGACATCCTTTTGCATAGCACAAGTACTCAAAATGAGATTTCTAATGATTATATATTCGACTATTTTTTTATTTATTATGTATATGGTTTTTTATGTTAATCGAATGTAGGTTTTTTATCAAATATGAACCTCTGAGTTTGACATCCAATGAAAAATAGTAAAAAAGGAAAAAAAATTGAAAAACCTTAGTGCCCTCCATCTTCGAGTCTACTTTCTATCAAAAAAAAATTGAAATTCGATAAATACACAATAAGTTATAAGCTATGTAGTTAAGGTATGTCAAAATTATGGTTTAGTCAACTTCAAACGTTAATAAAATATGCAATAATTATGATAATTTCATCAAACCAATTGCATGCCCTATGTATGGATGTTACAAAACTAAATTCGAAAGAATGACATTCATATCTATTTTACAAAAAATGTTATGCTCTATGAAAACAATGTTACTCTTTGAAAATGATGTTTTCAGCACCATACCAGTTTTTGTCGGAGAAAGAAAAAACTTTTCAAATATATTCAAAAAAGATATATATATATATATATATATATATATATATATATATATATATATATATATATATATATATATATATATATATATATATATATATATATATATATATATATAATCTAGATAGAAAATCCTAAAAGACTCTAATTTACTTCATCCTCCAATTTCAAATGGTTCAACGACAATATGCATCTGAATCTGAAAAAAAATTTCAAAATGCAGAGTTTAGTGTCCGTTTAGGCAAAAAAGTGTAACCCACTTTTGTGGTTTCACCCAACTATACAACTTTTTGCAAATAGGAATTAATAAGGAAGGTAGGATCACTTAGGTAAAAATGATTGTGCCTTAAGATTTAAAAATGGTCATGATAGTAAAATTTATGAATCATAATCAAAATATTCTTTTCTTTTTTACATTGACTTTAATGACTTCACTAATTTGGTACAAATTTATGAGCACGACTTCACTTATACCTTCTAGTCAATTTGATGGTTGATAGTTTGATTTGTCTCTCTAGAATTTGTAGAATAATGGTATTGAGGAGTAAGTTTACAAAGTTGTACTACAATTATTAGATAATAACGCCTTGCCTCAATCAACAATTTTTATATCGAACAAGATTGAAGATAGTAGATAAGAATTAAAATGTATACTATTTACTTTATTTTGATAATTAAATGCACGTGTAGTATTTTTTTAAAATAGGTAATAGGCCATGGCCGATATATTTTATTAATTTTAAAAAAATTATAACCTGGTTCAGTGTGGGCATCGGTAGGAAAGAACCGGGTAAAGAAAACCTTTGGTCTTTCCCCCCCCCCAAAAAAAAAAAAAAAAAAATAGAAAGAGAGAGAGAGGGGAGGGATTTTCAAAATTACATTGCTTTACAGTCATCCCCTTAGAAAATTTTGGGGTCATATTAGAATTTTGACCACTTTTCATATTACAAATAGTGGAATTATATTACAATTTCTCTTATTCTTTATTCTCTTCCAAACAAAGTATCATTGCAAATCCTAATCAGACTTCCCACCTTCTAAGAAACCTTATGCCTGATTCATTTTTTTAGACCTATTCCTACACACTTGCTCAAAGACATCTCCAAAATTCTTGACAATATGTTAATTGCCAAGATAAAATACTAACATCAGAAAAATAAAGTTGTCCTTTTAGTTCTCAAATCAAAGATAACCCTGCTTAATCTGCTGAAAAGGTTATAATAACATTTATATCACTTCATAGTCTACCTTTTGATAAAATGAATAAAATCATTCTATTATTCCTATCTTAGAATTATATATAAGTTAACTTAGCTAACTAATAGCAGCCATCCCTATCTTCTAACAACTTATTGAGAGTTCAAACCTTCTACCAATTCCCTTCTTATCATATGTACAATATGAGAGCTTAAGAACCAATATTATTTGTGCATTTAGATAATTTTTATTAGACAAATAGCTTAAACTATGTAAGAACTAAGACTTTGTTTCATTAAGTTTTAAATGAAGAATTGAATCAATATAACATTCACATTCCAATTTTTCTCTTCATCCATAACTTAATAAGAAAATGTTATCTTAATTTAGTATATATTTATTAGTTAAACAATAATTCAGATCAAACCCATTGATGTGATCTTATACTTAACTCCACTTAATATCTATTTCCATGTCACCAAGGGGACTCATAAAACATAATGAAAATTTTGGGATAAGAAAAAAGATTTTTGAACAATTATAGTAAAGTATGAAAATCCATAAAAATTTATTAGTATATGTTTAGAACAATGTGCATCTATGCCTGACCTGACTCTTGAGCAATGATCGGCCAATTTTATGCCTAACTTGTTCTAATCATATATAATGATTATATGTAACTATGCATTTAATTCGCCAACTAGATCTATAATGAAGTTAACTCATTAGAATTTAAAGTCTACAAATTATAATGATGTCTTTATCTATATTTAATGCACGAAAATGTCAATACACATGCCTGAATGGTTCTTAATGAGTTATACCTTCTATTAGTTCTTTTTTCTGAACTATAGATTACTGAAGCTAAAGATGTATATAAATAAATGAGTTTGTATATATATATTTCAAATAGTCAAATATAAATATAGACCCTATACAAATACATACAATACATATTTTAGAGATTTGTATAGTATATATTCATATACCACTGTATACATATATTTGATGTCTTATGTGTGTATATATATATGTATATATATATATGACTCATTCATGAATATAAAATGCAATAGAATGTGAAAGTTTATCAACACTAGCTATTTCCATTTCCACCCATCATTGGAAGGGAGGCCCGTCCAATCCTCATGAAATGAGATTAATGGAGTCGGTCATCACAAATCACTACTAAACAATCATATATAAAGTATGTCTAAACCTTTACCTAAAAATCCAATAACCAAAAATAGCTTGGATCTTATGCAGAGAGTAGTTCGTTCTACACCCATAATAGTCTTTCCAGGAATTAGAAATTAAACAATAATCTTCTTTACCTTCATGGATTCTCTTATTAAATACATTATTTTGATTAATTTACAATTCCGAATACCCTTAAGGCATCCATAGTTCTAGTTTTAATATCATAATTTTTCGCTTCTCCTTTCCTATATTCATAGCCCTCAATGCAAATATCCTAATTATATCTAATAAAATATGAATGTCTATCTATGTATATAGTATTTATGCCATATATATTTATCCATTATCGTTAACAAACTTTGAACTGTCTCACAAAATTACCAAAATATAACATAGGCACCACAAATAAACCAGACTTCTATCATCCTTAGAGATAGTTTCTAATATAGTCTTTCATCAATAATATCTTATTTACAATGAGAGTATAGAACCATAACTATATATTGTATTGCATTGTTTCTACCTAGCTTCAGCCAGACATATCTGCTGGATACAAAATTAGAGTATCAAACTAACAATGCTATAATTGTAATACTAGTTACAAAATTGGGCGAAGCCCTAAACTTTCAATGTAGGCATACTATACTTATTCATATTTAGGCTTCTCGCCCTTTCTATCATTCACCATGACTCCATCGTATCTGTGGCTACAAGCTCTTGCAGAGGTCGACCCCGAGCCTTTGATGATCCCCTTTGATGACTCCATCAACTGGCGCTCATCGTCTTCATCAGAGATCAAGAGCCCTATTCCTTCCTCCATTAAAAAGTCTCCAAAGTAACTCTTTATCTTGGGTTTTTTTGTACATGAATTAGAAACATTGGGAAGTCCATATTCCTTTTTATTACTAGCTTCCGTTCAATGAGCTCATTCATATTGTCTACCACCAGAATGGGAAAGGTGGGCACTGGTCTCCCCTTTATGATAATCTTGTCATAATGTCTAGGCTGCGAAATGGTAACATCTTCGTATATGTTGGATAGCACTTTGTCTAGCTCTACAAGGATGCCCTTTTTAGTAGAATGCCCTTTTTAAAGAGGTGATGGCATAACTTCCCAATTGCATTTCGTTCCTTGTCAATGTGTATAGCAACAATAATTAACATTACAGGGATACTCGGATTATCCATATAGTATTCATCATTAAGGATGAAATCTTCCCCTAGGACATTAAACACTACTCTAATTACTATTTAATGCCTAAAACTCAAAATGTTTTTCATCCTTTCCTCTCTAAAAGGCCCATCAAAGGCCATCTACCTTTTTGTCCCTCTCAAATTAATGGGTGTAGCCATGTTAGAGACCCTAACTTCAGGAAGCCTTCTATCTATTTCCAATTCTAAGTGATGATTTCTACCACATTTTCCTACAAATAGCCCACTAACTTCTAGACTCTTTTGAGGTGCCATCATTACCTTACACATACAACAGGATGCTAGCTATCGTCACTTAGGAGAAGTACTCATAATTACTTAAAATCTACTTTTCCATTTAATTATTATTAATGATCATTAATAAGTATTGAAAGTGTGGGTATAAATGAATATGTATATGAAGGTACCTTTGTATACATATTATATCACGTATCTTCTTCTAGATTTCCTAAATATCGGTAGTTCATTTCTAAGGTATACAATTACTTTATTACTTAATATTATTTGATTTCATCTCCAGCCTATTATACTGATTATATAAAGAGACTCATACATAAAAGTCATTGTTGAAGGGGATTATTAACCACCTTAATGGTCATCCATACTCACCATTATATTCCCATATGCACATTCATTTTCCAAGTTGTCTGGCCTTGAGTTCCCCTCTATCTATATATATATATATGACTAAAAGTGCATTTTCTAAAGAATTTGATTAAATCCAAAGCTCTTGATAGTAAAGCATTTAATCTCTAATTTGGCAATGAACCCTTTCTAATTGCATTTATCACAATTGTCGAATACCCCTCTATTTCTAATTTTTCTATCCTAATATCTTTGCAAATCCTCAATCCTTCGATTATTGTTGTAAATTGTACAGTATTATTGGTCACTACAATAGGTTATGCAATTCTTTCTATTTCCTTACCTTCCTAGTTATAGATACAACATCTAATACCTGGTTTCCACTAGAGGCCCCATCAAAGTTAATTTTATACCATCCCTTCAAGCTATTAGGAGGAGCCCATACACACTTTGTTCTTATTTACTTACTTACCCCTTCCCCAATTCTAATATATTAAGGAATCTTCAAGCCTTCCCATCTATTCCTCATCCTTTCATCCTAATAAGACATTTTGGGTTCCACCTTGGGCTGATTCATTATCCTACTATTTATGGTTTCTATGATCACAACCTCCATTTTATTAGTTAATTGCTCCCAACTCATTTTATTCTCCTTGAATATTTGTCTATTTCTCTCCTTCCATAATTCTCATACTACAATTGAGGGGGTACTTGTCCACAAGTTACTATATGAACTATTCTGGTTGATCATGATATAGAATTGGAACAAGCCTAAGCTACTATTAGGAAGGGTTTAGATCTAGCCTAATTTACCTCACAGTCATTGCCAACATTGACTAGATAAACTACATGTGAGTAGAGTGTGGTCTGTAGTTTGTTTATCCCGTTCACATAAAGGGAATCTATTGGTCCCTGCATATCCTATTCTTGTAAACCTTTTTTCACTTAGTATCTTATTCTAGAGGGCTATTCAGGAAAATAGTCCTACCTTTGGTAGACAACTCTTATCCCAACATAATCTTAAGGGTATATTAATTTGAGGCCTTTGTTATTTTTTGATAAGATAGTCATAGCCATCTCTTGTATTAATCTCCTATATTTAAACCATCCCATACCAATCTGTCTTTTTTAAACTAAAAAGTAATGTTCCTATTACTTAAAATTCTTAATAATTCTCTTTCTTCCACTTCTAGGATATTGATATTACTTATTTATTTCCACTTCCATCCTTGTATCAAGTCTCCTTATGGGATCTCTATGTAGTCCTTAACATGTTTTCCCCATTGTGTTTCTAAGATTCTTTTGGAATTCTCAAAGTTATATAGACTATCAATTGCAACATAACCTCCCTGGGAATCTTGCCAAAATAGGGCTTTTTCTCCATCCCCTAGATTCCAAGTTAGTTTCTCCAAGATTTTTTTTCTACATTCCATCATAAAGTTCTAGATACATGACCCTTTAGGAGGGGAGGCGGTTCTAAGGATGCTAGTGGGTTCCCTGCCATTTAGATATTTATGACTCAAGATCCTAACCCATTTTAATTTGGGATTATTGTACATCTTCCAAACCAACTTAACCCTAGAGACTTACTTTATTCTCTGATATTCTTAATCTCGAGACCCCCTTCATCTTTTGGTCTACATATCTTGTCCCAAGACACTAGTAATATCTTTTTCTTGTCCTTCGTAGCCTTCCAAAAGAAGGTTATCAGGTTCCTATTAACTTCTTCTCTCTTTTCTATAGGTAAGTTTATACATGATAATTGGTATGTCGAGATGGTTTCCAACACATTTTTTAACATAATTGCCTTATTGGTAGAAGAGAGCCATTTTCCTTTCCATGAGTCTGTCTTATTCTTTATCTTTGAAACTACATGATCGTACAATGTTTTTGCATTGCTTTGGTATCTACAAGAAAGTTCTCTTTTTAAGTTTAATACAATTTTGACCTCCCTCTCTATGTTATGATATGTATTAAAGAAGAATATTTCTAGTTTTTCCTCACTAATTTTATGTCCCGATGCTTTTTTGTAAGAGTAATATTTTATTAAGCTCTATTGCCTCTTGTTTCTCCCCTTTTCCATAAACCATAGTGTCATCAAGAAAAAATTTATTTGTAATAGGGTCTAGACCACTAGTTACTTTAACTCCCTTGACTATGTCATTTTCCCTAGCCTTGGTGATTTCTCTTCCCAAGGCTTTTGTCATGGTAATGAATAGAAAGGAGGACTTAGGATCCCCTTGTCTCAGCCCCTAGAGATGCTGAAAAAGCCCTCTAGGGTGCCATTTACCAAGACTAAAATCCTTGGACTCGGAATGCATTAAAAAATTAAGTTAATTCATTGTCTTGCAAAGCCAAACACTTCTAGACACTTGAATAGGATGTGCCAATCCACCTTATCATAAGATTTTCTTATGTCAAGTTTAACAATTATGCTCGAATTATGATTCTACTGAATAGAATGAATAGCCTCCTAGGATATTATTACCTCATCATAGATAGATCTGTCTAGGACAAATCATGTTTTCTATTCATTGATTAATCCTAGGAGAAGTTTTTAAATTCTATTAGCCATAGTTTTTGTAAGTATTTTATAGATAGTTTTGTGTAATGAAATAGGTCTAAAGTCATGATAATTTTTTGTTGATTCTTTCTTGGGTATGAGGGTAAGAAATGTATTGTTAATTTCTTTAAGAAGTTTACCTAAGTTTCTAACCCCTTCTAGTGCCTCCACTACCTCATCACCTATAAAGTGCTAGTTTTTTTGAAAAATGAAGGCAAGAAGTCCATTCGGTCCTGGGGCCTTATCTGGGTGCATCTTTATCATAGGAGTTTTTATTTCAAGCTTAGCGAATATTTTTGTTAAATCTTGTTCTACAATTATAATCTTCAGAATGTTTTCTACAATCTTCTTTTGGTGTTCCAAATTCAACTCCTTGTTATTTAATATATCTTCATAATATTTGACTGCTTTAGCTGCAATCTAATGAGTATCCTCAATGATGACTCCATTCCTATCATTCACCTTTTTTATTCTATTAATGTTTCTCCATTATTTGGTGTTGTTGTGAAAAAAGATTATATTTTTATCCCCCACTTCCAACCATGTTTCCCTATACTTTTGACACCAAAAAATATCGTCCTTAGCTAGGAAATCTTTATATTATGCCAACAGTTTCTTCTCTTTGAGATAAAATTCCTCATCCATTCCTTTATCTATCACTTCTTTATTTACATTTCCTAACTCTTGTTCTATCATTTCTTTTGACTCGAAGATATTTCCAAAGTGGTTCTTATTCCCAAGTAGGAGTTTATTTTTAATTATCTTCAGCTTGGCTACTAGGTAATATAACCTTGATCTTGATACCTCAACTTCATTCCACCATTGTTTAAGTATCTTCATCAAATTCCCATATCTCAACCACATCATTTCAAACTTGAATGGAGATTGTTTTGGGCATGCATCCTCAAGGATGTTTAGTTTTATTGGGAAATGGTTAGAACTTGAGTGTGGGAGGATATCAGCTAAAAGAGTATAGGGGAAAATAGCCCAGTTTCACCTAAGGAGGAATCTATCTAGTTTTTTAGTAATGTGGTTAAAAACTTGCCTCTTATTATTCCATGTAAATGTTCATTTCTCTATTTTAATTTCTAACAAATCATTTCTATTAACCCAACCTCTGAAGTCCATTGTTGACTAAGATTATTTATTGGTCCCCTCATTTTTCTTTAGGGTCTAAAATAGCATTTAAATCACCTCCAATGATCCAAATTTGATCTAGGATACGATCTAGATACTGCTTTATCTCATTCTGTATAGCTATCTTGTCTTGGTTCTATATTGGTCCATATACATTTATTAATATGAATTTTAGATTTCTCCTTATACTTCTTATTGATCTACTCATCCAATTTATATTACCTCTTTTCTTGGTAAAGGTGACAGATCTAGGGTCCCATATTATTTCTAAACCACTGGAGGCCCCTATAGTTGGGACTCCATCCATGTACCAAACACATAATTTCTTTCTGAAGGATTCCATATCTTCCTAATTGAGATTTATTTATGTATTATTATGATTTCAGCTTTTGTTGCAAAGATGCATCATTTTAGGGGTGTTTATTAGGGTTGTTTATGCCTCTAATATTCCATGTGTTGACTTTCATTGATCCTTGGGAAGGAAATTCCCCTTCCCTGCATTAAATAGTATTTTATCTTGACCTGATCTTCTACAAACCCATCTTTTGACCTTAGTTTCTAAGATAGGGATTTCCTCCCCCTTTTCTTATTACTTTTAGCACACCTAGGAGTGTACAATTAGTTTAAATTAGTTATAGATTACTAGGACTTATTATAGTACAATTTGTTGTAAAATAAGAATTAATAAGGAGGGTAGGATCACTTAGCTCAAAATGATTGTGTGGCCTTAAGATTTAAAAATTGTCATAATAGTAAAATGTATGAATCATAATTAAAATATTATTTTCTTCTTTACATTGACTTTAATGACTTCACTTAATTGGTATAAATTTATGTGCATGAGCTAGATCTCCACTAGTAGAGTTAACATTCAAAGTGTTATGATGTATATATTCTATTCAATTTGATGGTAGAATAATAGTATTGAGGAGTAAGTTTCCAAAGTTGTACTACAATTATTAGATAATAACACTTTGCCTCAATCAACCATTTTAATATCAAACAAGATTGAAGATAGTAAATAAGAATTAAATGTATACTATTTACTTTATTCTAATAATTAAATCCACATGTAGTGTTATTTGTTTACCTTTTAGAATGACAATAATATGTGAATTTGATAGAGATGTTTTAAAAGAATATAATAAAATTCTATTAAATAATACCACATGACATCAAATTCCTAAAAAATATATTTAGAGTTGAGTAAATGGGCTTAACTTTGAACAAGATTATCCCATTTGGCATACTGTACATGTATTATACATTTCATTAAGATATGTACAAAATAAAGTAATAAATGGAAATGAGATCCAATTCAAAAATTTAGGATATGGAACAAGGAGGAAATATGATGAAATCAATAAACAAGAGCCCAAGGATGAAGAGAAGGTGTCAATCAAAACACCAACTATCATTGGGATGGAAACAATGATAATATTTGCATGGAGTGGATATGGATATTATCTATCTGAGAAACTAAGTTATCTATATCAAGAAACTTGTCACTTACCTTGAGGAGAGATTAAAGAAAACAAGTTGGGATAAATTCAACAAATTTGAATAGGGCCTTAGAAATACTATCATTAACATTACTAATGGTATTATGAATAAAATTGTTAAGGAGTCATTCTTGGAAGCTCAAGGATTAGAAATAAGCCAAAGAAATAGAGAAGGATGGTAGGAGATGAAAAGGATGGATAAATAAAAGAGAACTGAGAAGCCTAGAAGAAATATCTTTAATCCTTCACGGCTAACTAAAATCCCATAAGATGATCTACTCTTGGTGCTAAATTCCTTTTACTACTAATATTTTATTTTCCTTATGTTATTGATAGTTTTGGCCTCTGTGCCTCGTGCTTGTTAATATCATTTATGTGTGTTCTATCTATTTTGTCTTTATGCTTGTTGTTGAACTTTGGGTTCAAGGCCCTTACCTTCTTTTGAACAATAAAAAAAATTATAGGGTAAAATTATAAACCTATGTCACACTTCAATCCAACTTATCAACACAAATGAATTTGTGTACTTCTAACTAAAAATTAATTTTGGTCAAACATAGGCAGCATCGGTCATTGTTTGTGCCAATCGTGTTTGTGAAAATGGGGCTTCATATGAAGGCCTAAGGGATTGTGTGGAGGGGGTTCGCATGAAGGGTCTTCAGGTGAAGGCCCTTGTTATGGCCTTCTCCCCCAAAGCCAACTTGTTTTTTGTAAAATTGTGTCTTACAAAACTCTCAATCAAGGACCAAATAGAACAATCTTTAAAAACCCAGATACTAGATGGTGCTACTCAAAACAATATTTTCAATGATTATGATTTTAATATATGTTGAGTTCATTGTGACTTTCTATTTTTAGTTTTATTAAACATAGGTTGTCTAACCATTATGCAACTTCTCTATTCGAAACTTCTAGAAAAATAGCAAATTAGGGAAAAAAAATATGAAAAATATCCACACATTAGATATTTATGTTATCTTTCTAACAAAATAAAATAAAATTTTCTATATACAAATCAAGTTACAACACGCTAAATGAACCTATGCCCAAATTACAATTAACGTCACTTCAAAACTCAATAAAGTTCTTTAAAATATTTAACTAAATTGAATGAAACCAATTGGATACACTAGATAATAGTGTTAACAACTTAACTTCGAAAGAATTACATTTTTAGAAAAAAGGTTATGATATCTTAACTAACTATCACTCCGTAAAAATATTATTTTTTATACAAACTAATTTTCAAAGAGGAAGGAAAAATATATACAAATCAATTCCACAATTCTTTTAAAAACTATATTTATAAACTATAAACAAAATTTTAAAAGTTACTAGTTTACATCATCTACAAATTCCAAATGGTTTTGGAGAAATAGGTGTCTGAAAGTGAAGTTCTTTTTGAGAATGTTCATATCAGTGGCAAAGTTGGCAAAAAAGTAGGATTTTCAATATTGTGGGACCATCCCATAGTGGCATTTTTATGCAGTTAAAAATGTTGTAGAGGTTTGTTTCATTTCTTCAAGAGTGGCCATTACTTGCTCTTTAAAACATTGTGTTTATGGTTTTTCATAGCGTTGTTTTTATGCAATTAAGAATGTTGCTAAGGTTTGTTTTGGTACTTCAATAACGTTCATTACTTATTATTTTAAAATATTATGTTTTTAAATATACTATACTAATGGTGTTGTTGGTGGTTATGGAAATAGTTTGGTGGGTTGATGTTACTCATTTTTCATCTTTCCAGAAGCAGTCATATTGTAGAGGTTTGTTTTCATTCTTCACGACTGTCCAGTAATTACTCTTTCAAAATATTATCTTTAGGATTTTTCATAGTGCCATTTTTATGTGGTTAAGAATGTTGCAGAGATTTGTTTTGGTTCTTCAACAACACTCATTACTTTCTCTTTAAAATATTGTGTTTACAATTATTCATAGTGTCATATTTTGTAGTTAATAATTTCATTAGTGGTGGTGGTGCATCCTTTCTATCTATTCCTTCCAGTCCCTTCGTTCCACCATTTCCACATGCCATAAAATAGGTACACGACTATGGTCATTTTTATTTAATTTCTTTTTTTGTATCTAAACTTTGGATTTATGATTTTTCATAGTGGCATTTTTAGGCAGTTAAAATTTTGATTTTCTCCATAGATTTCTTTGAGATTCAATTTCATTTTATTTTAGACTGTTGGGAATTGACTTTTTATGGATAAAATGATCTGATCAAAATTTAAAGCTTACTTTGTGTTGGCTCAAGGAGCTAGAAATCACTAAAATGTCAAATTGTGTAAAAAATGAATTTGGTGTTGATAAACCATTTCACAATATTTTAAGATGTGATTCAATACATATCTAAAAACATCCTTTCAGGAATCTCCTCTGATATAGTATTTCGTAGCAGGATCCCATTTGATATGGTATTTTTTAGCTTTTAATAATAACAGTTAAACCCACAAAAAAAATACAAAAGGATGTTACGACCTATACTACAATGTTTGAATAATGGAAACATTTTGATACCTTTATGCAAACACTTCATTATTTAATAATATTTGGGTCTCCTGATGATGTATTTGACAACCCTTGGTAGAAAAATCAATAAACCCAAACCCCAGAAAGAAAGGAATATTTTGAGACCTGACTCGATCGGATGTCAGAATGATGTGAAATGGATGATCTTGAATTTTTATGTGAACCTATGTGATGCAGGAGCATCCTAGGTGTAAGAGCAATCTTGCATCACCCAAAAATATTTCTATTTTTGTATTCAATAAGGGCTATCTTGTGTAGAGCTGCTATTTATGGGAACTTGCTATTTTTATTAAGTTGGTCATATGATCTTAGAATGTTTTGATTTCACATGTGGAGGTTCATCTTAGTCATATCAGCCTGCCAGTAAAGTTTCATTGATAGATCAAGTCTAGCTTTGTAGATATTGAAGATTTTCGGTATTAGCAATAGGGTACAAAAACTTTGAACTCAGTTTTGAAGGCTTTAGAGGCTCCAAATGAGGTCAAAAATTTGAGTGACGGGCACTTGCGCAATTCAAGCCTATAGAGCACTTCGTGGCCTTTCCAAATTGGGGTTATAATAGTCAATTGGAGCAACTCGCGATGACTTATGGTCTTCGGAAGTTGGGTCACCTGAAATGGCGTAAAATAATTTTCCTTCAAAATTTTTGTTCGGGTTTCAAAATTTATTTTGAGCTGACTTTGATGTAATAAATTGTAAAATAAAATAATTCTAAGTTTGGTCGGCCTTTGGGCTAAATTTCTGGAACCTTCTCGGGAGGTGAAAATTACCTATATAAAGAAGGCTCGTAGTGTTGTCTTAGGCAGTTCTAGGTAGATCTGGGTAATAATTTGAGGCTTTGTCCTATAGAATATTGTAAGGGAATGTCCATGTGGCTTTGCATATTGTAATTCTAAAAGTTTGTAATTCCACATTTGTGGAGATAATAAGAAGCCAAATTTTTGTTCTTGCATATTGTTATTGTTGTTTCTCTGTTTCTGTTATGTGTTTGTGGTATTAAGGGGAGCACCCTTCATCAAGTGGTATCAGAGCCAGGTTTTCCTGAGCATATAAGTAGATCACTGACTATGAGGCAGTTTGCACCAGGACCATGGTTAGGGTTTTATCATGCATCACGAAAATGCCTCCACGAAGAGAACGGGGTGGAAGAGTTGGTGCTGTGACACCTGAGGTTAGAGAGCTACAGAGACAAGTGCAAGCATTGCAAGAAGAGATTCATAGAGGAATGAATCTTAATGTCAGAGATGAAAGAGAGGATGAAGTCGAAGAAGAATATCAAGAAGGAGAAGTTCAAATTGTGAACCTGGAGGAAGAAAGACTTTTTCGGGCCATTTCCAAGATTGGGAAAAGACCTAAGATTGAGGTTCCTACATTTTTTAGAAATCTTAACCCAGAAGAATTGATTGACTGGATCAATCAATGTGAGGAATATTTTGAGTATGAATATGTTGAGGATCCTGATAGGGTCAAATTTGTGAAGGCCAGACTGAAAGGTCATGCGAAGATCTGGTGGCAAGAGATTCAATTGGAGTGAAATAGAAGAAGGAAAGATAAAATCACAAGATGGGATCAGATGGTGGATAAATTGAAGTGATAGTTTATTCCTGTTGATTATGAGCTTGACCTACTAAAGAAAATGCAAAGTTTGAAGTAGGTAGGAAGATCTGTTCAGGACTATATAGAGGAATTCTATCGACTCCTCATCAAAACAGGCCATGCAGAAGCTGATAAGGAGAAAGTTGCCTGATACCTTAATGGGTTAAGGCCAAGCATTCAGGAGGAGTTGAATCTGGTCAAACGAATGAATAGTATTGAGGAGGCATACCAATTTTCCCTAAAAGTAGAGGAAAAGATGAACAAGAATTTTGAGAGCAGACAAAACAGAAGAGGTCATGGTGGAAGATCTGGTGGACGGTCATATGGTGGCCGAAATGAAGATCCAAAAAAGAAGGATGAGGGCAGTAGTAGCCAGAATCAGAGAGAAAATAATTCCAATCACTTCCAGGATAAGAGTAATAGAGATAAGAGAGGAAGAGGAAGAGGACAAGGATCTAGAAGAGGAGGCTTTCGTGAAACATGTTTTCACTGTGGAGAAGAACGTCATAGGGCATTTGAATGTCCTCAGCACCAAGGTAGAACAGACGTGAGAAAAGAAGGCCAGGCCAGAGTTGCACATGTAGATGAAGATGCCAGATCATCAAATTTTGAAGATGCTGAAAGAGGAGAAATGCTGATTAACAGAAGAGTCTTGTTGAGTGGTGAGAATGAACTTGAACAAAGGAGGAGCCTATTTCATACCAGGTGCAAGTGTGAGGGTAGGTGTTGTGATGTGATTATTGATAATGGAAGCACTGACAATTTGGTGTCAGAAGAGATGGTGACGAAGTTGAAGCTCAAGAGATAGAAACACCCACATCCATATCGAATTGCTTGGGTACAGGATGACCACAAGGTCATGGTCAATGAACAATGCCTAGTGAAGTTCAAGATTGGCGGATACCATGATGAGGTACTATGTGATATCATATCTATGGATGTATGTCATATGTTGTTGGGTAGACCATGGCAGTTTGACAGATTTGTTGTACATGATGGTCGTGTGAATACCTATTCCCTGACAAAGGATGGAGTGTGACATAAGCTAAAGCCATTGAATGACACAGAAGAAAAGGTATGTGGTAGTGCAAGAATAAATTTTGTTGATGGAAGAAATTTCCTAGATGGTATGAGGCATGAGCATGTATGTTTTGCTTTAATTCCAAAAGCTGGTAAAGAGGAAGTAGAAGATGTTCTTGTAGAAGTTGTAGATTTGTTGAATGAGTTTCAGGATATTATATTCGATAATGTGCCTGATGGATTACCACCAGTCAGGAAGATCAGTCATCAAATGGACTTGATCCTAGGAGCAAGCTTGCTGAATAAGGCAGCACACAAAATGACACTTGCAGAAAGTGAGGAGTTGAATAGGCAAGTACATGACTTGTTGCAGAAAGGATTGATTTGTGAGAGTCTGAGTCCCTGTGCTGTACTAGTGGTATTAGCACCAAAGAAGAATGGAGAGTGGAGGATGTGTACAAATTCTAAAGCAATTAACAAGATCACAATCAAGTACAGGTTTCCATTTCCATGAATGGATGATATTATGGACTATTTAAGTGGAGCTGCGTATTTCTCAAAGATAGATCTGAAGAGTGGATATAATTAGATTCGGATCAAAGAAGGAGATGAATGGAAGACTGCCTTCAAGAAAAAGGAAGGATTGTATGAGTGGTTAGTCATGCCTTTTGGGCTAACCAATGCACCGAGCACTTTCATGTGGCTCCTGAATGAGGTTCTGAAAGAATTTATGGGTAAGTTTGTCATTGTTTACCTAGATGGTATTTAGTAAGATATTGGAGGAGCATATGATGCATATTCATATGGTATTTGAGAAGCTTAGAGAAGAGAAATTGCTGATTAATTTGAAGAAGTGCAGTTTTGTGAAAAAGGAGTTAGTGTATTTGGGATTTGTAGTTTCAGAAGAAGGTCTAAAAATGGACCCAAAGAAGGACAAGCTATCCTTGAATGGCCTACTCCAAGAAGTGCTACTGAGGTAAGATCTTTTCATGGTCTAGCTAGCTTTTACAGAAAGTTTATCAGAAATTTTAGCAGTATTTGTGGACCCTTGACTGAAACAATGAGAGGGGATAGAAAAGAGTTTAAGTGGACTAATGGGGCAGAAAAGAGTTTTCAATTGTTGAAACAAAAAGTTACAGAACAACCTATTTTAGCACTTACAGATTTTAATAAGGTGTTTCAAGTAGATTGTGATGCTAGTGGCACTGCAATAGGAGCTGTTATGAGCCAAGAAAGTAAACATGTTGCTTATTTCAGTGAGAATTTAAATGATGCCAAGAGAAAATATTATGTTTATGATCAGGAATTTTATGCTATAGTTCAAGCATTAAAGAAGTGGAGACATTATCTACTTCCTAAGGAGTTTGTTTTGTATACTGATCATCAAGCTTTGCAATATTTGAATAGTCAAGGAAAGTTGAATCAAAGGCATTTGAAATGGGTTGAGTTTTTGCAAAGTTATACATTTGTTTTGAAACATAGGAGTGGAAATTCTAACAGGGTTGCAGATACTCTTAGCAAAAGGCAACTATTGCTGACAGAAATGTAGATTGAAGTGGTTGGGTTCAAGGAACTCAAGAATTTGTATCCAGAGGATCTTGATTTTGGTGAAGCTTGGAAAGCTTGTACAGAACTTGTTACTCTAGACAAGACAAAATGGTTGGATTTCATCATCCAGGATGATATGCTATTTAGAGGGAGTCAGTTGTGCATTCCATGAAGTTCTATGAGGGAGAATCTCATCAAAGAGAAGCATAGCGGAGGATTGGCTAGACATTTTGGTTGTGATAAAACCCTTGCTTTGGTTAGTGAGAATTATTATTGGCCACAGTTGCAGCAAGATGTGAAGAAGTTTGTATAGAGTTGCAGAGTATGTCAGATGGTAAAAGGAGTGAAGTAGAATACAGGGTTGTATCAGCCATTACCTGTACTAGAGAAGCCTTGGGAGGATATCAGCATGGACTTTGTTCTTGGTTTACCAAGGACTCAATGGGGACATGATTCAATTTTTGTGGTGGTTGACAGATTTTTGAAGATGGCACATTTCATTCCCTACAAGAAGACTAATGATGTTGTTCATGTAGCAGAATTATTTTTCAGAGAAGTGGTGAGACTACAGGGTTTTTCAAAGACCATAGTTTCAAATCGAGACACTAAGTTTGTTGGATATTTCTGGTGCACATTGTGGAAAAAGTTGAAGACAGATTTAAAGTTCAGTTCATCACATCATCCATAGACTGATGGATAGACAGAGGTGGTGAATAGAAGTTTGGGAAATTTGTTGAGATGTTTGGTTGGAGACAAGCCAACAGGATGGGATTTTATTTTACCATAGGCAGAATTTGCATACAATAATTTTTTCAACAGGAGCACTGGTAAATCACCATTCTAGATTGTATATGGAAGTAGTCCAAGAAATGCATTTGAATTGTGAAAGATAGATAAATGAGAAATAAGTAGTGCTGAAGCTGAGGATTTTGTAGAACATTTGAAGAACATCCATGGGGAGGTGAGGAAGCACATTACCAAAATGAATGCATAGTATAAGGCTAAGGTAGATGAGAAAGGAGGCATAAGGAATTTCAATTTGGGGATGAAGTCATGGTTCATTTGCAGAAGGAGCAGTTTCTAGTTGGTACATATAACAAGCTGAAAATGAAGAAGTTTGGACCATGTAAGATATTGAAGAAACATGATTCAAGAAATGCATATGAGGTAGAATTGCCTAGTGAGCTGAATATTTCACCAGTGTTTAACATTTCAGATTTGACAGAGTATCATGAAGGAGGTGTTGAAGATGACATCATAGTAGCACAGTGGGTATTCCAGCAAGTAGTTTAGACACCAAAGAGGTTGAAGACATACTGGACAGTCGTGTTGGTAGAAGCACAAGGAATAGGACATATGAAGAATATATGGTCAAGTGGAAAGGACGACCTGTTGAAGATTCATCATGGCTGACAAAGGAGGAGGTTAACCATCTTGGTTTTCCTCTTCACACCTGAGTCATGATAGGGTCACTTCTCAAATTACCCTGAGTGTCTGATGCAGGAGCATCCTGGGTGTAAGAGAAATCTTGCATCACCCAAAAATATTTCTATTTTTGTATTCAATAAGGGTTATCTTGTGTAGAGCTGCTATTTATGGGAACTTGCTATTTTTAGTAAGTTGGTCATATGATCTCGAAATGTTCTGATTTCACATGTGGAGGTTCATCTCAGTCGTATCAGCCTGCCAGTAAAGTTTCATTGATAGATCAATTCTAGCTTTGTAGATATTGAATATTTTCGGTATTGGCAGCAGGGTACAGAAACTTTGAACTCAGTTTTGAAGGCTTTAGAGGCTTCGGATGAGGTAAAAAATTTGAGTGATGGGCACTTGCACAAGTCAAGCCTGTAGAGCACTTCGTGGCCTTTCCAAATTAGGGTTATAATAGTCAATCGGAGCAACTGGCGATGACTTATGGTCTTCGGAAGTTGGGTCACCTAAAATGGTAGAAAATAATTTTCCTTCAAAATTTCTGTTCGGGTTTCAAAAAAAATTTTGAGATAACTTTGATGTAATAAATTGTAAAATAAAATAATTCTAAGTTTGGTTGGCCTTTGGGCTAAATTTCTGGAACCTTCTCGGGCGGTGGAAATTGCCTATATAAAGAAGGTCCATAGTGTTGTCTTAGGTAGTTCTAGGTAGATCTGGGTAATAATTCAAGGCTTTGTCCTACAAAATATTGTAAGGGAATGCCCATGTGGCTTTGCATATTGTAATTCTGAAAGTTTGTAATTCCACATTTGTGGAGATAATAAGAAGCCAATTTTCTATTCTTGCATATTGTTGTTGTTGTTTCTTTGTTT